>VXBX01008609.1:2843699-2923520 GCA_013400415.1 Scytalopus superciliaris
GGAGACTTTCCACTGTGCCTTTTGTGACCAGACTTGCCTGTCTTGCATTGGCCTTTTTAGCCACCAGCACGCTTGTAGCAAACGTGGGTAGAGCCCTTCCCAAATCTTCATTTGCAAAGCCCAGACATGATGATGATGCTCTGAAAAATACGGGAGGACCTGCAAGATGTTTTCTGGCTTCTGTTTCACTTCACTGTGTGCAGAGGTGTTTATTAGCATTTGCATATAAATTTATTTTGCCAAACTGTAATTTGTCTGCTTCCTGAATTAAAATGGACAACGAGAATATGGCCATTTTGCCAGCTCGCAATGCAATGTTGGCCATATGTTAGAGAGACTGTTGAACCCCTAGTCATGTAATAATGCAAATGACTGTGAAGAAAAAAACATAATTAGCTCATTAAGAAAACAGTAAATCTGTCCTGTCAGGCCAGATCTGACTTGACAATTTCATCATTCATGTCCAGCCAGGCAACACAAAATAAAAACTTCATTTTCACCTAGTTGTAGCCTTAATAAGGCATATGAAAATCTCAGATAGAAAATTAAACGGCACGTAGAAGGCTACTATGTAAGTAAGGCTTGATTCTAGTTATTACTAAAGTTTTTTTCAGGCTTATATCTATGATTCCAGCCTCAAAGAGATATCTGGATGGATACACATGCTGCCTTCTGTCATGCTGTCCCTGTGGCTGCAGCATCCACTCCATATATCGCAATTCTTGTCCTCTCTACACCTGGTCACAGCACCGGTAGTTCAAAGGGATGCAAATCCCCAAATTCACATCCCAGTGTGGAATAAAGCAAACACAGGGAAAGGTAATAGTCACCCCCTCCATGCATAGCCTGGGATGATTCAGAATAAGCATTCTTGAAAAGTAGTTGTTTTGGTGAAAACTGAAAAGTATTAAAGTTGACCACCCGCTTTTTGCCACAGACAGAGATGAAAAGAGTGAAAACCCCACATTTCAGCTGTGAGCCACACTTACTTTTCTACAAAACATCTAGTTATGATTCTTTCATCTGGTCAAAATTCAGCATTTTCGTAGGGAGAAATTCTGTGTGATCTGTCTGTGCAGGAAAAATAACACTGCCACTGGCAGGGCAGTGGAGGCCATTGCTTTTAATCCACTGTGCAGAGGGAGCAGATGTGTGTCTTGCAGATGTAGCTCAGGGCCCCTCTCCTCTCATTAATATTTGGCTGCTTAAGGATTAGCTGTGCTGGTCAAACGAAAATTATCCACTCTTAGTGAAGCACCATCGTCTGGCAAACCAGTATTCAAGGGAACATGAATGGAAATGGGGCTCTGGTAAAACTGTCAATAAAATCCTTCTGTTAATACCAGATAAAAAGCTCTGAACATCAGAAGACCATGGTAGAAGACAAGAAAACTGTTTCCCACCATTCAGGGGTAACAGATACAGCAGAAGATGCCAGCATAAAAACTGTGGGAGTGCGAAACTTTGTGTAGGGAGAGGGTATATCCAGGTGGAAGAAAACATAGTGAGGGAGCTACTGCCAGAAGGTTCAGCAACATCTACAGACCCTGGTATGTGGTGCTAAGGCATCCTTCCCCATGTGAACCCTCAGCTTTAAAACATTACCTTCTCTTCTTGTTTCCCCATGACCTTCAAAGAGCAATTAGACCATTCACACACTTGCATCAAATTTTCAAGAAACACTGTGTGAAAATCAGAATCTGAAGGACAAATATGTCAGTATCCTTGAAAGAAAAGAGGGGCCCAAAGGATTCCTTTTGAACTTTGGAGCTCACCTGCATCACTGTATGTTCTAGGCAGATAATTTCTTGAACCAAGAACCAATAAGAGATAACAGTGGCTGAGTAGAAAAAAACACCTAGAGAAGATTTCCAGCGTCAAGACATGATCCAAACCCCTCAAAATCAGAGACAATCCCTAAACAAATTTCCAAAATAAAGAATGTTTGATTCTTTCTCTCTTCTTTGCCTTCACAGCACAAGTCACTAAGCAGTTCTCTGTAATCTGCAATGTCACGTAACTCCTCTCAATCACAACTTGAAGGTGGAAAAGTTAATTGTGTGACCACAATTTGACTGCATAATCATGAAGTTGGGTGTACTGGGACTTTGGGAGGATTGCTGCATATCTTTGAAGCTTTGTGATAACATAAGGAGAGCTGGCAACACTGTTGTGCTATCTCTGGGAGCAAGGGGCAAGGGCAAGAATAGCTCTGCATGCCCACAGCAGGTGACAGTGTCAGCAATTTCTTTAAGAAGTAAAGAAAAACTTTTCTATTAAAGAGGACATATCTGGTAACTTCTTCAAACATCCTTAAACATCAACTCTTCTAAACTCAGTTTCAAGATGTCTTTAAGAAATGGATTCAGCTTGCCCACTAAAAAATGTCACCAACCCCTAGCCTATGATCCATGGCAAGCACTGAAGCCTGTCCCACAGACACACAGAGCAGAGCCACCTCTGGGGACATCTCTTCTAGCCTGTGCACTAGTTACCATCCAAGGACATGCCAAGGTCTGCCTCCTCCACTGAGAATATCTCTGTGAAGACCTACCCTGTTTAGTAATATCAGCTCATCTTTCTTCTGTCCTTGCTTGTTAAGGAATTTTTATGGTCCCCCTTGAGACAGTCCCAGGAGAGGTAGTTCCATCAGCAGGACAAACCCACTCTTCTCAGGCTCTTTATGGGGACCACCTATCCTGCCTTTAAACAGCATCAGTACCTAGAAATGCTGAAATGTCATGGTCTGCTGTGAAAAACAAGGTCACCTCATGGTAATCCCTGTCTCCTCAGGAGTATAGGTGAATACAGAGCAGTGCTCCATACATCAGCACTGCCCACACCCACAGGGGTATGAAAGACTAAAGTTCAGAGAGGGTTTTCTGAAAGCCCTCCACCCAATTAGAGGAGCTGATCATCTTTGTGACCTGTAATGTTTTGAAATAATAGTGTAAGAGTCCATAAAGAGCAACAGAATTACATTTGCTGTCAGATCATAGCTAAGCAGAAAACATAGTAGGCAAAGAACTCCCTGCTGAGCCCTAAATCCGTATCTTGTATTTGCAGTGAGTTTACCAAATCAAATCACAGGGTAATTTAGTGAAACTGAAAACTGTGTAAAGTCTCACAGGCAATGCTTGTTTTCAGATGCAGTGGAGCATCTCACGTTCAGCTACAAGTGAGGAAGGGGTGTATATGATGTCACTGCAGGCAAGGCTTCAAAGAGCAGTGCAAAGCAGGTAATAGAAATGCACCAAAGCACCAGAAAAGAATCTGAGTGCCTGAGTTGAGAAAAAGACCCCATTTACAAGGTACAGACAAGTTTGGGAGTGCAATTGCAGGTGAAATAGTCAAATAAAGAAACAAATAGGCTCCTGCTTGAGAGATTTGTAAATCACATGCCCCATAGGCAGCAAGCCCAGCAAGCTAAATTGGATTCAGACTTACTGAGAAATCTTTAGAGGAATTCTGTTTTCTTTTATTTCCCTGTGGATATATATTTTCACTGCTCTACCTCCCACCATGTACCAAGAGGATAAATAAGAATGATTGTCAATGAGTGTAATGTTGTGAGAACTCTGGAAAAGGAAGCTGCTCCATAACAGTTAGGCTGATTTGTGACCGTGGAATCCCGTCGGAAATGCTGTGGGAATAACAGCACTCTCTCTAAGATGGCACATTTTTGCATCCAAATTGATTGTGTACAAAGACTTACAATTGAAGTTTTCAAAGTTTTTCAAATTGATATGAGGCCAGTTCACTTGTTCACTTTTGATAAAGGTTGTTACATGTCACTGATGCCATATCTTTCTAAAAAAAGGACTGGGTTGTTTTTCAGTGACAGGTCCTGGACAGTAAAAGACCCTGATTCAAGTTGCATTTTGAGCACCTCCTGCATGTGCCAAAATTCAGAAATGCTTAAATGTAAAAAGATTAGGGAACATTTGTTAAGTTATTTTGTTTTCCAGTCACTGACTCTGGAAGAAAAATAGTGAGACAAACTGCACAGTAATGTTCCTTGACAAGTAATGTTATTGCCAGCAATAAGGAGATATTATTTGTGGACTGCAGCTTGAATAAATAAAGCTGCTCTTAAGCAGCTCTGCTCTTTTCTTGCTGGTACAATAATAATGACACTTACAACAGTAGATGGCTGCTCAAACCTTCCTAAGGTTACCAGAAAGAAAGACTATGTTGTGTCACCTTTCTGTGCAGGATCACATAGGGAAATGACAAGAAGATCTGTAACGCTGAGTTACTCGTGCTCAGGGACTTTGTTTCAAGCTGAGTTTTCCTTGACGTACTCAGTGCAGTCAGACAATTAAAATGGCTTTGAGGAAGAGGTTGGACTGCTGAAACACAAGACTGGCAGACACTTATTTCCTATATTTTATTACCACTCACTCCAGGGAAGGAGACCTACAGATGGATTTTCAAAAATGTGTGTTTAAGCTCCATTAAAATCTACACAAATCAACATTGTTCATCTGAAGTTGCAGACTCCTGCAGAGGCACCTTAACATTTAGTTTCACCAAGTACTCCTTAATTTTTGCTTCAATTAAATGTGGACTGATTGAGAGAGGAATTTGTCTGCATTTGCTGATAATTATATTGTGTTTTTATTACTAATTTATCTAGCAGCATTATGCAAATGCAAACTAAAACAAGATAGATTGTTCTTTAAAAAGGAAATTTCATGGTCATGTTACCATGACCAGAAACTGAAGGCAGAGGTGCTTTCTACTAGATCAAAGGTCTTATTGTTGAGCAAGATGAAACAGCACATGGTCATGAATGTGCAAGGAGAATTTGTTATTGAACCACCAGTCTCCTATTTCTTGTGCAGTTCCTAATTCACAAGGCCACATTTTACCCATTTATGTCAAGGAAGGTTGAAGGAAGAGTCCAGTGACTGCCTTTGCTCAGCAGAAGAAGCAATTCCTCTTCCTCCCTGCCTCTCACATCTGGGGCTCAGAGACATCCCGCGCACTGCTCCAAATGGCAGCAGCAGCTCCTTCTTGGATATGCTGGTGTTTGTGAAATCCCTGCCGGAAACATGGGAAACTTTTGGTGTGAAGTTATGCCCAATATGAAACTCCTTAGGTATCTCCTTGTGCCTCTTCATTTCTATACTCTATTTCCTTCTGTTTTTTACCCTTTCAGCTTTTACTGCTTTTTCATCTATATTTTTCCCTTATGGGTCTTTTAATCTTTATATAAAAATTTTCCTTGAAATACCATGGCAGCTTTAGCATTATAGTCAGCAGAAATCTGTGAGGCAATAACCTTGTCTATTATAAACAGGAAAGCGTGAAGAAGCCAAGTAATTTCATTTGCACATTCCTTCATTTTGCCCAATACTGTAATAACAGGGTCCAACTGAAAGTAAAGATTTTGTGCTTTCCAATGTGTCAATGTGTGGTAAAAAATTTGATTCACACTGCATCAATTTTTTTTTTTTTTGGAAGAGAGTATAAAAATAGTATTTGTCTCATTCCCAATTAATTTCTGAGAGAAAAGTATTGTGATGGACTGTGTTAAGAATCATGACACCTACTCATTTAAGGTCTTTTGCTCTGCAAATCTATACCATGTAGGTGCAGACAGTCAAATATAAAAACATGGTAAAGGACAGTTTCCTTCAAACATACCCAGTGTGAGAGGAAATAATAGCTCACTGCAGGTTACAGATAGCAGCTGTAAAAACAAACAATGAAAGTGAAGTTTGTGTCCAATATTAACTGTGAACCTGAAGGTCTGCCAAGTCCAGACAGCCCGAGGGCACTTCAAATTTAGTATCACTCCCCTGAGAAAGTCTAAGTGAGCCAGCTGTCCTCAGGCAGCTTCAAATGTGGGATGTCACCTACCACAGGAGTGTCTCTCACCTGCCACGGCACTGCATGGCAGTCTGTGCACATCTGCAGGGGAAAGCACTCACAAACATGCAGCACAACTCTGGAACAGTCAACAGGTTTGGGAGAGGGATATTGTATGAGCATAGAAAATTACCCTCAAAGCTTACCTTGTAGGAGTAGTAAAGAAAGGTCTGTCCCCAGAGAAATTCTGGGAGCAATTTTTATCAGATATACCCAGTTCCACTGGGTCTGAGATTACTGGAATTTTTAAAAGAAAATGTTTGATGTACACCAGATTGAGACTGAGGTGATGGTTTTGTGTTAGGTGGGGCAAAATCCTCTACAACCTGTGTCATGTAAGAAACTAACATTCAGCATAAGCCACAGGATTTATAGATGAAATACAAAGCTCTGGATCTACTTCTTTAACTCCAACAGAGTGTTGGGTGTAAGCAGTGATTTGCCATATGAATGAAGTATTATTTTCTTTACAAGGGGTAAAGCAAGACTGACTAGCCAGAACAAGGCAGGTGGGTAGTACTTCCATTGGGAAAACAGTGGATTAAGGTGATTTTTTATAATAATTTCACCTGGCACCACCCAGAAACTTCATTTTCTCAGTTGAAATTGAACTCCTATTCCCTAATAGGAAGGATTTATGAGAGTTTCTCGGTCTGAAATCATCTTTTAAGGCTCAGATCACTGCAATTAATGGTTTGGGAGGCATTTAAAATGCTTCTGAAAAAAAATAAATTAATGCATGAGCTCTAGGATATGTTGAGAATTAATGAGATAAGAAACGGAATAAAATAGTGAGATATTCTGTGAAAGCATGGAGCTACAGAGAGAAAACCTTAGTGTTTTTAACTATAGCCTAGGATTTCTTTATTTGTCTGATGACAAATTCCAAAAACAGCAGCATCCTGTCAGCTTTCATTGTCACCCTTGAAAGCCCCAAGACAGCAAAGCATTAGACACAAATTACACGACATACACTCAAATCCACCAAAATTTCTCTGTCCCCATAGGGGTCTATTGATTTAAATGGAAATATTCTGCTTTCATAGTGCTTTTGGAGGAATAAGAATCACTGCCTAAAGATGGATTTGAGAGTTGTGGCGAACAGTTGAAGGCCACTTACTAAAGAGCTCAAAGCACCAAGTGAACAAACTCACCTTCACCTCCTTCAGGTGTTCATAGCAGAAAACTGGGTGAGACTTCCACATGGCCTGGCCTTGGGGTATGTGGGGCACGCTAAAACAGAGTAATGAACTAATTGTATGAAAATAGAAGTGAATCACACACTTTCCAAGCATGTTACTTAATACAATATCACTATCATACTCCAAAAACTTTCCTGTCCTTTTTACAGGAACTATTTGCCCTTCCTCGGTCCATTGAACAGCTCTGTATGGGAGGAATTATTCTAGATATTTCTTCCACTTTTCCTTCACTGTTCATGTGCTTCGAATTGATTCATGCTCTGCCGCAGTTCCAGCAAATTAAAATATGAACAAGAAAAATAGGTGTCAGACTAAAAATAACAGCTGATGAAATGCAGTTTAATATCCATAGATTAATATCCCTGTTACTGTAGCCAAAACTGTGAGTTCTCTGCATTTTTACGTATGTTCTAAGGACAGGGTTCAGTCCACATAACTCCAGCTGTCTCAGGTCACTGTAATAGCTCATTTGATACCTAAGGGGGATAAATAGATAAGTAAACACAAATGCAACTCACCTTAAAATTGTGAGTCAAGGCACAGTACATGAATTACCTTCTGAAAGTGCTGTCTTATCCAAGAAGTGCAGAAAGGTGCTTGGGGACAAGCTTAGCCCTGATACATGTATTTAAGTAAAGTAGAAGGACCACAACTCTCAAAAATGACTTATTTGTGGCTGCCATGACAGAGGCACCTTAACTGTCCTTCAATCCATTACATACTCACCTGGCAAAATCATCATCCATATACATTTATGTCACTTTCACCACATCTGGAACCTCTTCGCTTCTCTCTCATAGCCCTACGAAATTTTTATCCTGTGCTTTAAGAGGTGCTGCTGCCAGCTCCTCACTTGCAAGCAATCTCCTCAGTCTTCTCCACTACCCAATGAAGGATGAAGATAATCTGATGGCCTGTCTTTTCCACTGCCTCCAGAAATATTCTAAACTTTACAAATGGAGCTGAATAAAGGTTTTCACGAGTCACTTCAACTCCCATTGCTGAGATCACTTGGTTCCAGCTGCAAGCAGCAACTCCAGTGTGGTGTCTGTGATTGCATGCATATTTTTATGTGTTGTATATATCTAGAATGGACAGATATACACACAGCTACATTTTATATGCATAATTTTATATTAAAATAAAAATTTTAAAAGTTTTCATAAAGAATCCACTCTTGCAGATACTCCCATATGAAAGGATCTTCACACCTGTGTCAGTCCATCTGCAAAGCCAGCTTGGACAGCCTGTGATCCCCATGAGACACCAATGAATTTCATTCCTTCAGAGGCAGCAATGTCTGGAGCTTTCAGATAGTCTGGCTTTCTATATACACTCCACTCAAGAGGACTGAGGCAACAATTTCAGCCCAGAAGCCATGGCAGGTCTGGTAAAATAGGTTTGAAATTCATAAAATGGCCACTGTTGGTGAGGCTTAAAAAACCCCCCAACAAGCAAACATGACTGTGTTGAGATCTTGAAGCTGAATGCCATACACACTATATTAAAATCAAACTCCAAAACTGCTTTCAGGCTCTCAACCTTGAGAAGGAGGCTACAGGAAATGGGAGAAAGTAGAATACTTCTTTGGGATGTTTGTTCTCAGCAGTAGAAACCAACGCAATTGAAAGGCAGCAGGTGAGCCTTTGATGCTCTTGAAATTTCCAGGACTTCAGCATCTGATTTTCCTGAAGAGACTTGACCATGAATGTGCTAGCAGGAATCCTTGCAAGTATATTGGGCAAGCAGACAGTTAGCCCTTTAGAAAACCTCAAAGAGTGAAAAATTGCAAGTATTATAAGATTTTTAAGAACTGGAAAACTCTACCAGCAAGTATAATATGCACCACTGCATCTTTGAAGAGCTCAGCAGGCAGTTCTTCCTGTAGCAAATGGGTTTACTGTGGTGTTACTAAAATGCTGCAGATATTGTAAATGCAAATGTATTATAGAAGTGGAAAATAGATAAATAAGGGAAGAAAGAACAAAATCTGTGCCCAAAAGTTAAACATATTATTGTCTTTTACAAAAAAAGATGCAAAGAAAATATTAAAAAAAGCAGTGACCTCCCCATGAGCAACCTTCAGATATATAACAAGAGTAAGCTTGAAAGACAGGGATGTTTTATGGGCTGGTAAGAAGGTATTGGCATTTCATACTTTACTGTTTTAAGAGTAGAAGCATTCCTAACTGATCCCTTTTCAACCTCCAGCATTTAGAAGTTCAAGCTGGTCTTAGTCCAAATCAAAATAGGCATGAATAAATTTGCTCTCTGAGTAAAGAGACCAGTGCCAGTAAATGAACAGGGAGGTAAAACACATTCAGCAGTGATCAGTGCTAAACAACACCACAAGTCACAATGGACACAAAAGAATAAACTAGTCAGTGTTTTTCCATTCTTATGCCGATGGGCATTCAATTTCCACAGCATTCAAGTTTGCTTTTATAAGTGAAAATAGTCAGCTTCTAGGAAAAAAATGTATAAAAGAAAATGATTCAGGACTGAATATTTTGTTAAAATTTCTCAGAATTCCTGCTCTTAGAATAAATTGTTGGGAACTGTTCTTAAATACTGAGGCAATCCTGACCACCTCTACTGAAAACATCTGCAAAAAAGGGCTTGTATTATCCTGTATCGACTCTAAATTTAATGATATCACAACAAAATAAACTTATCCCAGTGTAAAATTAAAACCTTGCAAACCTAATATGCATAGTACAAGTAATGGCATATAAAGATGATAGCCCATAATGAAATGATTAGTGCAAGCTTTTAAAGATACTTCCATACAACTCTTTCAGAAATGTTTCCTTCTGTACATATAACCTGATTCAAGGAGATTCATGTAAGACTCCTACATGTTACTGCATCATGATGAAATGTCATTATTGTTGTTCTTTTTGTTGCTGCTATCATTTTTGAAACAGCGTGTTGTCAGTGGCTGTAATCTACAAACTCATTGGAACCTGTGTGTCAAGACTCATCACCCGCAAAAAATCAATGCTGTAATCAGTTTGGGTCTAAAGGAGACAATATTTAGCAAAGAAGAAGGATGAAAAGAAATTCTGAAAGTGCCAGCCCCTAAAAGTGGAATTTGAATGAATGGGGAGAACTGACAAATAATGCTAATGACAACAGATGGCAATTTGCAACTTGTGCTTTATTTAACTGAAATATAGGTGATTAAAACAAGTTGCCTCTTTTCAGAAAGCAGCAGATATGGGAACTTTACATCTTTTTTTCCATTAAGATATTAAACCCATGCTAATAATGCCGGGTTATTTTCTAATGTAATACCTATATTTACTGAATATAAATAGTCATAACCATGTATAAGGAAATTTTTCTTTCAGTCTACCAAATGAGATATACAAACAAAAGGGCCCAGCTATCAAAGAGCCTCTCCCTTTGTTCTTAACTTGGATTTTAATCCATTTGCTTTTGGGTCTCCACCTGCTCACTTTAGGAGTTTGTGCCCTTGAGGTCTTTCACTCTGACTTGCTGGCCTTTGAAAGCACAGCCTTTTTAACAAAACTAAGCACAGCCTCACATAGAAAAGTACTCTTATGCTAATGCTCCATCTGTGAATTCACTTGGCTATTCAAAAAATTTAAATATGTCCACTATCCACAAGCCATCTTCAGCTGGTTCCCATTTGGGAAGAGGTAACTCAGAGTTAATCCACACATTATCCTCCAAGATCATTTAATGTCGTGGTAGGAATCAATCTTCAGAGCATCTTTTGGAGGTCTCTACATGATCCTCTGTAACTCATTCTCCTCCCAAACACTTTTGCTATAACAACAGGGAGCATTTTGGAGCTCTCCATTAATAAAGAGCTCACAGTGAGACATCAGATGCATCTTTTCACTCACTGCTTTGCTTACCACTGTGCTCACACTGTTAATATTATAATAGCTAGTACTCAGCATGCCAACATCAGACAACAAGGAGAATTAATTATCACAGGCTCTGGGGCTTTGAATCACATACTATCTACCAATGTTTTGTCTGGAACAACCTAATGCTTGCGAGAAGACTCAAGCATATCATTAAATGCCAAGAAGACATTTTGAGGGCAATATTTCAGTAGCAAGAAGAAAGGTAACTTCTTTGATAAGCCAGTTAAAAGACAAAGAAAGGCAGATCCATCCAGAAATGTTCCCTATTCAGTAAACACCCCTGGAGTGTACATCAAAATAACCTCAGGTGGAGGTTCAAAATGAAGCGATTTCACAGCAATGGTGACCCTTTTGCAGCCGATAGCGGAGTGACACCTGCCGATGAATATACGCATTGCAAACACTTGGAAGGTGAAGGGCTGGTTCACATCTGCATTAAGCCTATTTTTTCTTCTATCTCTGATCCCACATGCAGCTTACAGCACTACAGCACTACTGAAAGTGCATTGCCAAGAGCAGAGCCAACCCCCAGCCATTCCCTCATCCTGGGTCTGGCTGCACCGCTTGTTCCCCCATTTATCTCTAGTTGTTTGAAAATGATACCCGGGGATGTATCTCAAGACAGGAGCAGGATTCAGACACCAGCTTGGAGGACTTTTTGCTTTATCCAAGTGTGGTCCAGCCGCATACAGAGGGGGCAGAAAGGCTGGGCACTACTGACACCCACCAGTTGGTCAGTTTGGAGGTGCCCTAGCAGTGCCCAGCACAGGGAACTCTCACTGCCCTGGGCCTGTGGCCACACTGTGGCTGCTACAGGTCAGGTACCATTGGCCTCTTGACCACCTAGACACACCTGAGCTCATGTTGAGCCACTGGCAACCTGTACCTCTGAGTCCTCTTCTAGCTTTCCAGCCACTCTGTCTTAAGCCTGGAGCATTCCATGGGGTTATTGTGACCAAAGTGCTGAATCTGGTGCTTGGCCTTGTTGCATCTCACACCACTGCTGTTGCCTTCAGAAAAACCTGTCTGCATAAACAAACCAGAGACTGAAATTGGTGGTCTCACAGCTGGAAGGACTTGGACTGGTTTGCACAACCATCTGTTGGCAAGTGGCAGATCACTCAAAGTGATCTGTCGTGCTTAGAAAGAGTTTGGGGAAATATATATAAACAAAGAAAATCTTCTGTTACAACAGGTGAAAAGACCTGCAAGTGAACTTGGAGATACTTTTTTTTTCTACACATTTAGAGCTGGAGAAAACAGCTTCTACCTGAGAGTCCAGTGTTATCCACCTTTGGCAAATGCCTGGCTTTCAGTGCCACCATGGTCACTCTGTGCCATGGGCTGATAAGACAAGGAGACAGGCATCTCTCCTTAGCTGATGCATTTTTGTATGTTCCTTTTGATATGTGTGTCTTCTTATTTTGTTAAAACCTACAGTTTTAGATTTTGCAAATTTTTAAGTGATTTTATTCGCCTACAACTTGACCAAAACTATGTACAATGTTTTTAGTGATCTCAATCAGAGAAGAAACCCTCAGTTAAAAATGCTTCCAAGCACCGTTCTGCCTCACTGGAGGATAGAACATCTTTGAAAATCAATCCACTGATCCTCTTTCAAATCAAAAAAAGCCACAGGCTTTAGGTTTTTGTATTTCTAATCTGAGTCCTGTCCATTGTGGGTTTTTTTGACCCAGTCCAGCAGCACCAGACAGCAACTGAAGCTCCAGTTTAGCTGAGCCTTCTGCAGAGCATGATCACTGGGTGTATCCACAGGCTGCAGCCTTTTAGATCTGTTGACAAGCAAGAACCAGGACACATCCCCAAAAACAGAAAACAAAAATCCTCTGAATGAAGGGTGTGCTGGTCTTTGAAGGGAGACCCTGAAGCAGGGCTGTAATTATCCTTAACTTAACTGGTATAGATACAAACAGGATGAATGATTATGATGTTAAATCTCCTTGGGCCTCAAAACTCCATCAGCAAAGCCTTCTTTTCCTGACTATTCTACCTACTCCTCAAGAAGCTGAAATAGCAAAGCACAGCAAGCAACAGGTACCAATTTTGCTGTGGCCATCCTTAGTAAGTAATTATTTATTAAAATTTATTCAACTAATTCATTCAGCATGATGGTCTGTAAGAGACTTGCACTGAATTCCTTGCCAAAGAAGGTGTTACCAGAACAGCTGCACCTTCCCTCTCCCAGCTGAGTTCCCAAAATATCTCCAGTGATGTTTAAACTGCCTTAATTATTGTCTTTGGCAATTGTACAAGGAAAATAATTATTATAGTGTTTATCTTTATTACTTAAATGCTGCTGGGGAGAGGTAAGATGCCTTTTTTTAATTCTGTGGCAATAATTAAAATTAATGCAAGGTTTTCTATTAATTTAGAACTGTGTACTTTTAAAGGCCTTATCTTGTGTGCCTCATACAGCAGCCAGAAGGGAATGCACAGCAATGAAAATATGGGGGAAATTACCATTTGCTTGATTGAAATCAGAGTTGGAAAAGAAAAGGACCACATCCACTGATTTGTTAGAACTCAGTTTACTAATTAAGCTGTTATTACTAGCAAAAACAAGCTGTCATTAGCAGTGGACAACTATATGCATTCAGCTGTGCCCACTCGCAACCTCTGAGGTGGAATCTGCAGGTTCTGGACAGGACAGAAGGATCCAGGTGTGCAGAAATCTAGGAGGACTGCCCACTCACCTGGCTGCCAGCCCATTCTCAGAGCCCATTTATTGTTGTCAATCTAGCTTTTTCCACCAAAAGGCATTTCCCACCAAATATTTCTGCCCAGCATGAGGGCTGGGTGCTATGTGAGCTTTAGTTCTCATAGTCTTCATTCACTGTCTAGTTCTCCTTCCCTCTGTATAAGTTAAGAGGCATATCTGACCTTCCCACTGCTGTGTGTTTTATGGGAGCATTAGGAAGCGATGCTCTGTGCCAAGATAATTATGGTGTGCAGCAGTGCAGAGCTGTGAAAGCAAGAGCAGCATCATATCTCCGGCAGTAGACTTCTCAAGAGACTTGTATGCAAATGTATTTCAATTGATAAGAAATCCTGCATTTGTTGCCTTCCTGAGGGCATCGTACAAGCCACTCACTTAGGGTTTCTTATAATCGTTTCTGAGTATGTACATCCTGATTTGAGAAGGTCTCATGCTTCATTAAGACCACAGGAAAAGTGCCAGCAGAACCAAAAAGACTAGGCTCAAGCTTGTCACTAGCCCTGGGCAGGGATGGAGGCTGAGCAGACAGCCCTGCTGCTTCTGTTGAGCAGAGTGGGCATGGGCAGCAGCACCCAGCTGTCTCTCTGCTTGCAAAGAAGGGCCATGTGCTGTCCCCCAGAACATTAATTTGTTTATATTCTCCTAACCTTTAGAGGCATTGCCTTTCACATTTATTCGGGCAGCGGTGATTTTTCATGTATATTACGTCCCTTATTTTGAGATACTTCAGTAAGCTGTTGCTTCGTTGCAGTGTGGAGATATTTCACATCTATTAGGGCATGTCAGTGCAGTTTTGGGCAATCTTCCGCATATTTCATGATGCTATTTACATCATGCTGGGAAAAGCCAAAGGCGCTGCCTAACCTGTCAGGTCACAGCTTCGTATTTTGAGTCAGAGTCAACATTAGAGTCCAAACCTGCCCAGGCCCCTGGAGGGCAGCAGACTGACACACCTGGCCCTCTGCCATACCTCTGCCCCTTGCTTCTTAGTTCATCACTACCACTAGAATGACGAGAAGACAATTAACTCCAGAAGAAGGGAAAATTCACCTTGTCCAAGATGTCCTGCCAGTACTTTGCCCTATCAGAGAGACTGGGTAGACTGGAGTGTGCAGGGATTTTTTTCCCCTCTCACACAAAATCTTTTCGCAAAATGCTGCACTTTCTATTACTGCTTTTTTTCTCTTTTATCTTTCAACAATTATTTCATAGGGACCTGTTGATTTTAACAGTTGCTCCTTATTCAGAATTGGTGGATAAAGCAATTCTGCCCTGTTTCTGTGCAAGGGACCTGGTGTGGGAAGAGCCCCTGAGGCCAGGCAGGATGTGCCCTGAGAGCATGTTACAGGACTTTTTGTTGAGGACTCAATGCATCTGCAAAAGAGGCTGTGATATTTGAAGGGTTTTGAGCATGTGTGTGCATGTCTGTGAGCTATTCCTGCTAGGCAGAGTTTGGAAGTAGCACTAAAGGCAGAAAAAACCCCAAGGTCAACCTGAGAAAAGTGAACAATCACAAAACAATGGAGGGATATGTATTGGAGACATGGTGCTGGCTGGAAACAGAGGTTTGAAAAATGGAGGAAGGAGATGAATGGCCTTCAGGAATTCATAGTGACTATGTTCAGCAAAACACATTTACACACTTCATAAGTTTACGGGAATGACCATGGACAGTACTCGACTTCATCACCAAGATCTTCCCCCAGAGGTGTGGAGGTGACCCCTTCTCCTAAGGGCTGTCTCCAACCTCAGGCCTCACCCAAGGACCACCCTTCTCTCCTCTGGGGCTACAAAGGCAAGGGGGTGGCCACCTTCAGCAGTCAGTGGCCCACCCTGTGATTCAGAGCTGGGAGCAGCCTGAGACGAGCAGTGACTACCCAGCTGTGTGACCACTTTGCTGTGCTTCTCAGCCACCCCCTCCTCTCCTTCTTCTCCGTTAGCAGGACTGTGATTTTAGACACTTTAATAAATGCTGAGAAAGGTCTTGCCAATAGCTACCTTTAAGCTGCTTTTATCCTGATTTTTATGTGCTTAATTTGGAGAAGAAGCTGCATATCAGACCAATTTTATTCTAATGAGGTAGATCTGTCCTATTTAGGACTTTTTAAATTACCTGACTTAAATAAGTGTACTACCTGGAGCAGACTACCCTTGTCAAGTTAAGGAATCAGCAGTCACTGGCACTGCAGAGCAGTGGCACTGGCACACTTCTCTGGCACAAGATATAAATAACACATCCACAGTGTTGTGTTTCACATTAAATACAGTCCTAATTAGCTTCCATAATGTTTTCTTGTTTGTTTGTTTTCTTTTTTTTTTTTTTAATTTGCCACTTCTATGTCTGTATTAAAGTCTATGTGAAAAAAAAAAAAAAAAAAAAAAGCTGGTATACAAGGTCAGTTGGAAAACACTGATGTTAACTGGAAATCCTATTTGCACATTCCCTGTTACAGGTAAATCCTCATTGTTTAGGGTCCTGGCAAAACTGAATGGGAATTTCTGGTTATGAGCCTATGATTACTTTGTGCTGTTGTCCTATTGGTATCAGGGCACATCCTACCAGTAAGATGCCATCCCATCTATTCCCTACAAAACTACAATTAGATTGTACAGCGCTTCCTTCTGCTGAATGAGCTTGCTTTTATCAAAGCATCACTGACAGCCATAACAAATGCTCTCACTGCTTGATTAATATCATCAAAGAATGAACTGTGATGGGCAGAAGATGAACTGATTAACTTCAGACAGTTGCAGATAAAAAAAAAAAGGGGGGGGGGGGAAAAAGAACACACTTTGGTACCTGTGCCAGCAGGAAGAGCAGGGAGGGACTGGGGCAACCAGTTAGCGGCCAAGGACTGAGTGGTCAAGTGCCCCGTGGTCAGCCCAGCCCAGGACCACATCAGGGCACAGGCAGTGGTGGGGGGCAGAAAGGGGATGGCACCCTATCCCATCATCCCATTTCCAGCTATTGGAGGGGCCATGTTTCACTCTGACTGGCAGTGCAGTGTAAGCTGGGGGAAGAGGTGAAAATTCCCAGTTGGATAATAACTGTCTTCCTACAGATTTTTGACACACCTGGCTTTCCCCCCCTGGGGAGCTTTGCTGTGCCGTGTTTTGGTTTTTCCTTCAACTGTGTCTCATGCTCACATAAGTCAGTAAGAAAATATATTTTGACATGAATTTAGAGCATTTGGAGCCTATTTTGACAGGAATTGAAATGCGTCAAGAGTGATTACACCTTTTTTCCCTTTACTTTTTAAACTGAAATTCCATTAATGATGTAGTTTGAGGACTTCCAAATCAGTAGGACACTTGCCTGGACAGATTTAAGTCCCCTTAATCCAAGAGAGCACGTGCTTTGGCCACCAGCAGGGCATATTGGAAAGCACAGGCAGAGAGGGTGGCTCACAGAATGGCCACTGCTCACTCTTGCACTCAGCCATCACTTATGCCCTGGAGGCACTCAACAATCTGAACTCACAGACCAGAGTTACTGATGGTAAAAAATACCTTTCCAAGATGAGGGACCAAACCTGACCAGAGCAAAAGGAGGTGGGAGACCGGCCACCCCCATTTCCAGTAGCCCCCAGTGAACTTAGGGGAGCACCAAAAACACTGAGAAGCAAGAGGTTTTGTGCATGCCACGGGCTGAAAATATTAGAGGCAGGAGACAAAAGGGAATAAAAGAGACTGTTTGCAAATAAACATTATAGTGTAAAGAAATACATGAAATGTAGAATCAGTGGCTCAGTGTGGTCCCTGCTATCAGCAAACTGCTCAACTTTTCAAGGCCACATGCAGCAAAGCCTGGATATAAAACACAAACTCTGCTTATGGATTTCAGAACTAAGACAAATTGTTTCCAATATATGAACATTAATGCCATTCTAAAGAAATGTGATGAAATTTCAAGAGAGGCTAAGATAATGTGATGTTTGCAAGGTCTGTGCCCGACAGTTTGCACATAATGGGAAGAAGAGACAGAACAAATGTGATGCAGACACTTATATCCCAAGAGACTTGAAAAGTGCCTGTGCCAAGTCACTTGGAAAATCTCATGAAATTGAATAATTCAATGGAGAAAAGCGTGCTTTTGCAAAGCAAAGAGGAAGAGGGAAGGAAAAAGCTTTATAGATCAGATGGGATGTGGATTAAGTATTGGAATAAAATGCAGTAAGTGAACAGCCACTGACAGACCATGCTGTGTTTCATTTAAACAAAGAACAGGTGAATGTTACAGTGTAGATTTATCTGTCAAATACAACTGCAAAACACATCACACCATTGGGAAGGAAAAGCAGGAAAAACCTGTCTTAGAGACGGAGAGGTTTGTTTTGAAGTGACAAAGGTCAGGTGGAAATCTATCCCCTGGTTTAGGTGGCTTTTCTGCCATATTGCAGATCCTCACAGGAAAAGCCTTCAGATCCAAGCTCCTGAAAGAGGATCAAAGGTATCAAAAAGTACACAGAATAACTCTGCAAACTGGTGTGGAGAAGTGTGATCACAGGGAAATTATTTGGGCCGAACCAAAACTTCCTCACAACCAGCAGGAAAACTGCTGCTGACTTCAGTAGGATCAACCATGACTTATGAAAAACAGGTAAGCAATGATTTCCTGGGCTGGGATTTTAACCATCATTGAACAGGGTAGTAGGAGAATATTTACTGAAAAGGACAGAGCATGTAAGTGAGGAAGGCATTGTCTGGGAACAGCAGTGGGTGAATATAGCAGGACAACAGATGTGAGACATAAAGGAAGACGTTAATGGGTGGGACTTGTGAAAAAGGCTCTGAAGGTCATAGAGCTTCCTTGTCTGTGTCCATGTCTCTCATGTACTGGTGTCATGGATCCCAATTTAGGATCCCGATGACTACACCAATTTATCAAAAATCAGTGGTTTAAGTTGTTTAAAGAGTCACTGTCCAAGGTATTGGCAAAAGCAGGTTTTAATATAAATTTGTGAAAGTGCAACAAAGTTTGATGGCAAGATTCACTCTATTATGTACTACATAGATGAAGTATACAAAGGCAAATCATCTTGGAATCACTGTAGAATAATCTACACAGAGATTGGGGATGCAAAGGATAAGGGTGCATAGGGTGAGGGAGACCTTCCTATTGAGTCATGAGGTTCAGAAAGAACCTCTTGCTTTTTCAACCCTTGAGAAAGTTTAGGTGTGGCTGAGTTTGATCTTACCAGTCCCAGGCCTGGTCAACAGTTTATGTCTACAGGGTTTAGTAGCACTTAATCATTGACTAAAGGGATTCAATAGAAATTACTACAGTTACAACAGTGACTTAATTACAGATCCAGGATGGTAAAATTTATGCTATACTTGCTGTAAGGTTCTTATTAAAAACTCTCCCTGACTGTCAGTGATATACATCAAATGCCTTGACATTTCTCAACAGGCAAGGGTTGAACCTCAAGGGTGGGGGGGGGGGGGGTATCAGCTGAAACCCCGTTGTCAGCTTTCAGCAAGTCCTCCAAGACTCAGAAGTGTGGGAGGTCATGAGCTGAAAAGGTGTTCCTCTCAGAGAGAGGTGCTGGTTCAGACTGCTGTGGCTCAGGAGAGCTCAAAGGGCCTTGCTCGGAACCACTGTTTATTGGGCTGTGAAATGACTGGCTTTAGTCATCAGTAAGTTTCCATCCTGCTCACTAATTGCTGCACTTTCCAAAAGTCCATCAACAATGGTACTGTTCCACTCAACCTGTGACTGAGGCTGCGAATTCTCAAAGGCAGTCAGGGATGAATGATCATCCCCATTCTCTTTCTTCACCTCAGTCAGGCAACAGGAGTTCCTGGTATGGACAAGGGATGTTTCACTGCCCAGCTCATTACACAAATGCCAAATTCTGAACAGCAATTCCTGCAATCACAAACAGGGGAAGACACACCATTACAACTGGAGAGACCTTAAGTTCTGCACAGTTCTGCAGGCATAGCCTCATCCACACTGAAAAGAGAGTCAAGAATGCTCCCACAGTTCTGTATGGCTCTGAGGAGAGATCATCATCATCAGAGAGGAACTCCATACTGTCTTTCCCCAACTACTTCTGGAAAATGCAGCATTTCCTATGGGTATGGCAGAGGTCTGACCATAAACAGAACTGAAAGAGCTGTGAAAGCTGACTGGGTCATAAAAATTTTGAATATCCTAGGCTTCATGGGTAGGCCAGCTTTGTGATCTTATTTCCTTGAATATGTTTCATACTTCACTTTTATTTCCTGGGAAGGAGAGATACAGACAGACCACATTCATCTATGTCAGGAGCAAGTCCACCCTTCACTAATGTAACAGGAGAGGGCCAAGCCAGAACAAGCACTTTTCAGTGTAATTACTTCACCTCAGTGATTTCGTTTTATCACGGCTGATGTAAGTGCAGGCAGGTGAAAGGGACCTGAGAGCACAACTGAAAAATTACATAGCACATGAAAGGGCTCAGCTTTCTCTAAGACAGATTGAGTGTGTCATCTTTATCTGACACTAATTGGGAGCTTTTTCATTATCACAGCCAAATTCTGCCCTTGGCTACCTGCCCATAAATCTTTCCGACGTTTTCCAACGGGAAGTCAAGGCAGATAATCTGGGGGCAGAATCTAATAGGAAACTAGTAGAAGGACATGGAGGGGGCCCAAAGACTCCTTCTTGGAATTCATTCCCTGCCTGGACCCAGGCACATCTGATAGTTGCAATGACACCAGCTCATGCTTTTCCCTGGATTGGAGTGAAGTGAGAGCATGAGAAGGTTGGCTAGTTATGAGAGAGATGGGCTTCAGTTTGTATTTAATTTTCATTATTTGCTTGGCAGCTTCTAGTGGTGGGCCGGGTACAGATTGCTCGCTGTACCACCATTGTTTGCACTGGCATTTCAATGGGGTCTGAAACTTACACTTTTGCATAGCTTTACAACTACTTTCAAATACCACATTTGAATTATACACTTAGGAAGGGGCAGAGTGTAGTGATCCTGACCAGGAGGCCACTGCACATCAAGCAGCTGGTGGTCCACGCAACAGGTAACCCTGGTGGGTGCCTATACAAGCTGCAAGTAAAACTCTTAAAAAAGCAAACATACCTGAAACAAACAGCATAATGTGTTGGAAAAGGCGCATTAACTCAGGAAAAAAAAATATGGAAAAGGAGTTTTAAAGTTATTTTGAGCACAGGAGGAGCTTTAGCCCTATTTTAGCATTTCTTTCTCTTATAAAGATGCAAATGAACACATAACCCATTATTTCCACAGCACCGCTAAAATGTTGCAACATGCAGAGAAGCATTTTATAAATACCCAACCCAATAGGGAATTAGCAGTACAATTAAATAAGGGCACTATACTGTTCAAGTGGTCTGGCCATACATCTGTCCTGTTTGGTTGATGAGTGTCCACATGGTTATTCACAGGTTTGCTTTAAAAATTCTATGTTTAAATTGAAAGCCTGCTAAAAGGAGGCAGAAATAGCAGTTTGGGAAAGAAGGAGGCTCCTTTGTCTACCTACCTTTACCTGTTACTGTGCCTCATGGGTTAAGGGTACTGACAATGAAAGCATAAGCTTCATACTGGAAAGATGGGTAGCACTGATACAACAGACAACATACAATTGCTGTGGTTTTTTCACCCCTAATCATTCTTCTAAGCTGAATTTTGTGTAAAATGGCTTATTGCACACATTGGCTTATGTATCACAGCAATAATTGGAGAACCAACTATTACATTGCCCACATTACTTTGCTGCTTTACAGAGCAGGCTGGAGGGCAGAACCAAGTAAGGATATTATTATTTCTATGTGAAGGTACTTCACAGGAAGCCTGAAGATGAATCAGTGTCCCCTGATAGGTTTTGAGTGACCAGAGACCAAAAAGGTTCTTGAAGGTTCTTGTTGTCTGGTGATAGAATTGGAGTAGTCTCTGTTCACCACCCAGCTCATAGTATATAAGTTATTATGACACCGTTTCTGGTTTCAACAGAGGGTTCTTAATCCTATGAGAGACACTCAGAGGCCTGGAAAGATGTCCTCTGTCAAGGACACAGCCAGCTTCTGTAAGGCCATGCTGTACAGCCACCAGGGACGTCCAAGAAGCCTTGAGACTGTAGCAGGCCTGGGGGTAAAAGGGGAAAAAGTGGAAACTTTTTGCAAGATGAGGTTTTTGCTGATATCCTGGCTATCAGTGAGTCCCTTTAGCAAGTTTTTTAATGCTTGGTCTGTCCCATGACAGATCTCCAAGGAATTAAGTTGCTGTAAGTTTGTGAGTATCAGCTCCTTCAGAGGCATGGTGACTTCAGCTGTTCCCTCTTCTGCCTGGCAGCACCTGTCTGACCTGTACAGGTCACAAAGTCACCATTCACATCAGTTCACATCACTTACAGTGTGTGCTGCCTGCTCCTTGATTTTCAGGTCAAAAGATGGGTGAGAAGCAGGGGGTAAGGAAAACTGGTGCATTGTACAGAAAGTCAGAGCTGGGAAGAAGCTAAAAGTACTGTGACAGATCTACAAAAAAAGGGAAGAGCAGCAGAAGTGCTGTGGACTGGGGGGAGGTTTGACCAGGGCTAAGGGTCTAGGATCCCACAGTGCTGATAATATTGGGAGAAGGAGGAAACAACAACAACAACATGGTTCTGAGACAGTTATGGTGGAAGTACAGGGAACACCAGAGAAAACCAGGTCTCATACAAACATATTTTTAAAATTAGTTCAAAATCACTTTCTGTTATATTAAATACAGAATACTAGTGGGGTAATACCTGTTGCCATTCACCCAGTCATTATGTACAGCTTCCTTTTGAGGGTGATTTTTGCCTTTTTGCCATCTAATCATTTGTGTCACATGATTAGTTTGGGGCTTACGAGATGAAAGATGTCTTATTTAACATCAGAGCTGGCCTTTTGTCTGCATTTTTGGCCTTTTAATACATTTTGTAATTAAGAAAAATTGAAGATGCACTTGGTAAACACAACAGTTCAGTAGCTGTCTCAAGAACAGACATTTTTTTCCTAATCCCTTCAGTATTTTTATTCAATCTTTTATGTTTCAAATCTTTCAGATCTAATTACATACCAATGCTACCATCTTTAAGTCACAAATCTAAATCACCAGCACTACAAGGATGGCTGACAAATGTATTCTGGAATGAGTCTCATGCTTTTCTTTCGTCAAACTCATACTTATTTGTCAATGAGAGACAGAAGGGGAAGAAAACTAAGCCAAAGTACACTGTCACTGAGCATTGTCTTTTAGGGAGGCAAGACCTACTCTTATGTTTAGGTTCATTTTATATATACATATATATATATATATATACACACACACACACACACACACACAGAAATAGGTAATAATAGCTGTTGATTTTGGTTTTAATGAAAGGCATTAATTTAAAACTTTCCTTACTTGCATTAATAAAAATCACCTTGACTGAGTCCCAGTGCAGCTTTATTGTCAGTGTCTTAAGGTTTCCCTCTGTTACACTTCAGGTTCAAACCCACTGTACATCAGCGTGTAACAGCTCACTGAAAATCATGGATAAAAGTATGGATGGCACTTGAAGTATTGAAGGTCAGGTATTTGTTGTAACCTTAGCTGCATGCTGTGAAAGTGTTTGGTGTCCCATTTCTTCTGATGTAAATTTCTGTTCTTGGTTTCAAAATTAATTAAGGTTGTGACCATCATCTAGTGTAAGTGGTTCAGATACTTTTTTGTGTTCCCTAAAAACAGACTGATTTCTCATCCCTGTGCAGTCCTGCCTGTGGGAGCTCTCAGTTGTTGGTTACAGGGATCTCTACATCCTTCCTCAAACCAAGTTTTTCCCTCTTTGCCTTTCCTCTCAATAACCCATTTTAATACATATTTTTGAAATACAATAATCCCATTTTGGTTTTTTGAGCACAGTGAAGTTTGACTCTTTTGTATTCAGGTGTGTACTATTTTTGTACTGCTCACTTTAACAATGAGTAGTGAGAATTAGACTGGCAGAGCAGTAATTTTATGTCATCTTACCAGAAGTGCTCTGCGATCTGAAAACAGCAGTTCACAGCATGCCGTGCAGCAACTGCTTAAAACACTTACCAGGCACTCGGTCCAAGCCATGTTTAAACCAAACAAATCTATGCCAAACCTTTGAACGTGGGAGATTAAGACTTTTACTTCATTTTGGCAGTTCTTTGGCATTCTGCTTTTTCTGCTGACTGCAGTTTGTACACAGATATTCTAGGGGGAAAAACACAGAGAAAAGGTGCACAGGCTCTTCTGATACAAGAATCAGGTGGCAGCAGGTGAAAATAGCAGGTAGTAAAATAGCAGATTCAGAAGCACTAAAAGCCCTCTTTAAATTTTTTTGAACCTGTCTGACATAATCACAAGTTTGGGGGAAAGACTGAAAGACAGACTGCATAAAAATAAATATGAAAAAAAAAGGACACTGTTTTCCCTTGAGAAACAAAGCATGCATTTAAAAGAAAACAGCAGCTTCCTTAGCCCAGGTGGGGCACGGCTGTCTGGCAGGGAGAATTTATGCAGGGCCACTGCCCCCTGCAGATGCTGAGAGCACTTAGACCAGTGAGGAGGATGAGACCCATCCAAGACCTTCTCTGCATCTCCCTCTGGGCTCTGCTGGGGGTTGAGACCTGGCCAAGGTGATGTCCCTGAGCCAGTTTAGTGCTTGCAAAGGGTGTACTCAAAGCTAGGCTGAGGCACAGAGTGGTGTGAGAGCACCTGAGTGAGGTGGAAAATCAAATGCCATCCCATGTGACAATAATGTGTTTTGTGTGACAAAAAGTTGGGTGATGTGAAGAGGGTCTCACTTGGTTAAGAAAAAAGAGGAAGTGTCTGTGTATTTTTTTGTTTTCTCAAAGTTGCTAGTAAGCAGGTAAGCACTGATTGTGCCTCACCTTAGCTTAGCAGGATGCACTCAAGAAAACCAGAGGTCTTGGCATTATCTCTCCTGGTGCACACAATCACAGGCTGCTAATTACTGACAGGCTGCAAAACAACTGGCTTAGAGACCACTTTCAACTTGTACACGGGCCCTTCCCACTACTGCCTGCACACAAACCATCAGAAATCAGGCTGCCCTGTGATGTAAAGCTTTTCTGAAAGTCCATGCTCAATTTGTTCAGCTTTTCCTGGACTTAATAGCACAAACTCTAAGATGGTTTAGGACAATTTGTCAGCTGCTCTGTGGACAAGGATGGATATTAAAAGATGCTGGAAATCTTTTGACACGTGTTGGAAGTGACACTGATGGGGAACTTCAATTACAGTTTCGGCAGAAAACTGAAGCTTAGCAAGCAGATCTTCTACAGCAGTTTGTTGTGGTACCATAAATAGCAACAAAGCTGAAAATATCAAAAGGAGAGTAAAAGATACTAGCAGCCAGCAGCTCGAGTGTTGCCTCTCTAATACTTGCAAATTCTAAACAAATAAAACAATGGTTCTAATTTTAGATAATCACTGTGCTAGTGATGCCCAATTAGTCTAATAAATTGCCAGCAAAACAACTGAAACCACCCATGCAATGATGTCGTTGTCTCTCTCTCCCAGACATTTCACTTGCACAATTTTATTAAATCAAGACATAAAGCATGCATAATAATCCTTGGAAATCAATGGCTAATTTGCATAGAAAATCAAACAAAGGAATACATTTCGTATGTGATGCAGAGTTAAGAAAGGGCTACAGAGTGGTAAGGGATTGGATATGTTGTATAATATAAAATTGGAAGACAGAATGGATTGAAGGAGCTGAATGGACAATTGAGTGTATGAACTAGACTCAAGGTGGCCTCAATGGGGCTGTAAGGCCAGTTGAAGTGTCAGGACTATGCCACAGGACTAATTTCTGTGAATATGTGCGTGGGTTTTTGAGCCTAGAAAAACCAAGGTAACAGAAGTATAAGAGCACTGTTAAGATTGGGAAGCCAAGCAAAGAGAATTTAGGATCTGCCAAAACTAAGATCATTGGAATTTTTCTTGTTCTTAATATGTCCTATGGCAGTCCCTAATGATGCGTTCATGCATCAGTTTCCCATATGACCCTTACCAGACAGACCATTTTAGCACTGAGCAGGGGTCACAGAGACACAGACACCATGACCTGTCAGCACTTAATCTGTTACAGAAGGATGAAGGACACCTCTGTGGTCAGGGCATGCTGGATGCTGACTGAAGATGTGCCCTTATCCCATCCTTCCTGCTGTTCCCAGAAGAACCAAGTGAGTCATACAGCCTCACTTCTCAGTGGTTGTCAGCAGCTGAATGCTCCTCAGTTCATGGTGCCTGAGATCTGATTTACAGAATTATACTGAGCGCTTTGAAAGACAAGCTAAATCAGGCAGAGGTGCACCAGGCTTGGATCAACTCCTGTATTTCCTTCCAAATCTGCACTGGAGTAGGAAACACAGAGAAATAAGGAAAGAATTAAAAGATGGGCATTGAAAAACACAGCATGTGCAACCCTCTCTCTCCGTATGGAACCATCCTATCTACCTGGGAGATGAAACCATCCCAGGATGTCTCAGTACAGTCATGAGCAAAAAATCAAGGTAATAGGATTCATCTGCTTTAACTTATGTGTTTAAAGACCAATGTCTTTAAATATGTATCATTCCCTAATGACAGAGAGAGAGACATAGCTTTGATACTCTAAACCAAGTGTCTAAGATAGGCCACTTCAGAGCATGTTGCCTGGCCTGTTCCTTTCTCTTGACTATGGTAGGACACTAAAGGCATTTTTAGCTTGGCATCCACTTTGGTAGAACAGAAGAGGAAAGCAGATGGTGCTGTAGTCCCAATGTCTACTCCATATGCAGTTTGTGGGCTTGCTTTGGACTAGATTTAGTCTGGCTCTGCTAGACTAGCTATCCTACCTAGAAAAACTATTCCACCACACACATTTCAAAACTGGCAAAAGACCATTCAGACCACTAAGCCTTTTTAGAGATAGAAGGACATTTGATGCACACCTGGAACAGAGCTTTTGGTTGTTTCCTCCAACAGGAATTCAGATAAACAGACCAACTGCTCCAATAACTGAGCTGTAAACAGACACAAGGATGAGATTTGCTTTAGGATTGCTTCATTGCACAGATTGTAAATACTGCTGCATATGCATCACAACTCAGATATTTAATTTTTAGATGTGTGTGCTTGTTGAATGCAAGGCTTAGTGGCACAGATGATAAAATCCAATGGTATAATTTTAACAAAGTCAATCAAAACTATTTACATAGCTGCAATTATCACAAATCCTTTCAAAATACCATTTGTTCAACAGGTCATAAAATATGTAGGGGACAAAATTAAAACATAGCAATGGTATTTTTCATTAGAAATTAATCAACTGCAGGGGATTACTAGTCAAGTTACAGGTTATCGCTTTTCCTACCAATGTAAAAAGCAATCTCCTAATTCAAGGAGTTATAAATAGCAGCAGTTTAAGCAGGATTGGAAGGAAAGGTCGTTGGCAGAATTCAGAGCACATTCAAATACAGGTTCCATGTGACTTCTCTTTCTGTTTTCTTAGATGTAATAGGAATGCACCCAAATTCTCAGCTGTGGCAGTGAAGTCTTTATATTCACTGCAACTTCCCTGGGGACATTCTAGCTCTGATTGCAAAAGACCCCTTCATCATATTCAGCAGGGCCTAGAGTTTTTCCTAAGCTTCCCTTTCTAAAACTTAACATCTTTGAAACAAAGACTCCTTGAAACATTGCAGGACCAGCATCCTTTGAGCTGAAATAACTACAAATTCCCTGCCTAAGCTTTTAAAAATACCTATTAGTAAAGAATATTTAACATCTTACATGGTTGCTCTTGCTTATGACAAAATCAGTGAGAACATGCAGAGTTTTTCCATTCTCATCAGAGATACCAAAAAACATGCTACTTTCTCAGATGCTTGATCTGTTCACTTGGGTTTGCATTCTTGTGCTAGAGCTTGTAGGGAAGATGAATACTATATTGTAAAGCCGTAGTAAGGGTAAAAGACAAGTACTTATGAGTGAAATTGATACTCAAGGAAATACAAATATTTTCCTGAAAATTTTGTTTTATCTTTATTTTTAGTTACTCCCAGTGATAATTATGAACAGTACGATAGATCACTGCATGGAGACAGGGCTTTTATTCCTACCCATCAAATCATCCATGTAAGCAAAACAAAAGCATTGTTAAATTGTCTCCTGTAATGTTGAACAATAATTAGAGATTATATAGACTACACAGCTACTTGGCCCAGTCACATTTAGCATGTATTCCTGGGCTAAAGCTTGTAGGGAAGATGATTAGTAGAGTGTAAAGCCAGAGTAAGGGAAAAAGACAGGGATTCATGAGTGAGAAGAAAGGAAACCCAAGCAGTGGAGGATGCAAAGGGCTACAGGTGGCACTGCAGGAGGCAGCCAAGCCTCCAGTGGAGGCAGGAGTGCACTGGCCAAGCTAGGAAAGGCAGGGGTTGAGGATTCAGTGACTTACCACCATCTGGTTTGCTTTGAAAATGGCTCTCTGGTCAGATATGTTTCACAGCCATCACTGGCACGGCATTTGAGTAGATAGCAGTAACAGCTGGCCATGGCCAGTGCTGCCTCCCAGGCCCCAGAAGTTCCCCTTGTGCTGCCTCTGTAAGAGGTATCTGCCCTAGAAACCTGTTTCCCAACAAAGTGGTACTAAGCTCTCATATCTAGGCAGGCAATCAAAGATGGCTTGGGAGAGCCAGGGTGACTCATGTTATTCTAAGGAATGAGATTAATTTTTTTAGCCCTGACAGAAGCTCATGCATTGAACAAGCCACAGCTGTCACATTTTATCACCTATTTCTGTTCTCAAACAATAGTATTATTCCAGCTCAGTTCCAAAGTGTGGATGCAGAGCCTGAAGTGCTGAATTCATTTTTGTGCCTTTAATGAGACTGTCTAATGTTTTCCTAGTGCATTTTATTTTTTGTTTTCCTTTAGTTCTTTTGCCCTTGGGACTTCAAAATGTCTATGAGCATTCTCCTAACAACAATCTCTAAGCAAACCCTGAGGATTATTTCTTCTGTCTTGCCAGTCATGCAGGTAGTAGATACCTTCACTCCAAAACCCTGAGCCCCTGTAAGATTCTCCAATGTTTTTACTGGGATATATGACACAGCACACTGAGACTGTCCATTCGCTGTGGGTAGCACAGGCTCAGGTTCCTGAAGCATTTTGACATTTCATTTTTGCATACTGCATTTTATATGAGCCATTGGATGGTAGAAGGCTTCCTGGAATGACAAGCAGAAGCACAACTTTGTAAATCCTCATTAATTCAGTGTTTTGGTTTAGAGCATGTTTCAATAAACAGCTCCAATCAGGAGTGGAGAAGTGAAACAGCACAGAGGGAAGAAGTAGGAATCAGCTGGTAATATGGAGAAGAGCAGGAAAACCTCAAGATGCCATTGGCCAAAAAGCCAATGTCTTGTGAAGCTAGGCCCCTAGCAAAACTAAATTCCCAGTTAGATCAGTTGGCCTAAGAAAACGTATTACCTCTTCCTCCAGATACTTCTGTTGGTATTTGGAAAATAATAGTTCTAGTCCTTGTTAAAATATCACTTAAAGTCTTTTAAAATCATGTTGAAACAGGAATCATGAAGGCAAACCCTTCTCTTCCTACATAAAAGATCTTTCAGGACTGTTTTATTTTCAAATAATATGGATGTGTTGTGCCACCTCCAAAGCTTTTCACAGGCTTTTTTTTCAGAGCATAAAACAACTCAGGCCAATGTTGCCAGCTTTTAGCTGTGAGCAGTTAAATCTGCCCCTTTTTCCTCCAGCTCTCCCAGTGCACCACCACACCAACACAAGGACACTGCTGAGTCCAGAACAACTGTGCAAAAAGCAGGACTGCACAGTTCGGTTATTGAGATTGTCCCTTAGGATGTGGCTTGCTTTTAAAGGCAGGAGCTGAGCTAGCATGAATCCATACCACCACTTTCCTAGCTTGCATAATCCAAATTTAGCCAGCATAACTAAAATCCTGCTTGAGAAATCAACATCTATTTGTATATTTCTTGACACTCTTTGCTTAAGGTGTCTTGAATACTCAAGACACTTGAATACCATATCCATTCTGTGAAGGTTTATCTCATAATACACACTGGAGGTACATCTTATATTTGAGAAATGATATATGCTTCTGAAAATCAGACAGGACTTGAATCCAGCTAACATTTCCAGACAAGATAATGTGTTCAGGAAGGTGCAGCAGCAGGGTAGGACAGAGGGAGGACAGCTTGGAGCAAACCAAGGTGTGTACCTGAGAAAAAGGTGAAACAGGGAAATCTGTAAGTGGAAGTGCTCATTTAAAGCAACAAATCCAGTTTGCCACAGGCCATGTTCTTAATTGCACTAACACCATCTGTCATGACTTAACCCCAGGCAGCCAGCAAGCCGCTCACTCACTCCCCCACCAGCAGGACTGGGGAGAGAATTGGAAAGGTTGAAGGTAGAAAACTTGTGGGTTGGGATAAAGGCAGTTTAATAGGAAAAGCAAAAGCTGCACACACAAGCAAAACAAAATGAGGAATTCACTGCTTCCCGTGGGCTGGCAAGTGTCCAGCCATCTCCAGGAGAGCAGGGCCCCATCATATGTAATGAAGACTTGGGAAGGCAAACACCATCAGTCCAAACATCCTCAATTTCCTCGTTCTTCCCCCCACTTTATATACTGAGCATGATGTCATATGGTATGGAACATCCCTTTGGTCAGTTTGGCTCACCTGTCCTGGCTGTGTCTCCTCCCAACCTTCTATGCACCCTCAACTTACTGTGGCAGTACAAAAAGCAGAAAAGGATTTGGCTCTGTGTAAGCACTGCTCAGCCATAACAAAATCATCTTTATATTATCAAAAACATCTCTATATTACCAACCCTCTGTTCAGAACAAACCCAAAACACAGCCCCACACTAGCCACTGTGAAGAAAATTAACTCTACCCAGCCAAAACAAGCACACCATCCAATCGAGGTCTCTGTGCTCTTAGCAAAAAAATCCTGGCCCAGCATTTCATGGCTGTCAGGACCAGAGTCTATCTTTGGAGAAATCTTTTCTTTCGCAGAAATCACCACACTTACTGATGCGAAGCCTCAGGAGCCAAGTCAAACAAAGCACAGAAGCATGTGATGTTATTTATGCATCAGGATTTAGTTCCAGCAGCAGCCTTGCCTTTATGCATTACTACGAGCCAATTTCTTCGTCACCTTGGGGAGGTGAGGTTTGTCCTTTATCTTTGCGCTTCAGCTCTCTACACATTATTCTTCAGCAAATATTTAAATTCATCATAAATCCACATGACATATTTTCTTCTGTTTTTTTTTTTCCCCCTGCCAGTAGACCCCTTTTCTTTGTTGCAGCTTACTCTGCCTCCATGCAATCATTACTCAGGTTTCAAATCCTTTTCCAGTGTTCCTAGACTTTATTTGAAACTATTGCAGGAGACACTGGGAATTAGTTTAGAGAAATAATTTTTTTCTTCCAGCTGTCATTCCAGTATTTCCTCTCCCATTAATTATTCAGGGTACTTTATTCCTTTTTTCCCTACCAGAATTTTCTGCATTATTATCCAAAAAATGTTCATATTCCTGTTTAGACTCTTGTGTTCTGTTTGCAAGCAACAATAGTTTATTGTGCTTCAGGCATTTCTTAGAGATTAATCACTGTGCAAATGTTCTGCTAGAGTAACTTTGTGGAAATCAGTGAGACTGCCAATTCTTGCTGCCAACCTCTATGACCTGATATTTCTTACACTTCATTGACACTAAATCTATTTTGATATAACTCAATTTTAAATTATATACAATTTTCTTATTTATTATGACTATTTAAAACCTTGGTTCTTCAATTTGGACAGCAATGATAAGCAATTTTACAGCCCAGAGAAACTAATAACACTCACCACTGAGCTCTGTTGTCAGGCCAGAGACCTCCCATCTCAATGGATTGCTTGGCACAGTCTCAATATCCATTATTTAACTGAAAATAATATATTTTTTGCTCAGTATGATTGAATTCTTGGAAATAATTCAACTGGAAGGAAAGTTACTGTGTCAGAAAGTCAGCATCTTAACAGCTGAAAAGCAAAATTTGTTAGATAAGAAATATTGGATAGGAAGAAAGAGTGTTTGAAGAAGTAATATTCCTTTGGAATAAGTCCGATACTCAGACCTCTGATATGCAGAGGTACATTATCAGCTGAGCTTATCCTGGGACAGATTGGTAGGGCATTAAATTGCACTTTCATTGGGGCTAAAAACATAATCAAATGTCTGTGTCCAAAACAATGAGAAAAATTTACCCTCATACACTCTGCTTCCAAGTAGTGTTTATTTGTTTAGCCATTTCAACACAAATAAGCTAAGTGTTTTAATAAACATCCGGACCCAGATGCTTTATTACTGATTGCATTGCATGTATATTACCACTGTAAAGCTTTGTGTACACAGCCGTATCCATTAATCTTCCAATTTTTTCTACAAGTCCTAAGCAATTCTTGGTTTGTGGCCTAAATACAGTATAAATGATCTCCTATGTCAGTGGTAACAGATATTATTTAGCAGGGGATTCTTTCAAGTACTCACTTATGTCATTCTATAGTATGTTCTTTCACATAACTTACAAGATTAAGCAATACAGTTCTACACTCACTAGTTAAGGGACCAAAATTGAATATTTATATAAACCTGATACTTAATGAAATCTGGTAGCTCAACCTACCCTGCAGAAAAAAGTGAGCCAAAAAACAATCCATAGCAGTTCATAACATAATACTGGCACTGATGTTGCAGTAATATCTGCTCAAGAGTGGATGGTTGCTGTAATACTTGCATCTGGTAACTACTCCTGTAGCTACAGAAATGTGGTATGACTCTTTTAAAAGCCAAGCACTAACTTTTTAACAGGGTTAATGTATTATAAGAAAGACTGAACACATAAACTTAGAAACTAAGAAGGCCTGTATATCTTGCTTTACATGCCCATCTCTAAGCATGGACATTTGCCTGGCACAGAAGAGGAGATCTCATGTCTGGGTGGATGGCAGTACTTGTGCTGCAGAACAGGCACACACAGTTCACTACACTTCCCCATTTCTGGTGAGAACCACCCTCTGACCATGCATACTGAGATAAGTGTAAAATGTAAGATAGTTTTGCTGACATGAGCTTCAGCCTTTTTTTGTATTTATTTTGGATTTATTAGTCTTTTCAATAATCTGAAGGATATGATCACCCAAGGAATAGACAGACTCTCAAACTCTATTCCTGACTTACCACTGGCTCATGAGTCAGTCACCTATATGATATCTACTGCACAGAGTATTCTTTTAGAAAACAACCCATTTCTTGTTGCATAGTGTCTTGGTGTTTGATGTCTTGTTTGATGTCCACTGATGTCTTGTACTAAATGACTCTGTTTGTCTACATAGTAGTCCAATATTTTGCTGGTGGAAATCACAGCAGTTTCCAGACTGATCTTGTTATGTGAAAGCAGTAGTGGCAGCTCATAAACCCAGTCACACAGGACACTGATGGCTGCCTCCTTCCTCACCCCTCAAAATGGAAGCAGCTCCTCAAAGGCAAAGTTTTCAGGGCAGATGCAACCCTCCCCAGCTTGGTGGCATATTGGGCTCCTACAAGGAAGTAATAATAGGTTATGTGTGGCATCGAATCGAAGCTTGCAGCTTCTTGACTACTGGTGGACAATCCTGTTCAGCTGCTGAAGAGATAATGCTTCAGTATGAGAGGAGAGGGGAAGGGCAGGAGTAGCAAGTGCTTTTCATCTTTCAGAGCCAAAGACAGAAAATGCAATCCCGATGAATATGTTCCAACAGGCACTCATTTGCAAGAGTGAAATGACCTTGGGAGGTCATTTCTACTTCCAAGATACTCCTTCCTTCAGAAAAATACCTAAACATTTGAAGTAGTTTAACATCTACAAAAAGTATTGCTTGTGCAATATAAAGTTTGCAGCTACTTACTACCTCTTTTTAAATATTAGTCATCCCGGCCAACAGAATGACTGATTTCACATTTGATTTCTTAGGAAGGAAAGACCTACATAAAATTCACTCCATAATGAAGAGAGACAGCAAAAAACGTAAAAACACCTGGGATCAGTTTCTGCTCTGAGTCAACGTTGCTACCTCACTGGCAAGTTGATAGCATTGCTCTGAACTGAGCCCAGCACTTGCAGAAAAAATAGACTTCAAATAAAATGCATTCCCACCTTTAACAAATATGTATCTACAGCTATGTTGAACTTTGCCAAGGGCTTCCCTTGGTGAAATATTGATTTTTCTTTCCATCTTCCAGTAGCAGCAGGGATTTTAAAACCCCACTGTGCTCTGAGAACAAGACTTGTGGAGCTAATACCACAATAATACCTCCTTGCAATATGGTAATTTGCTCAGAGAAATGAGTTTCTTCTTTCCTTTTGTGAGGTCTTCCAATCTGTTTTTCGTACTTTGCTGAAATTAACATTTTTTAATCACTCATTTATGCAGCGCTTAGAATAACATTATTATTTATAAATCTATTAATATATAATATTATTTATACTTATATGCTGGGAACCCCTTTGCTTAAAAATATTTCAGAAAGACAGAAAGATGCCTTTCTCTATAAAGCTGCACAGATTATATTATGTTTGGGCCAGTGTGTCCAAACACAACTTAATATTGGTTTTTCCCCCTGGTTCTTTGCAAGGCCAAATCTATTGGGCTGAAATCTTTGTCCTTCTGCAGTTTTTTCAGCAATTACTTTTATTCACCTTTTTCTTGATCCAAAGCATGGAATATGTAATGAAACTGCTTGGCAGCAAACTGAAAGCCCATAAAAGATCATGCTGCTTCGTGTAGGCAAATATCCCACCTGTGCAAGACCACACTGGGGCTGAGAGCTGAACTCAGGTCTTCTGGGATGCTTCTTGGACTTCCTAAGCCCTCAGTTACATTCCTGGGACATTACATTCCTGGAATGAACAGGTGTATGTCAGAAGAAAACTCCAGTCCTGAACAGCAATCCTGTCACAGGGATCAAAAAAAGGGGGAAACATACAAGATGCTGGGGAGAAAACCAGCACTGGCAACGGGAGAAGACAAAGCAGGGACGGAAGGGCAAGGTGGAAGAGGGAGGCCTGAGCACACAGCAGAAGTGCCTAAAACAGACAGAAAGGAGAGAGTTATTTCCAAGAAAAGTAAACAAGCACAAAAGAAAAACCAAAGGGAGAATACAGAGTAGGTGAATGCAAAACTGCAGCGTAAGAGGCTTGTGAAACACAAGACTTCAAAGGCAGAAGGTAGACATAGGGAAGAGGGAAACCACTTCGAGGCACCCCTCTCTCACTCTTGGGTCAGCATAATCTGCATATGTTAAAGTTCCTTTCTTAATTACCAAGTGTTTTCTGCCTTGGAGGTTTTATTTTTTCCTAGAACTCTCATGGCAATTTTATTTCAGTGTGGATCCTACTTAATTAGAGACACACAGGTGAAAGGAAAAGGAAGAAAAAACAACCTAATTTATTCACTAACCCAGAGGGAAGAAAATAGCATTTGTAATCCTTTTCCTTGGAAGTAGTGGAAAAGATACTGACTCACATGCCTTCCTCCTTGGGGATGTCCTGTCAACTCTCAGATCTCCTGGAGCTAAAAGGAGCTGGCGGAGCTGACTGAACTGCACAGCATGGTGTTTGTGGTTTATTGGACACGGGAACCATGCCTGGCCTCAGAACTCTACCAGGGATTTGCAGCTTGGTTACCAGCACATGGCAGATGAACCTGGGTAAAAAAATAAAAATAAAAAAAATCAAGAATCAGTCAGGGATTGTTCATATGGAAAGTCATTTAATACAACTGTAATTTTAAGACTATCTTCCAGATTCACTGTTTAGTTTAAAACACATAATGCCTTTTTGCAGCCAAATTAACAAAGAAGCGTTTACAAGCTGAACCAACAACATGCAGTGTAAATGAAGAATTAGATACAACATGACATAAACTAGTGAGAACTGAAACTTGCTCCAGATTTTCTCCCACGTCTCAGGGACTTAGCATGCCTGAAGATCAGTCTTGTCAGTAAAGATCTAGGTGAAGAAGGCACTTGGTCCTTTCACCTTTTCTATGTTTTCTGTCACCAGGTTCCCTACACTATTAAGCAGCTGTCCCTCATTTTCCCTAGTCTTCCTTTTGCTGCTGATGTACCTACAGAAGCCTGTCTTGATGCCCTTTACAACCCTCATCAGATTCAACTCCAGACAGAATATGATTTTTCTAAACCAAACCCTTCATGATGCATTCATCCTGGTTTCCCTATCCCAACTCTTGTATGCTTCCTTTATATGCCTGAGTTTTGTCAGGAGCTGTTTGTTCATCTGTGCAGATCTGTTTTCAGTTAAAAGGAGGGGATCCTTGTAAACCAACCAGCTCTTCTTAACCTCTCTTATCTCCAGGGCTGTATCCCATCAGATTTCTCCAAGTGGATCTGTGGATAAGTCAAAGACTACTCTCACATCCAGGACTGTGATATTCCTGGTTGCTTTGCTCTGTCCTCTAAGGAACCTGAACCTCACCATCCCACAGGTAGTGCCAACAAGGCCAGCCCCCAAGTTCATATGGTCATGTTTGCCACAGAAAGGAATCAGTCTTGAGTTCTTCACACTGCCAACCCAGACTGAGCTCAGTGACCTTCTTTAATCATATTGCAGCCCAAAATATTTGTGGTTCAATAAGAAGTTTTGACACAGGAATACTTTTGAATTGCAGATATCTGTTGTTAGTATCACCCAAAGACCACTCCTTTTCTGAGCTAGTGGATCTGCTGCGTAGATCACCAGACACTAGAAGCCTGAACAGACTCACATTTGTGATTGGTCTGCAACTCCAGGGGGAAACAGAAGGAGTCATGACCTCCCTAAGTATTCTTAAGAGCTCCTAGAAATCTGCAGACACAGTTTTCTTCGAGCATTAAGGGAATATTCTGCCCTTGAAAAGAGCAGTGATCACATCCAAAACCTGAAATTATGTTTACACCTGACTAAAAAAACATGAGGTGTGCATTTTCCAAGCACTGATATCTCAACATCTAATTCTTGCATTTGTGTAGTCTCAAGTACACATTCTTTTGAAAATCTTTTCTCGGTTACTACTATGTCTTCTGTCACAGCACACTCAAAGGGTCCATCATAGGGACATCCCTGCTTAAACTGAGACATGGTAATAAGCTTCAACAAGTAAAATAACCTCAAAACAACTCTGATTTTGACTCCATGGCCCTATACCTTGACAAACCTTTCCAGCAAATAAGGCTAAATGAAGAGTTATATAAGGAGATAAAAATATCATGGTGTATAAAGGAGGAAAAAATGGGCAAAGTGATAAAGTGATGTGCTTTCTCAGCTACCATTATCAGAATGTTTCTCTATATCCCTCATTGCTCTGGAAAGTAACTGCCTTGTTATATACAGTAATATATTTTATAAAGGGCAAAGTCTATGGGCTGTACACTTTATGGTCTTCTGACAAATCCACCTACAAAAAACCTGGTAAATGATACCTTGTGCTTGGCAGTGTGATGACCTTTCCAATGATCCATACTCATGAAATGTGTGTTCCCAGACACTGCTAAGTATGGCAAAGTGCAGGTGTATATCTGCAACACATATGGGTCATACCAAGCTATCTGAAATCATGAGTGAATTGCACTCTCTCTCTCCCTTTGTTGTTCTTATTTTGAAGTACAATGCTGTACCAAAAACTGTCTCAAACAACCTGCAGTAGATCTGTTTTGTGTTTAGACATATGCAGGGGAATAATTAGGTCTTAATTTATTTGCTGACAAAAAGAACAGCAAGTACTTTGAGAATATTTTAAGCATGAGAAGTGTTTACCTTGTACAGAGGCTTACAGTGTGCAAGAAAGGGTTATCAGTGGACCAACTGGAGCACAGAGAGTTAAGGAGTCCAGTGAGGGACCTCCATTACATCCGTGTGAACTCAGTGAGTGCTGCAGAGCAAATGCTGTGATAGTTTCCCAGCAATTCAGTGCACAGGGCTATTTGGAGGCTTATGACCCTAAAGCAGAAACCCCTTACTCCTGAGCTAGTGTGAAGTCTTTGGAAAAGATTTACAAGGTCTGAGCAGCTCAAAAGGAGCAAAAAGGATTCATTGCTTTCCAACTGAATGAACTTCCTTGGCTGTTTCATGGCACCATTATGTTAAAAAAGTTTATAATTAAGTTTTATAACACAAATTCTTGGAGATATATAAAAGTTCTGGGTATTTTTACAGCAATTTTAGTCAATCCCCTGACTACAGGAGGCACTGAAAATATGCAGAAAATAAAGTGATGAGCAAAGAGATGGTCTATATTCCACTCAGCTGAAAAGACTGCTTTCCAAGTAGAGGGAAACTGCCCTTGCTGGAACCCATGACAACAAATTACAGACATCTGCTATACGAGGAGACAACTTTTGACCTGTATAATTTTCAGTTGTGAAATGTTGGTCTCCTTGCAACAGATTTCTTCTGGTATGTCAGGGATGCTTGTCTCTATGGGGAAGTATGACCTTGACAACACAAAAACTTAAAACACAAAGGGCCATTTTCCCGGAACAAAATTTTAATGACAAGGTGAGATTTGGATGTTTAGCACTACCAGGCTCCTGCTTTTTAAGAAGCATGAGAATAGGATAGGAGTAATTCTGAGTGGTGTATCAGTTCAAATCAATGCTGAGTAAATGGCATCCTGCAAAGCAGCTGTCTTGGTAATTCACTATCAGATGACAAAAAGCCCATTGAAAGAATTTTCTGTTCCTCCTGACTGATGTGACTTCTTAAAAAAAAAAAAAAAAAGGAGAAAATAGAGGCAGAGGGAAGTTTTCTAATCACAGAATTGCTTTATGTTCCAACCACAGCTTCACATCAGTTGGCAATTTCAAACTCTAGACATGTTATTTCATTTCACTGCAGGGCACAACAGGGTTCAGATACTTTTGACTATGAACAAACTGTTAAAATTCTCTGGCTACTAAAGCAGAAGAAAGAAAATCTCTGTGCAAGCACTATCTATTTATTGGCAAGGGATAAAGAAAACCAACTGATTTTGCACTCCAAGCTTTACTAATTATTTTAGAGTGAAGATGGTAGATCTTTAAAGGACCTTTTTGTATATTACTCCAAGCCTTTCATAAATTTTGAAAAACTAAAGTAGATAATTAATTAACTGAAAAAAATCCAAAGTTTATGTGTTTTAAAACATTCCACAAAATTAAAAAACTCATCTGATATTCCTAAGAAGTCTGTTCCAAATCCCACTGAAGTCAATATGAGTATTTCCATATATGTAGTGGGCTTGGATCAAGTGCTCAGTTTAAAAACACAGAATTCATCTACAATTTTCAGTATGTTATTTTGATAACGAGAGATCATTTAAGATTAATTTCTGTGTTACAACACTTAATTATATATGTTGTAAATCCTCAGGCTTATATCTGAATACATTGCACAACCACAAATTCTATGCATCTTCCAAACATTCAAGAAAATTAATTCCTTGCCTGACTGTTTTATATTTTAGTTGTTTTGCTGCTTTTTGCTGGATTGGAACAGATCAATTTTTCTGAAGACAATGCCTCAGTTACTCATTGATCTCTTCAGTCCTTTCTGCACATCAACCTGCCACAACCTACTTCCTTGGCAGCGCTCAAAAATTGGGGTTTATTGCACAACTCCCTGTCTGTACATCCCATACACTGCTTGGGACCCTGAAACAGCCAAATTGCCAGGAACAGCTGGAAGCTGTAGAGAAAGTATCATGACTTGTGGTGGTATAGTTGGAATTTCTAATGCAAAATTTTAATTTTTTTTCTTGAGTCACTTACACACCATTTCATGAGGCTTGGCTATAATATACATATGAAATACACCTACAGGATGATGCTCATTTATGTATCTAGGTTATATGGAGCTGGATAACACTTTTCCTGGAGCTCTAGGCACAGCACCCCAACCTTCCAAAATTCCTTTCTTCAGAAAGGGTGGAGTGAAGAGGGTTAGGCACTTAAGGATGAAAAACAATTACCACAGAGGTCCTCTAGGTAGAATACTTTATAAAGGACTTCAAGGGACCCTACAGAAGCTCAGTGTAGATGTTGAGTGTGCTCTGTGGATAGAAGACTTTTCACAACAATCTCCTTCCCCATGTAGAATCCCTCTGAGGAACGGCTGAGCTTCCTAACACTGCAGTCTTTTCAGCTTGTAGTACTTCCGAGCTAAATGGTACCATCTTCTACCCTCCATGCTTAGGATACGCTGACAAAAAGTCAGGTTAAAATTGTGTAGGTGCACATGGATTTATACCCTTTCAGATCTACATCATCCCTGACACAGCCTCCAGCTTGCGAGGATGATTTGATCTGTATTTTGAATATCAAAAGACCCTTATGCCTCTTCCCACCCATTTCCCTAAGAAATGAACACTAAAGTTGCAATTGCAAAAATTCATGTGCCAAATGAATGTGTTCTTCCCTCTGGTAACAGCATGTTTAACCGGGCAGATGTGGCAGTTTCTGTGTGTGGGGAGCCAGAAGAGAGGCAGATAATCTGGAGGCAGCTTATCCTCTCTGCATAGCAGAGGCTCCCAGGATACACAACAGAGTGTAGTGGAGGAAGCTGGTTGCATATCAGGGGTCAGAGACCAGGGCTGCTTCCCTGGGGCTGGGAGGTGAGCAGGACAGACCCTGAGATGGTGATCAGATCAACCAAGAGTACAGATCATAAAGCAGTATTGTGGTGATGAGGCAGGTCCAAAATCAAATTGGGAAGCCAGTCTACAGGTTAGGATTGGGATCAGTAATCACCAGGCAGAGATACGGTGGTGAGGCAGGGCCAAGGTAAAGCCAGAGAACTGGTTTGTGTGTCAAGGTTGTAACCAAGGAGCAGTGTGGCCATGGGCCTGCTTTTATGTACATTAATGAGATCCCCCTGAGCCTTCTCTTCTCCAGGTGAAACAGCTCCAGCTCTCTCAGCCTTCCTTCACATGTGAAGTGCCCCAATCCCTTCATCATCTTTGTGATTGGACTCTCTACAGTATTGCCACGTCTCTCTTGTGCTGGGGAGCCCAGAAATGGGCACAGTACTCCATGTGTGGCCTCACCAGTGCTGAGTAGAGGTTACCAGTGACAGCAGTGAAAACTGACTATGTGACTGGAACACAGCTTCCTTCTAACTTTGACCTGGGTTACATGACTAAGTTCAGCACCTTTGCATTGTCTGTTGCAATATAATTACAATATTACAGAAGTTGCCCACGTGCATTGCACAGTGGAGTGTCCCAAGTCTTGGCATGCCCTCAGTTTGTCCTATTGATACGCTGTCTCCAGTTCTCCTGATTAGTCCACTCTGAGTGCTGGGGCTTTCATCTCAGTTCTTTTGTTTGCCTTAAGCTGAAAACACTAATGGTTTATTGTTGCTGACTCCAGAGCTAAATGAGTTTTTCCTGTTGTGTGTCTGGTTGAATTAATGTTATATCGATACATTAGAGCATGAGCTTTTCCCTTTGAAATGATGTACTGCTAGAATAGTTTTCTTGCTTTTCAATTTTAATTGTTTGAATTTGCTTGGAAATTCTGCACATTTTGCTTGTATTATGAGATAAATGCAGACATCCTGCTCTCAGAAAAGTTGTTTGCTAGAAATCACAGAATCATAGAATAGTTTAGGTTGGAAGGGATCTTTAAGATCATATATTTCCAATCCTCCTGCCATGGGCAGGGACATCTTCCACTCGACCAGTTTGCTCAGAGCTCCATCTGACCTGGCCTTAAACACTTCCAGGGATGGGGCATCCAAAGTGTCTCTGGACAGCCTGTTTCAGGGGCTCATCACCCTCACAGTAAAGAATTTTTTCTAGTACCTAATCCAAACCTACTTTCTTTCAGTTTGATGCCACTCTCCCTTGTCCTGCCACTATTTTGTAAATAGTCTCTCTCCATCTTTCTTGTAGGCTCCCTTCAGGTACTGGAAGGAGGCTGCAATTTGATGACCCCAGAGCTTTCTCTTCCCCAGGATGAAATTTGGATAGATGTTCAAACAGAAAGTTTATATTGTTCAGTAGTACTATTAAATGTTGTTTAATTGAATGTTATTTCTGGCCATTGAAGACCATTCTAAACAAGAACTGGAAGGGATGCTGTTAAAAAGACTGGAATTCAGAATGAGTTCTGCAGATGTCCCTAAGCTGTGTGTGCTTTTAGCTGAGTGGTCTTCACACAACATAACTGGAAGAACCCAGCCTCTAGCCCTTATTTCCCAAAGCTGCAATCATATAACTTTTTCAGAAAATGAAAGCATGCAGATACTAAGGAAAAAAAAGATTCTAAAGTCAGAGTAAGTTATGTGAACACAGTAATGAAGGGCCTCTCTAGAAAAGTGGTCTTGTCCCTCTGAGACATCCAGTAGCTCAAAGCAATAACTGCAGATCCTAGTCTTCTTGGAAGTAGCTGGAAGTAACAGAGTAGGAAACCAACAAATTGGGCAGATATCAAGGAAAATCTTTTGTTTGGATATTCATTTCAGCACCATACCTTTAAAAAATCTTATCTTTACACGTCCTCCCAGTCTTCAGTGTGATTTTTCATGAATTCTGCTTAACTTTGACTTTTTTTTTTCACTGTTCACCAGAAGATCCATATTTTCTTGCTTTTGGAAAGAGATCTACTGCATTGTACGTGGTATCATTGCAGATAAAAAATCCTGGCTGCATTTATTGTATGCTTTACTGGTACAAGATATAAATATACATCACACCATCTTCCTGGAGACAGAGCACCAAAGTCCCTCCAGGTGCAGCTGCTGGGACAAATGTGATTAGATTGGAACAGTACTGCCCTCTTTGGAAAAATCAGTGCCTGGAATAAACTAAACCGCACCAGAGTATCTTTGAACTGCTGTCATTGCAAGCACTTTCCTTCACACATTTCACCTGCAAACCTGCAATGGCAGTGGACTCTTTGAGCAGAATTGTCTCATGCAGAAAGGGATTCATTCCCTTTTCCAGCAGAACTAGGCTCTGAGCACTGCAACTTTTCTCTGATATTACAGTTCAGGATTGGCAGGCGGAGCTGGGGGTGTAACTAAGCATGCAACACTATTAATGTATCTCATCAAAAGGAGATCAAAGAATCCTTGAGCTACATAAATCTCTAGAGGCTATCTACAGTTAATTTTCTCAGCCATGTTGTTTCTCCAAGCTCCCTGTAATAATGAAACAGCACTTACACCTTTTAAGCACCATATTGTATAAATTATAAGTGACACCATAACCCTCACAGCAAACCAAGGAAAATTACAGCATTAAATTCCCAACAGCAATCAGAATACATTAAGAAATTTAGAAGAAAATTACTTTTGAGAAGACAAATTTTAAATTTATAAACATGAATCTACAAGATTTCAGCAGAGCACAGGATTTCATCCACAGAATTTTGCTTTGGGGTCACATAACCCCATCTAAAGCAAAGCAAAACCGCCACAATAGATACACGATTACAGCAAGTTAATCTCAGCTCTGGTCACAAATTTGTCAAAACTCAGCAGCTTTAGCTGAGAAGGGATTTATGTTGGACTGACAATGAAGAATTTATCAGCTGCTATCATAGAAAGTAGCCCCTGCAAACCACAGAAGGAGAGATGGGATAATTTGGGCTGCAGCTTCAGCCTATTTGGCTCTAGTATCTCTTCAGCTGCTGCTCCCTTCTGTGCACTGCACTTGTCAGTGTCATGACATGGCCTTTCAACAACCAGCTTTGGTGCAATAGCATGGTCTAGGTCATAAGCATCCATCTGTTTGGGACTTGAGCTTGCCAAAGCAACAGCACTAAATAACCTGGCACCTATGAGACAGCAGTGTGGCTGTCCAGGCGGCTGTGAGCGAGCAGAGGAGTGGACATGTGCTCAGCTCCAGCTGGGTTGCTCTGGATTGCTCCTCTGTTTCCCCTTATGGCTGGTAGTTGCCTCTGTGTGTTCTTTTGCTACTGGTGTTGGTGTTTTGGGGAGTATCACACTACACTGCACAGGGGCTTGTGGCCGCTCAGTTTTGGTGTCAGGTAGATGAGAGTCACTGGCTCCCTCCATCAGTGACATGCAGCGTGTGATGCCCTCCCTCCCAGGAGGACACTCAGCACTGCCAAGGACTGTCCTGCACACACATCCAAGGTGTGATATCAGCAATCACTGGAGCAGCTCAAAGGATTACTTTGGAAAGCTGTCATTCCCAGCCACCCTTGGGCAGCCAGAGCTACTGAATTTCAGGAGGGTACAGACGATGTCTAAGGCCAGCATAGATCCCTTAGCCCTGTACTTTCATTTTATGTCTCTGAATTTTACACCTCCAAGTCAGTCCCTGCAACTTTTGAGCCATGCAACAAGTAAAATCAGCAGCTTTGGGGGAGGAGAATTATGCAGAATAGGTTTCAAAACAACTCAAGCAGTGGCATGGCACAGAAAACAGACAACATGCAGATAACATGCACAGAGCAAGCTGAAAGGCACTGGAGGTCACTACACAACCTATGAGGAGAACAAACAGCATGTAAGTAGCACAGAAAAGTGAAAAAATGCCATAACTATTGCAATCAATGCAAGTGGGTCCCCCAGGAAGCATGTTTCTGTACAAAGAGCCAGATAAAAAGTGATGTGAATTGCTATTTATGCAGAGAACAAAACACAGGCCTGGCAGTCTGCACAGCTGATAGTGGACCAAGCAGAGCCCAGGGTCAATTGCTGTGCAATTCATATTCATATCAAAACAAGCTGGTGCAGAACAGTGGATATCTGCATAAGTCATGAAAAACTGCATACTCCATATTGGTGTAAGAAATACTCAGAGCTCAATTAATTAAAACCTAGACTAAGAAAATAAAAGCATGAAATGCTCTCATTGAAAAACAAGCTGCAAATGCAGAATAAGCTGATTCTGCAGAAAGCAATGCTGTAGAGAAAGAAACTCAGATGTTTGAATGGATGCATATCTTTTTGCATCAGGAATACAAGCTAGTTGGAGCTTTGAAGCGTGTATTTCTGAAATAAACTCTCTGAATGAGAGTATGGAGATTTTAAACTTGGGAAATTCAAGTTTCATTAGAGTATAAACTCAAATTCTCAACTTCTTCTGCAGAGAAAACCTATAGTCCTAAATCAGGCTGAACAGAAGTGGAAAAGGTTGTAAGAGACTCTTCCCTCCATCCACATTGTCTTTGCAGGGCAAGCCCCTGTTTCCTGTTTGTTTTTTTAATTCAATTGAGGGATATCCTGAATTGCAAAAAAATGCCCAAATTAAGGCATTTTCTTGACCACTGAGACAGGCAACTTCTGGAGAATTAAATAAGGCAGTCATGGACCTGTCTCTGCTCCAAATCAAATTGGCACAGTACAGATCACATCCACAAGGCAAAAAGCTCTTCCACTCTCTGGAGCAGGGTATCCATATCCAAATTGCTTAATCAGGAATTGTTCTTTGGTTATTTGGTCCCTTGGGTCCTTGCATCTGTCACAGCCTCAGTTTCTGCATATCCTCCTTTTTCTTCTCTTGGAAGGACTCTTTTCTTGGGTCCTTCTCTCCATGAGCGTGTCCCACTGTTCCCCAGAGAAGTAGCAACCTCCTCCTCAACCATCTCATCCCAGACTCAGCTGCTCTGTCTCAGAGATATTTGAAATCCATATTAAACCAGTTAGGGTGATTTAACTACGCATCTGTTTTTAAAAAAGAGGATATAAAAATGGAGGGTATGTGTGAAATCTAATCTTAGTAAAATGAAACCAGAGAACAGCACTTACAATTCCTTATTTCTGAATATTTTTATAGGCCAGTCTTAGTGACTGACTGATATAATTGAGTATTAATCTTTGGAATTTGGCAAATGGAAACAATCTACAGAAAATATTGTAAGAGGGGTAGGAAATCTGGAACTGAGAAACCAGCAACAGTTCTGAGACTTCAGTGAAAGCAAATCAAATTACATGTTTGTATATTGATGAAAAGATGGATGTAAGTGATTCTAGTAGTTAATGGACATAAATAACTGCAAGATGGGCAGTGTGTGTCCTTCACTGCTATTAATAGCTTGATGAAGAGAGAAATCCTTCTGGCTCCCAACAACTCCAAAGATTTATGAGGATCATTCTAAGGCCTATGGATATAAGGCATTTGAAAGTGAGAACTGAAAAAACACTAACATGGCAGTGAGAGACAGATGAATGTTTCTGAAAAAGAAAATTGCTGGCAGCATTCAGAGAGAGAGATGCATGGAAAATGATTTAATAATTAGCCAACAAGTTTCCCCCAATAACACTCAGGTAAATAAAATTGCTGTTGGATAAGAGGAAATTAAGAAAATGAAGAAATGGTTAAAGAAATGCAGTTGAAATGAGCAATTTTCATAGTGAGAGGGATTGTAAAAGAAGCACCACAGGGATTTGTGCTGTGGCCTGTGCTGTTCAATATCTTCCTAGATGACCTCGAGAAGGGAATGAATGGGAAAATGAAAGCATTTGCTGGTGGTAAGATTTCAGGATATTTAAGAGGAAAGCTGACTGTGAGAAACTGTAGAAGGACCTTGTTGAATGATAAAAATGGGCAGGTAAAATTCAGTAAAGGTATTTAGAATATTTTAAACAAGCCCAGCTTTACATTCAAAGGGACAGGCTCTGACTTGACTATTCTCTCTTACAATGAAGTTATAGTGGGTATCATTAAAACATCATTTCCACAAACATCCATATCTTCATTATTGTAATTTATGTTCCTCTACTTGACTCATAACACGAACAGGGAATGATCAAGGGATGAATGTGTTTCTGTATAAGAAACTTGAATACATGCAGATCCTTCTGCTTGGAGAAGAGATGACTGAAGAGGATATGACAGATCTTTAAGATCTCAAGTGGCAGAGAGGATATGGCTGCACCACACTTGTATTTCAGGCTGAAGAGCTGAAAGACAGGATGAATTCAGCAAGGAGAGATTAGCACTGAGAATGAGCTGTGGAACTTCCCTGGCAGCTCCTGGTTTACTTCCTGGCTTATTCCACACAAAGGCTCTCTGAATTGTCTCCTACCTCTCACCTCAATGCCTTGGCCAAGGATCTCCTACATGTGTCCAGTGGACTACAGTTGACACAGCCAGCATACAAAAGAACAGAAATACTGTAATATATACCCATGACAAGCCCAGCCTTCTAGAACTGATGGTATCCACTCCTTTCATTGCACTCAAGATTTGGACTTGAAAGCTGTGACCTGCCTGCATAGAATTGAATGATCAAGAAAACTCCAAAAGGACCAAGAAAACCACATATGTCAAAGTAAGCATCAAAGTACTTCCCTATTCATTACCCTCTTGTCATTCCTTCTTTCATAAAACAGGTGGTATATGAACACTGACATACAGAAAAGTTATTCAACTTTTTCCCCCCAGAAAATTGTCAGGAAACGTGTTTTTGTAGAACACTCGAAGTGCTGTTGAAGGGTTCGATCCCAAACACATCCAACTCACAGCCTGGGTAATGAAATCATCCATTGTTTCCGTAGCAACAGTAAGCATTAGAAAACTCAGGGAATTCAGACAATGATGCCTTCTGAGAGCCTGGCACTTGATTTGAGAGTGAGCATCTCAAATAAATTTGTTGTATCAGAAAGACCTCAAATTTAGAGTTACCTCTTCAATCAGAAAACAGCAAGATACCCAGCTCACTGGCTTCAAACTAGTTTGGTGGTTTAGGTACAGGTCTAATAACCTTTAAAATACAATCCATATAGATGTGCATGTTAGATCAGTATCTACTTTTTTTCTTATAAAAAAAATTACTAAAAAACCACAATAAACTAATGAAGAAACATTAAATTCAATTTAGATACAAGTTAGTATCCAAAACCAACAATTGTGCTTGATTTCACTGATAGCCAGGGGTTTGGACATGCTGACCGAGAAGAATCACTAAGGAAATTAGATATTTTTTAAGATGTCTGAAAAATATATGTGCTTACATAAGCACAGTGCATGCTATAGACTATAATGAGGGCTTAAAACTCTGTTACCTCTGTAAACATCTACATGGAGATAGCTAAATTAGGTAACATTATTTCCCATGGACTCTTTTCCCAGATTTCAATATCCTCAGAGATCTTCCATTCCATCCAGCATTAAGTCCTCCTCTTCACACTGCAGTTCCTCATAAAAGCCATCTCTTTTTCTTCTTTCTCTCCACTTCCTGTTTTTTGTTACTGGTCCCTGGTTCCTCTCTCTCTCCTCTCTTCTTCAAACTCCAATCATAGATTTTCTGTCCCTGAAATTATTCTTGCTAACCTTTTTGTCTCCCTTTTCCTAAAGCCAAACCAGTTTCCTGGCTCTGGATTCAAATAAGGCAGCTTCTCCATGCACATTGCAGAAAAAAGCACCTGGGGATCTGACAAGGCAGTCCTCTTCCTGTTTCCCATTACTTTCTGGGGTGCTACGAAGGGAAAGAGGCAAGGCAGCTGCACTACTCAGTGTACATGGATACTGAAGAGATTTGTAGAAGTCTAAGCTGTGATTAACATTTAATGAGCAGGAGCAAATGGTAAAAACTTAATCAAATTTGGACACATATTAATGGGAAAATGCAAAGTTCACACCTGGAATAAAGGGTATTCTTTAGCAGATGTGATGCCTTTACCACAGAGTGTAAAGGCATCAGAGCTTTTCAAAGAAAAGTCATCAGCTGCTGCTTGCAAAATTATTCCCCCCTCCATTCCCACAGTGTTGTTGTCAAAGACATATTGGCTTAAACTGTCCAAAAGAACTCATCTCAAGGTGGTGCTGTACAGCGATGAAAGCCAAGGTCTGGACACCTTGGCTAACTGATGGTGCTTCCAGACACTTCATCTAATAGTGCAAGCTCTTGGCTACAGTAATATTTAGCACCTTGTGTTCCAGCCTTGACTAAAGTTGCAGTAATCCTTATTTATTATGCAGCACCACATTGCTCCTCCCAACATTCCATCCAATTCAAGTGGTTGCATTGCTGCTAATGGAGACACAAACCCTTGGCCTGTCCCCTTCAAGCTGCTCCGGGCAACATGGGAAGAGACTGCTCTGCACAGTGGCATTTTCCTACTGGCACAAAACACTTTCAGCAACAGTCATGATCTGAAGGTTAAAGCCAGCTGTTTACTTGGAGAATCCAGAAAATGAAAGGCACATCCATCCTTTCAGATGCTAGGCATTCAGTTCAAGGAAGATGAAAAGCTGTATCATCCACCTAGTATTGTTTTGAGGGTATTTGTTCTTGCACTCCCACTTCCTTTAAACATGTCATCTTTTCAAAAAGTCAGGCTCTTTCATCAATTTGCAGGTTCTGCATTCATGTTTCATAGTACCAATTTGCAGGTGCTATTTATATCAGAAAATGACAGGTATTTGAAAGTGACAGCACACATGACAGGATATTGGAAACTGGCATCTTTCCCCTCTCTGTCCAAGGAATACCCAAAGTAGCCCACACAGTTTGGCTCATTTGGACCAGTAGAATGTTGTCATCCCACTGAGGTCAATGGTGTTATGTTACCACTGGTTGTGCTTTTTAAGCACTAATTCAGCAGAGTATTTAAATTTTTACTTACCTATCTTGTTCCTTGATCTGAGGCCGCGGATAATTTTGTATAGAAAAATATACTGGAATGTGAATGCAAAAAATTGCAGCTAACATTGTTGCTGAGCTTAGAGGTGGAATCAGCTTCTGGTTTTTCTACCTCCAAAATTATTCCTGCTTTAAACAAAGCACAGACCAGAGTGCTTCAGTGAATAGCAATAAATTATTGAATTGACATTTTCATATTTGATTTCTGGCTTTGCAGCAGAAAAATCAAGAGATTCTCAGTTAATATGATAGATATGTTGCCTACTAGTCACATTGGACTTAGAAAGATTTTGTTTCTAAATATGCAAATAGTGCTGGACACAAGCATCAGTCATGGTACTTCAGAAACGGTGTTTCAATTTATTAGAGATCTTGGAAAGGCTGCCATTACTTAATTAAGTGATAAAGCAATTATAGGAATAATAAGGCCATGTGTGCATGCAAATGTAGTACTGTACTATCTTGGGTAAATCATGGGTGTCATATATACAATAGGGCACACACACATTGAACTGACAATTTTTAACTCCAAGTCCTAGAATTCTGGTATTTTCCAAGTTAGAAAGCAATGAAATGAAAAACAAAACATTTATGGAGTACAACCCTGTTAAAATGCTACCCATTAAATTGCTATTAATTAAACTCATTTAAATTCAGTGGAATTATGTTGCTTCACATAAGTGCCAGAGTGACTCACATAAAAATATGCCAGTTGTTTCTCTTCAAGGACATCAATACAATGATGTTTTTCCCCCCACTCATTACAAAAAAAATTCAAAGTATCTGTGATCCAGGCACCTCAAGCAGTGACCCCTAGAAGAGCTGCAGGGTACACACTGACAGGATGTATTATGTTTCCCTGTCTGTGGAGCAATAGGCTGGCATATTGAAACCAGGCACGTGCCACAATAGCTAATTCAAGAGAGATCTGTCTCATAAAACCTAGTAGGAGTCTGCTGAAGACTGCAAACATAGCAAAATGAAAAAAGTTTGCAATGGTGTTGCACAGATTTTCTGCTGTGTAGAAGTCTGGACACTTTTATTGAGTTAAAACTAAGGCAGTTTTATTTCTAAGAATACAAGTCTATTGTGAGACAATATTAGCTCTGCAACTCTGAATTCTTGCTATGTTCTACAGAAAAAAAAAAAAAAACAAAACAGAAAAAAAAAATGCCCAGTTTCATTCAACACAAACTGACACATTATGAAACTCACAGTGCCTGCCACTGATACTCAAGAGGAAATTCATAAATTTATACTGTTAAGTTCATGCAACATTTGCATTTAGACAGGCAAGACTTTGTTTAGCTACATATTTTGTTACATGGTTGACAATGAACTTAAACCTTTGATGCACCTTTAGAGCAGTTTGAGAGAGGAGAAAGATTAATACTTCATGGCAAATTGATGTGAAGAAAAGGAACAATATATGTAAAATAAACCATCCCTGAGTTTTGGGAAAACCAATACAACAAGCAACTACCATCAACATGCACCTGAGTACAATGGAGAAGCTTCAGGACCAGAGTATCCCAAGCTTTTAGTTATATATTTGCATTTCTTTTCCTTTGTGTATCCTTGATTGGGATACAAAGATGTGCAACGTCCTTGTGGCTTGAAGCAATGGCACACTTCACATTTTGTCTGACTTTGAAGAACAATCACTGAAGAAGCTCTGACAGATAGATCTTTTATGTGCTGTGATTTATTCTTTTTTTTTTTTTCCCCAGAGCATCCACGTGCTTTGAGTCAAACACATCCTGATTCACACACCATTACTCCTCTCAGATTCAGTTTCCTCTTAGTTCTTGCTGACCTGAAGTTTTCTTTATGGCGGCTCTCTCAAAACACATCTAAACATTCTCTATTAAAATAATCTTTAATGCTTATCTGGAAAATCAGTAACAGTCAGCCCTGATCTGAACTAGGAAATAAGAACCTGGCCCAATTTATTCTGCAGCAGTCCCTTCCCAGACCCTAAAGCTCTGCCTACCTGCACACTTCTGAGTATTTTCACTCATTAAGTGATTCCAGAGCCCTAGAGGGGCTTTGCCTGTAGTGTTAAAATTTTGAAGGGTTGCTAGCATGCTTTTGGCCTGGGCTAATTCACAAACACAGTTCAGGCACAGCTCAGAAACAAGCATGGGATGAGTATCCGCCACCAGGCATCTTGACTATGGTCACCCTCTGTGCGCTGGTGACTAAGAGAGCTTTATAGCACTGATGTGCCTACAGTTCCCCTTCAGGGACAAAGAACAGATCTTAGTATTTCTGTTTATTGGTACAGTCACCAGGTAAGTTTATTATAGCAAACTCAGTGCCAAACACCTTAAAAAACTGCACAGCTTTGGACTTTTAGAGTTCTTGAGGAACATCACTAAAGCCAACCTACTTAGAGATCTCAAACATACAAGTCTTCTAGCACCTTCTAGTGCCCCAGACTGCCCACACAACACTCCCAGGTCAGTACATCCCTCTCATTCACACACAGCTCATGGTGCCCCTCTTTTTCCACACCAGACAGAGCTCTTTGTGATTTCATGACACTAGTTGCATTGATAGAGGGTGCAAGCGGATGACCACCTGCCTCTCCAGACATGGCATATCTGTGCAAGGAACTGGGTGAGGAGATCTGATTGCAAACATCACCAGAGATCACTTCTACAAAAGGTTATCCTAAAACAGAGCATTCACTGTGTGCCCAGTGCTCTCACATGGGTAGATGACTTGCTCATGCACCCACCATGGTAGTTTGTGGGAGTAGGAAGACACGTAATATTGCAGATGCCCTGTGATTTACATTACCTGTCAAAGTTGGAGATGGTAAGATGGAAGATGTGATCCCTTTAGAAGCAATCCTGAGCCTAGTAGTCTAGGCAAAACCCCTGTGCCATCTCTCCAAAACTTCTTTTTCTGTCATTCTGTCTGTCCCAGTTGTTAGCTTTCTGAGGTGGAAGCTTTGTTTCACCTTGGGGAAACAGATGTAAGCAGTGCCGCTAAACAAAATTGGGTTTATGCACCTGCAACCTCTATCAGGTCCTGAAATACAAATAGCAGTAAGAAAAAGTCACAACATCCCTTCATCTCCAGATGACTTTTTATTCCACAGCCTTTGTATCTATGTATCACTGACAATGTGAAAAACTACTGAACCAAAGTAAGGAATTGCCCTGAGGAAGTTTAAGACCTTATCATCTAGTTATTGATAAATCTATCTACTAAAAAAACCCCCAACAAACAACATAAATATAGAAAATTAATCAATTTCAACAATATTTTGCCTTCAACTATCGTGCTCATAACCATTCTGAGTGTGAACAAAAGTATGATTGACAATTTCACATACAAGAATCATGTTACTTCAAATGACAGCATATGTTTCTACAGAGATGCTTCACTATGCAGAGCATTGACCTTTCTTCCCTACTCCCTCTCTTCATGATTTCTTTCTTGGACAGTAAGTTGAAATCTGACAGTGAAAAGATCATATTGACTTTCAAGTGTTCAATATCTCAGTTCTCATTCTGTAGCTGAGACTATCTGATTGAGAGGGAAGTTTTGTTTAATAGATTCATATTTGTAGTCATAGGTCTGAATAGCACCACAATTTTAACAACTATAGTGAGGGTCTCAGCTTTGGAATGAACTTGTTTTATAAATCAGAAAGGTTGTGACCCTGAGATCAGTTTAGTTGATTAGAGTATTGTGCTAATAACACAAAGGTTGTGGGTTCTATCTTTGTATGGGCCACTCATTTTAAGAGCTGGACTCAATGACCCTTGTGGCTCACTTCCAACTCAGAATATTTTGTGATACTGTGATCTAAACTTTTAATCAGTTAAAAATTTCAAGTAATCAGTTTGTGAAATTCTGTTTCTGGGTCACTTTCATAACTCTGGAAGTCAATGGTATCTCTTCCTATATAAAAGACAAAAAAGCATATAACTCAGCCTTTCTTCCCAAAACAGGGATTATTGAAAGCATAACATAATGCCAGCAGGCTGTTTATTGCCTTGTCTGTTTTGTACTTTTCCATACTAGTTCAGTACATCCGAACTGCTGCATTGGTTTTTTTTATTGTCATTTACTACATTACTAATCGGTCATTAATGGACTCAATTTCAAATCAAACCCAGTTACCATGCTTATTTCTATTATTGAGTCAAATTTATCTGATGTGTTTCTCCATGGAAATGTAGAGGCTGGATTCAGCTGGATCCTTTGAAGATGTGCAGAGCAGTATATTTTTGCCATACATTTCTGCAGAAATTATTTGTGGCTGGATTTTTAAAGAATTACAGTACTTAGGAGTCCCCAAGTACTTACATATAGCACTGCTCATTAAGAAAGTTACTCATGTACATAAATATTGCCAAGTCTGAGCTCTGTATGTGAAATACTAATGGTTTCAGTTACAAAGTGATTGAATAACCTCTGACATCAATAGACAGATTCCTACCGTCTTTGAGAGGTGTTGGAGAATATGACAGGAATACAAATAGAGGGAGAAAATCCATCTTCTTCTTTCAAGGGTATAAGCCAGTTGGTTGTGAAGACCAGGGGAAAATAATAATTTCCAAAATAAATAACTATATTCAATCAGCATTACAGAAGGCCTGTCTCCTTCTACAGCATCAAGTGTTCATTAATGTTGAAGTCAGATCAGCCATCCAATCTAATATAGCAAATTACACAGCTTGGTAGTTTGATTTTAATACAACTGTTCCTGTAAACTGGTTATTCCTGGTTTGAGGCATTTAATTAAAAGCCAGAGAGATCAAAGTCACAACTGCCTCCATAATTCATGCTGCTGTGCCTGGGTTTTTGAAGCCATCATTGTTCCAAAGTGCCGTTTCCACAGTCCGTTCGGTTGGTCCCTATTTCAGCGATGTAAAACTTTACCCCAACAGTTACTGACTGCATCATCAGTCGGGACTTTTAAAGATCACTGTTTTATTATTACAATGTATTCTAAAAGCAGAGTTTCAAAAACAATGAAAAAAAAAGCCCCAGTAACCCTGCCTGTGATGGAGGTCCCTCAAATTAAAGAAATCTTGACTTGATCCCCCATATAGCACTTAGAAGAACCAGAGTAACCAAAAGGAGCCCTAACAGCCCTGAAGAGGATAGATTTATGCAGATTATGTAGCTGTTACAAATTAAACAAATCTTTGTTTATCTTAATTGCACTGGAGACCTCTAACACAAATCAAAAAACTGAAGATTAGCTCAAGACACCCCATTATTTCTTCATCTCTACCATGTCCTCTGTCTGATGAGTTCTATTCTACTGTTTTGGAGCCACCTCACAGTAACCCATGCTGTAGTAAGAAGCATCTGTGATATACAGATTCAGGTCCCAGCACTCCTGAGTTTAAAAATCTCATATGACCTGCACTAGTAATTAAGTAAATCTCTGAAAGGCATCATTCTCCAGTGCCTACCACATAGAAGCTTTTCCAAAAGATTATTTTCCTCAAAGGCTGCATAATGGCTTTAAAGGAAACTATTAAAGTGAACAAAATTAGGATCTGAAAAGCTGATTCTTGACCTAATATCTAAATAAAAGTTTTCATTTGAGTCTAGCCTATAATATCACATACCAGATGTTCATTTATGCTGTGCAAGCCCATGTAGTCAACTCAGCAGTCATGCTGAGCATCAGCCTTCCAGTGAACCAAGCTTAATATACTAACACCAGGAACTCCTTAGGCTTTGACATTAAGTTTCTCTGTTTTAAGTGATGCACTTTGCCTTTCCTGTCATTTTCCCCAGCTGCACATTAGAGCTGCTACCAATAAGCCTCTTGACCAATTATTGATTAGCATTGTGATTACTGAGATTCATTCAGGGGAAATAGCAAAATAGATAGAAGCCTATGGCAGTTATGCTCAGACAATGAAATAACCAGGTCCTTGTGCCCTTTTTGCCCATGCCAGGGTCAACTTCAGCTGTTCTACTGTTGCCAGGCTTAGGTGTGTACACAGGAGGAAGGCAGACCTCTCTCAAAGGCACCGATCACTCTCCTTTTGTTGCTGGCCCCTCAGATTTGCCAAGTCCATTTTTTCAGATGTATTCTCACCCCCAGCCTCTTCCCATCTGGGGCTACGGCAGTTCAGTCCCTATCTATTGGGACAGCAAAGCTCAATACTGAACTTTTCAATACTGCACTGCTGGGGAAGTTGAGTCTATCTCTAAATATTACCAGAGAAGAGTATTCATGTCAGTTTATAATATCTGGAACAAATGTGTGATTTATATAACTAGCAGTGCTTCTTCATTAATTACAAACCACTCTTTGGTTGAATATACATCCCCTTCAGCTGTGTAATCTGCAGTTTTGACATTTTTCTATCTTTTCTTTCCAAATGCCAAGATTGTTCAGACTGGTCACTTTTCCACGAGCACTCACACCTTTAAGACCACCTTTTAAAATGTCAGGGATCTGACTACTCAAAGCCTTATTATGTGGCCTTGATTGCTTTCTTTTTGTTGGAAATGTTCTACACTAAAGATTTACTTCACCATGAAATATATCTGTATTCTGTACACCACTGCTTGGATAGCAATCACCCGCCTCCAGAAAACTAACAGAGAAGAGTTCAAGATGCTCTCCTAACTTCTTTCAGACTCATGACCCTCACACTGTAAGAAGGAGAAAGTAAGGAAGAGGGTAGAAAGGGCAGGTAGTAGTGTTACTTCTCACAGATGGAAGCAGATGATGTGCTAGGATACACACACTGATGGCAGAGTCAGCAAGGAAATGCTCATTACACCATAATGCTCTGCTCCACATGCATGTACATCCAATTTAACAGCTCCCTCCTTAAGAAAACAAGATCAAGCAATAGGCTGTGCTTCACAGCTGTGTCATCCCAGAGCAACTTTTTGTGACCAGACCCAGAATCACAGAGTTGTTGAGGCTGGAAGGCACATCTAGACATCACCTTGTCCAATTCCCTTTGGAAGCAGAGCCACTTACAGCCACTTGCCCAGGACCATGTCCAGGCAGCTTTTGAATGTCTCGAAAGATATGCCAGCAAATCTTCCTTTCCTTCTTATGTGAAAGGCTCCACAAAAGGGCTTGCTGAGCAATGTTGACAGGGAAGGGTGGTTCCCCATCAAACATTCAAGTCAGCCTGATCTGTGAAGAGACATTCAAACACATGATTTAAATTTTCTAGATAATCTCATATATTGTTTCATAACAAGAGTCAGTTTGTTTCAAGATATTTTCCAGATCTGCTTGTCAATATTAGAGCCTGCACATTTCTTCACATTCTACTACCTGAGTCGAAATGCACTTCACACTACTTCAGTCTTCACTTGCTGGCCACACGGTTTCCCAAATCTTTTGGCCCTCCCTGTTGAGAGCACAGGAACTCTCCTATTTTGGCTTTCCCATGTGGCTTTGTGACTGGAGTTACAGAAGAGAACAGCATTTAACTTGAGCTTTGAAAACTCATACAGGGGATTTCACAGGGCAAAGACAGTGCATTCAGCTGCCTTCTCAAGCATGATCTGCCAAAGTTTCTAAAATATAAGTCACATCACTTTTAGGAGCATCCTCTAATGAACTTTATTCTTTTCCTTTTAAAATCAGACTGAACAAGACTCCTCAGTTCTGAAAATCTGAGCTCTGGTTAAGTATATTGTTATAAATTTATTTACTTATGTTATTTTTACATATTTTATCTGATAAGAAAAGTATATTACCCCTTCAAACATACAAGGCACTTTAGGTTAAAGGGGTATGGAAATACAAACTGCTTATGGTTAAAAATATGAGAAAAAACTTAATGGGCTGAACCCACTTAACACAGTGACATTATTAATATTTCTTCTGCAAATTGTTTCTGAGAGCAGTGTCATTAACTTGTCTGATATTTATGGATTTTCTTCCAGGAAGAGGATTGGCATTCTCTACCAATTGCTGTTGTAGGACCCATGGCAATGGTCTGTATAGAACTGCTCTTACAGGGAACCTGGTGAGCCCCTCGAAACATCATTTTAATGCAATGTAGCTGTTTGTTGTCCTCTTTTTGCTCATGGAAGCTGAGGCACAGAGATGACAAAGCTTCCGAAGGGCAGGCAGGTGGCAGCCTAGACAAGGTGGAATGAGTCCCTGAGCATCCTGAGCACCTGCCCAGTGGCTTGGCCATGAGCTCAGAATGCCCTTAAGACTCTCCTGCAGCTAGTCAAGCAGCAGCAGCACAAACATCAATGACTTGTTCATAGTAATGCATTTCTTTTAAGTATAAGGGGGGAAAAAGCAATACAGAAAAAAAGGCAGATTATGTCCCCAAGCATGTGGAGAAGGGACTCTTTTCTGGAAAATGAGGACTTCCAGTAACCTGTGTTTGACCTTCTACAGGACTGGAAAAGGTCAGTGTGACCCTGGGAGCACAGAAACCCTTCTGCACTCTAACAATCTAAGCAGCCCCCTACAAATCTTTTATGGACAGGCAGCCACACAAACCAGTTTTAGCTTGTTCAGGCCTTTTAAATGGAAATAAATTCTCCAACTGCTCTTATCAATGACAGGGCACTCAGCAGCCTAAACGTCTCATAAATGCATAGCTTGTGCTAAATTGCCCCCTAGAGGAGACAACACAGAGGCAACAGAATAAAGAGCTGGAAAACAATTTTAACCATTTTTTTTTAAAAGCAGCAATACCATCACAGTAGTGTCATGCTGTTCTGTCAATAAATCAGGAAGGAAATCTCATTGTACAATCACCCTTTGTTTTATTTTGCTTCAAGGGCATAAGAGTCATGTACTACAAAATAGATTTGTGTTATAATTTCAAGAAGAGGAGGCAGATCTTCATGGATCAAAGGTGGAGTTCTGGGTTTCATACAGGGAGCTGTACTCTTCATTGCAATTAGCTTTAAGGAGAGCAAGATGAGTTCTTTGATTAGAAATGGATTGCTACTGATGAGAATCAACTCTGTTTCTTCACTCCTGTTCAATTCCAAGATGGAACTTTAAAGCTTTATTTCTCATCCTGTGTAATTGATAGGCTTTTACAAAACCAACCCCAAAAAATAAAAATCATTAGCTGTTGCAGCCCTTTGCTCTTGCAAAGGATTTGATAGATGTGCGTAAGTTTTCCATTTTATGGAAAGTTGTCTTTAAATTTGAAAGAATGGCTATATCCCTTACCCAGACCTTTTCACCCTTACCCAGCCTTCTTACCTGTGTCAAAAGAAAAAAATAGCATCATATATCTTAGGGGTAAGGGCCATCTGCTTTCATTAAAAAAGATAAGTAGTAAATATAAGCTAAAACAATGCATTAGTCATGATTTGTTGTATTTAGGAAACATGTTAGTCCTTTGATGCAGTATTCTGAGGGGGAAAACAAACAAAAACCCCAAAACAAACAAACAAAAAACCACCAGACAATTCCAGTCACTACAGCTGCAAAGATATGCAAACTGTGCCTACTTTACCAAAATAACAGTGGCAACATTTCCGTAGATGGCAAATGACGAGAAAAATGAGAGGAAGCTAGAGAACCTAAGGTCTCTGACGTGATATAGCAACATGAGAAATTTCCTGGATCACATTGGTATCTTCCCCAGGCACCTGCCCTACCCCTCTGATGCATGTTGCTGGAGACAAGGCAAGGAAATTGGATGCACTGTTAATTAGATTCCAAATTGCTGTAAGTTTCTATATTCAAGTAAGGTGATTCCTCTTTCAATGTATCTTAACAGAATGAGCCGAAAGCCTGGTGTTCCAGGAAATACACAGTGAACGGATTGGATGTCCATTGCGCAGGCAAGGGAAATCAACTGGAATTATGCTGACTTACATTCTATGAGTATCTTCTGTGTTGACCATTAAAAATGGAAGTTACAATGTTAATTACAGTAATTATTTCTGTGTGTACATATCAATCAGCTCTTTCAGTATTCATAGTGCATCTCATCATGGCCTATGTATGTCCAATTTGCTTTAGTATTTTCCAACCTGATTGTTATCCATGAAAGATAAGACATCCCTGCTCCAGACATTCCCCCTTATCTCTGCAGCCTGGGATTGGTTGCAGCCAAGTTATGCAGTCCGCTTATTTGGGAACAAAGACTTGTTTTAAATTGCCTCCCTCTCCTATCTGTGTGAGGAGAAGAATATATCATCTTGAAACGTAATAATTCTAAATATAACTCTAGAGCCCATAGTATATTCTGAAATAATTTTATTTTTGTAATTACTCCAGTCTTAAGACCCATGGTAACAAAGGGCAATTGACATCTACATAACTATACCTAAGTATTTATAAATGCTTGAGAGAATATAAATAATATAGGAAGATAAATGTAACAAGAATGCAATCCCATAAATCTGGTGCAGAAGACACATTATTCTCATCACATTGTATTCTTATGATGCATGAGAATTGCATAATAATTTGATGGGTGCATTTCAAAAATTGCATATAATATATCTCTCCTGCCTCTACAGATTACAGATAGGGAGAGTGTATTAGTATGGAGATGAGAAAAATTAGTTAAGGCGTTCATTTTACAAAGCACTAAAATAGAACCATAATATCAAGTCAATGTCAGCTACTGTAGAAAACGCATAGTGAAAGTGTTATCAGTTTAGGCTTACTCATGACTTTGCTCTAAAGCTTTCAAGTTTCCACACAGGCTGATTATGAGTAAGAAATTGTTTTACAAAAATGGAGCTGAGCTTTATTTGAGACATTTCATCCAACCTTCTCCTTTTAGGAACACATTTGTTGGTGCCTACCATTCTTCAAAATCTTTCACAAGATACTGTGCGAAGAGCCACAGGTTCTTTCAGTGGGCTTGAGTGGAAGCAGTTCTAGCACAGGAACTCATTGCCATCTTCCATGTGCTCACCAAGTTCTCAGGGGTCATTTAATGTATTAATATTTGGCATTCTTTAAATTCTCTCAATAAGTAACCAAAAGAGTGCCATTACCTTAACAAAGTGTGAAAAAAAGTGAAATTTTCGGGGAGAATGGGGAATCTGGAGTTATTGTAATGAGAGGGAACAGGCTTTGCAAGGCAGAAATTTGCAGAAAATAAGGCTTCAGTCATTCCACCGGCTGTGATGAAGAATCTCATCCTGAGCTTCTAGCTCCTGTCATTTTCTCTCAGCCTTGGATATACAGATGTAAGAGGCACATCTGTCTGTTGGTGTAGTGTCATGACCACAACAAGGTGATCAAAAAGCACAGCACCACCGAATGGGTGCCCTTGTGCCACTCATGCACATCTATCAGATCAGGTTCAGCAATCATCACCTTGTGGGATGAGCAGAGTTTGCTTGCTCATCTGACTAGAAACTAGTCCTTCTGGAGAGAAGCCTAAGTTGAGTGAGGCATGTCCAAAGCACTGCTAGAGCTGATGTAAGAGCAGCGATGGGAACATGCCCTGAGATAACTGGGACAGTAATGTCCTACAATTAGACTGCTTTTAGTCCACCATGAAATTGCAGGACTAATGTACACAGGGAAAAAAACCCAACAGTTCTGAGCACTGAAGAGTTGCATTGTTCTCATTCAGGGACTATGGATAGCGATTTTAATTCCTGAGCCATGGAGTCTCCCATAGACAGCTGCTTCTCATCCCCTATAAGATCTCTCTGAATTACAATGCCATAGGTCCTGCCTTGTGCTGAGCCAAGCACAAGAGTGAAGTTTGTCTCCTTGCTTGTAACGAATACCAGTTGCTGCACTAACCAGTCATGATAATAAAATATCTGTGAAAAGAAAATGGCCTACTCAAATTGAAGATATGCCAGTCTTTTCCAGACATGCATTTAAGGACAATACTACACTAAGGGGACACCCTTAGAGCAACACAAAATGCAAGCACATGAGAAATCAAGATCTGTGGGGTTTTGTACATATCATTCCTATTTTTGGATAATGGTCCAGTCCAGGGACACTGTTTATCAACAACGTGATAGAATGTGTCTTGAAAGGGACAACACACATTTGTTACTGTGGTACAATGGGTCTGCTGCAAATCACACAGACTAACAAACCAGCCAGCAGCAGTAGCTCATGGGTACTGGGCATTTTTAAATCGGCAGAGTAAATCAGAGATGTCAGAGATAAAACACACTTCATCACCTTTCCCTTTCACTAAGGGAAATGAGAAAGAGCAAAACTGGAATATTACTTTACAGAAATATCTCTGAAACAGATGTTGAAGGACTGATAACAGAAGATGTTTGCAGAGCATTTTGTAAACAGTATATAGAATCACATGAGAAACTAACACATTATATCTTGTAAGCCTATGCATACACTTAGCTCACACAGAATAAGTGTGAATTACTAAATGCCTTCTTCTCAGTTTTTACTCTTCTCAAGTGGATTCTCCCAGTGGCAGAAACATAAATACTATGCTATAGTCCACTGTGTTATGCCAATGCTAATGACAGTATACCCTTATCTGTTCTGTATCTTCACATGTGAAGAGAACATGTGAAGAGACCGTGAGATGTTAAGATTTTTCCTTTAAGTCTGTACCACCTGTCAGGCCCAGGAAAAGTGGGCTGACCCCTTGCAGAGAGGTCTATTCCCTGTGTCTGACTGAAGGTCTATGGAGATGGGCTGTGTGGCTGTCCTATCACTTCTGGGGTAGCTCTGCATGTCCAGATGAGAAGCTCCCTGCACCTCAGACATATCTTTCACAGCAAGAATATTCTATTTTTTTATGTTCTTTGTTATCCCCACAACCAGTTTTGTCGAGATCTGCACTTTAACCGAGAAGCATAGAACGATTTATAGCTGTGGGGGTCTTCAGTGCCAGGCCAGTGCCATGTCTCTTAGCATCTCTCTTTGCTGTGTCCTGTTTTTCCACTTCTCAAGGCCCATGCTATCATTCCAGGGCTGTATTTCTCTACACTAACTCACTATGTTAGAGACATAAATATCTCATTCGACATAAAGAGTAACTGCCTGTTACTCTATCTATACAGAACTGTTTGTAGCACACAAAGATAAGCAAAAGCAAAACAAATTAACCACAGACACCTGGTCAATTAGAGAAACTGCTGTTAGTTAGACCAAGTGAAACCAAGCTACAAGCACATCAAGAAAAGCTCAGACAGGGCAAGCCTGACAAACCACAGCAATGCTGCCTTGCAGATTCAATACAAAGATTATGGTCTGCTACCCTAGAACAGCAATCCTGTGCTGCAAGGACAAGACTCCCATTCCTAGACCTGTATGTCCCAAATACTGTTTTTCCCCTCCTTCCTCTGAAAAAAACCAAAAATCTTCCTTTTCTGGTAAGCAGATCAAGTCACCAGCACTTAACTTTTTTTTCTGGAAGTAACTCACTTGCTCCATGCCTTCTGATATCTTACCTAACAACTCCCACGATTTAGAGAATTATTGTGATGTGATCACCACTTGTCTGCAGCCACACAGAGGGTTCTGGGGCAAGCCAGTGTGTCTCCACAGGGACTCCGTTCCTGAGAGCCAGAATGAAAGAAGAGGATCAGATCCTCATTCAATATTAATCAGCAGAGCTTCACTGAGATTAATGACAATGAATTTATGACAGATGTGAGAACTATTAAAAATTCTTTTGTTCATTTACAGCAGGAATTTTTAATTGTAATTCTACCTTCTAAAAATTCATTACTTGAATTCTTTGAATCATGTTTGAATTTACAGCCAGACGTGAAGGGCAGTTTTCTGGTCTGCTAGCCAGTGCTCAGGAAGGGAATAAGCTCCTGCAGGATGACACAATGGATTCATCCTCATTGCCTACACATTTGCTGAGCCTCTGAGCATTTGAATTCCTTGTAGGAATCCTCAGTGCCCCTCACAGGTCTAAGGAAGTAAGGAAGATGTGGAAGGGGATTTTGAACAACACTACACAACTAAGTTCTTTGACATTTGGCATTTGAAACCACGGGTTTTCTGTTTTGATTCAAGCATAGGAAAAGTCACTAAAATTGTTCAGCTAAAATGGCAAAATGTATGCAAACTTGTGACTGTTTCTGCCCTCGGATGACTCACCCCTTTCCTTATCATAGTGCCCTCGTTACTGCTGTTTTGCCAAAGGAGAAATTAACTACTCAGATTAATAATTGTGTCATGTCTAGGCATGTTAATTAATAACTCTGATCTGCCATTACCTGAGCTGCTACCTCTATAGCCACCATAGCCCAAACTGCAGTGTTGGGTGTCTCGGTTTGCTTATCTCCAGAGCACTGCATGAGGATGCTGTACGTGCATGAATCATGCCCATGCATGTTAGAAGTCAATGTTTAACTAGCCCATTGAACACCTTGATCTCTCAGTAGAATAATGGGAGAAAGGCCTCAAAATTGTATGTCCTTGATGTCGAGACCGAATTATATTAAGCTGTAGCCTCACTCTTAAACTGCAGCTTTACAAAGAAACTGTGAGAGGAGGCATGGCTTTGCAGTCATTGCAGCAATATATGATTTAGTAATGCAAGCACTTTCATGTGTTTGATTCTGAACTGCTGCTTTGGCAACCAAGCCTAACAGCATTACATTGGGGTCATGATGGCTAAGCAACCAGACTGAGTTTATCTCTGCACCCAGATATTAGGGGGGGTAGGGTGGAACACAGTATCTTTCTCTGGGCAGTGAAATCTTCAACTGTTTTCTGTGGCAAGACTTCTACAAAAGAGGAGGGATAAATGTTCTTGCCCCCTTTTCAGACCATATAGAAAAGGCTTGGACTAGCAACTTTTTGAAGTAGAAAATTCCTTGGACTGAATGAGGACCTGGAAGACTGTAAACCCTCTATGATTCTATGAATGATGGTCTAAAAGAGTGACAGAGATACAGAATAAGGCTTAACGTGGTAAGGCTTACTTGCCCACCCCATCCACATGTCTTCTCTTTAGATTAATAGCCACTAAAAATGCCACTGATACATTTATACAGCTAATAGCAAGTGTAGAAAAGGCTACATTGCCGGGGGTTAACTTTCACGAGTGAGAATGAACTTTACACATCAACGTGATGCATATTCAAATCCAACTTTATTCGAAACTTCTACAGGTATATATACCTTTTTTACTACAGAACACATGTTTCTATATGCAAAGCGATTGGCCTTAGGCTACTGTCTATCAACCCCCATTCAGAAGACAATTGGTTAACAGCTAACTCACTGTGTCTTATTGTTGCTAATTGTTAAGCTCATTATCTCTCCTTTCTCACCCTGAGCTTATCTCTGTTCCCATGGCTTCCTTGATTTTTTCCCATCCAATTTCTGCACAGCTTAAGTAAACACCAAGTGTTTTATCTACACTCTAGTTACATTTCTGAGACGCTGTCTCTGCACAAAGCGATCCCACACTACATTGCATGAACAAGAAGCAGTGTTTGTCTGCCTTAATCTGCGCATGCTCCTGTCCGCAGAGGAGATCTCCCCTCTGCAAATACATTCTGCCTCCTGGGAGCTCAAGGCATATGGAATCAGAATGGTTGGGGTTAGAATGAACCTTAATGATCATACAGTTCCAAATGCCCCATCATGGTCAGGGACACCTTTCACTAGACCAGGTTCCTCAGAGCCCCATCCAACCCGGCCTTGAACACTTCCAGGAATGGGACATCCACACCTTCTCTGGGGATGAGCTGATTTTTCTGCATGTGTAGCAACCCACTGGTTGTGGAGAAAACCTAGCACATACTGACAGCTCTCTGGTAACTTTGGCTCAAGAAAAGACTTACTGCTGGTAAGTCAATAAAAACATATTAAGAGCCCTGCCACGGGAAGCTTGCAGGCAAGGTTAAACACTTCAATGGATTAATTGATAGGAGAACATTTTTATTTTTTTTTCGGCAAATGTTTTATTTTTCTCTCATGCAGAGTTGCCTAACCTTTCCAAGTGTATTTTAAGATTGCAATAAGGATATCTATTTTAAAAAGCTACAAACTGCAATGCATTTTAATGTATGTTAATTTTTTATGAGCTTGATAAGTATTTCAGTTAAAACACCTGGCATTTTGAAACATAAGAAGCAATAAACACAATGCGCTAAAATCCCTCTGGCATTAAAAATTGTATTATCTATGGATCTATTGAAGTTAATAGGAGTTTTCATTGAGTAACAAGTGAGTAAAGAATGCAGTCATAACTATTTAGACCCAAAATTTTAATCTTTGCTATTTCTGATGGTAACAGAGGATGACAAAAAGCCTGTACCTGCACTTTGAATGTTAAATGCCCCATTATGAGCAACAAAATATTTTGATGATTAAATACAACAAAAAAATCACAGCGAGCTGGGCCTCTTCTGTATCAGTTATTTTGAACTAACTGCTAAAACCTGAAGTGTCTTTGCATAACCTCAGTCTGACAGCAGAATCTTACGTAATGGAGCACTTCTCCCTTATCTTCCGAATAGGTAAAGCAGAAGTTACAATAGGCAATAAAGCAATTTAACTTCTACTCCATATTCTTTGTACTGCTCTGTGTATCTGGGGAGCTGGAATTGTCTATAATCCCCACCAACAAACTCTAACATTGTGCAGGGGAGATCTCAGGCAATAGTTTTAGCCCATACTGCCTTCCCCACAGCCTTGACATGGAAGAAAGACAGGGAGGACTTGTCTTTCACAGCAAATGCCAGCAACCAACAGAGTCTTTGTAAAGCAATAACCTAAAATGAGCTACATATACATCATATAGCACAATCTTACATACTATATGAACATACTGTGTAGGTAGGTAGATAGATAGATAGATAGATAGACAGATACACGTATGTATAAAAAGCTATACAGTATGCAGTGTGTAAATATATGATATGTATAATACAACGTATATAATATAGCAAAAAGTATCCACTATATCTTGCTAATCAGTGTCATTAGAGCTCTGAACACTGACCTTGGTATAAAAATGTTCCAAGTTTGTTTGACTGCCTACAACACTCTACCACTTGTCATCCACTTTCTTGGGTGAGACTAAGAATACTAAGTAAGATACAAAAACTTACAAAGCTTTATTTTACATTGTCACCAGTATCTGTTCAGCCAGGAAGTTCCATTGATGCCACTGTAGGTGCTTTTCCTGTACAAAAATAAAATCTTTGATGCATCCTTTTGTATTTGAATTACAATGTTCTACAAATTCTTATTAAGACAGATATATATGAATGCTGTGCAACTACATTAATAATTAAAAAATATTTGCATATTTTTAACTAACAGCTTTATCATCCTTTTCTTTACCCCTCAATGTCCAAATCTAGTAGCTTTCTGTTGAAGACAGATTTTAAAAGCACAAAAATCCTTAAAGACTGAGGAGCAGAATAGAATAAATGGCCAATAAGCTTAAAGACCATTCCATTGCATAGTCCTAATTTTCAAGAGAGATTTCTGCTCAGCAACATTTTGAGGTTGGTTTGCTTGGAATTTCAGGATCTTTTCAGATATTTTTCCTTTGCTGGTGATCTCCCACAGCAGATGGCTAGAGCACTGCCTCTTATTTTTAAGAATATATATATGCTTGCACAAATTAGTCTGTTGTCTCCATTCTGGTATTTCTCATTGACTTTAGTTTCCATTAAAGGTCTAGTAAAGTCAGTTGAAGGACTTCCAGTGTCAGCAGATAATGAGTGAATATATTTGTAAACTGAAACACTTCTATCTCTTTCTGCCCCATTCTCATACTACACAAATAACACGAAGCAGGTTTCCATTTCATCAATGAGAATTATTGTTGCAGATTTTGTTTGCAGCTGTTGTTTCATCATCTCCCATGTAATTCTTCTTGCTGATTTTCCTTCTTGCATCACTCCTCCAATTTCTGTACAGCCAGTCAAGTACACTAATACTCTGCATTATTTATATATTGTTTCAAAACAATCCATCTCAGTCTTCTTTGCCTGCTGGATGGTTTCCATGCTGTTTGAAGGAAGTTGCTCTGTCACTAACCATGGTAGATTGCTCTGGGCAGGCAAAGTTTTCCATATACAGCTCAAGACATGTCCAACTTTGCCATGAGTAAGAATGAGCACTTATAGGGAAAAAAACCCCCAAACTATGGGAAGGTCTCTAGCATTTCAAATTGATTTATTCTGTTTTAATAATCACTATTGACCCCTACCAGAGGAACACTTTCCTGGTCCTGGCAGAAGTGGCCTTCTGCAGAGCAGCCAGCCTCTTCAATACAGTACATTAACATAGCTAAAAGTCAACTTTTATGATCAACATTTCAGAAACATGAATACCTATAAACCATTTACTATTTCCGAGGAGAAAGTAATAATTGAAAATGAAACAAATCACCTTGACCCAACAGAATCTGTCACTACTTCATTTGTTTCAGGCAAAATGCACATTTTTTAAACCAGATTTCTTTGAAGAGGCAACTGTCAACTGACAATTCAGTTAGACTCAAAATTTTTCTAAGAAGTTACTTTATAAACACTTTGCCTGGTTTTAATCTTTTCAATCCATACTTAAATGCCTGTTTTGTGAAGTAGTCAGTATGAGTTTATGGATCTGCTGGGCCAAAAACCAAAATTCCAGCGTCATGGAGATAAAATGCAATGCCATACTCACATACCTTTATTGCCAGCACTCTCCACAGCTCTCATTTTGGTATTTTACACTTCTACTGCCTCAAGTTTTCCCCCAGAGTTCTGTACTAGATGGTGCTGATCCTTCTTCTGTTCTTTGTTTTCAGCATCTCAAATTAAAACTTCTGTGAAAGAGAAACATCAGACCTCATGGTCAAAAGGTGAGTTAAGAAATTGGTGGTGAAGTTCAAAATGACCAAAAGAATCATGAGGGTAAGAAGAAGAGGAAAGAAGTGTAGGGGAAGATCACCAAATGTATCTGGACAAGAATCACATATGTAAATCTGCCATCTCACTGGGGACTGCCAGGTCTCCCTCCTCCCACTCCACTCCTTATTCCACTGCCTGACATTTTCCTTCTCACAGGGGAATCAGAGACTAGCGTAAACCTCACTGAGAGGGGACTACTAAGTGAAAACAAAAAGCACATCTCATTTACACAAAATAGAATGGAAAAACACCTTGCAGAAAGAAGGTGAAGAGGCTAAAAATGCAGCTGAAATTTGTTTCCCCACAGAAAAGCTTTAGACAATGCCAAATAACTCTCTCCAAGTGAAGGAAAAGTAAGCATTTAAACTGAGATAATTAGCACAGTGGACTTCAGGGTTTGTAGATTTATATTTCTTTTTAAAGCGTAATTACTTATGGGTTTTACTTGTATTTTAACATGGACAGAAAGCTCTCTTTTACAAGACTAGCTTTTCCATTACTGTGTTGAACAATATTAAAATAATAAAATAATAACAAAAAAATATTAAAATCTGTAAAACCTTTCTGAGTGATAAAATGAGGATTTAACCCCTACAGCTGAGAGGCCCTTGAATAAGCTTAAAATGCATTTATTCTTATGTAAGTGACTAGACTGCAAAGCATTGATAGCATAACACAGTAGGCAAATGGTAAAGAGTGGGTAAGGGAAATATATGGATGGGTCACTGACATTCTAATTCAAGACATGTGAGCACTGGCAAACATAACAACTTTAAATCTCATTACCCCTTTCTGTAGTTCCTCTTAGTGAATGTTTTATTGTAGACAAAAGAAGTCATCTCTGTTTCCATGAGATAATGGACGTAAAATCCCAACAAATAGTCTATAATTCCCCAGTTTCAGTGTGATTCTGGTTACAAGGACATATGAGTTTTGTTTTTACTTCACTGAGATCAGGATTAAATTCCATATTTTTCTTCATACATTCTAATTTGGAGAAAGCATCAAACCAAGACCACACTACTTAAATATGGCCTATAAATGCATGGCCTATAAATTCATGACCTATAAATGCTTATAATTCCATAGTGTTGTGTTATCAAGGCACGTACAAAGGATTAGCTGCAAATCTGTGTTGTTCCATTAAAAACTTCCTTTTACAAGAGCTGCAAATCACTGAGGAGTGAGGTGGGAGTGCCCTCTTGTGTTTATAGAAGAACAAGCTGAATGGTCATCCCCTTCAAAATCGTAAAGTGGGGAAAATTTATCCACTTCTGTATCAAGCATCGGTCTCCCAGACTGGCTGTGGGTCAGGTGCACACATCTGAACAGCACTGTAAAACTGATTGCTCATAAATTCAAACCATGTTTCAGCCTCTTGTCTTGCCAAGCAGCATCCAGCAGCACATTTCTCCTGTGCCAGCTCTTCTGCTGCAACCTTCAGAAATCCCTGACTGTGCACAGGCCCATGACCCCATCCCACGCAGGGTGTGGAGAAACACGGGCAAGAGCCACAGGCTACCTCTCTGCATGATGTTCCCTCACAGTGCCTGCAAGGTAAGTCTTGCACTTATTGCAAAAATGTGGGTATAAAGTGAGATCAAGTTACTGCAGCTCCTATCATGGTCTGTGGTAACTCAAAGGAGGAGAGGGACATGTGGAGCTAGATCCACAGGACTCCCAGAAGGAGAAGACATGGGTAGACTCTTAGTCTGCTTCTGCCTCAACCAGGCTGGTGGGCTGGATAAGATTTTCAAACTCTATGACACTCCTAGTATAATACATATTCATTATGCTAAAGCTATCTTGTTTTATCCCTTACTTGCATGTAAGAGACAAACCCTACAATCAAGCTATACCACAAACTCCCACTGCAGTCCATGGAAACTGCTTAAACATGCCAATTAACTACAAGATCTTAAAGAGAAGTGAAAAATATCAATTAACATTTCCTCAAGTGAGTTCCACTCCTCTCTTCGTATCTCCTTACTCAAGACTAAGTGCACGCTGGAGTAACCTGAATAAAGAAAAGAAAGAAAAAGAAAGACAGAAAAATTATAGAAATCTGACAAAGCAGTTGTTTTAAATACTGTGTTGGCCCAGTGCACTATAATAATCTCAAGTAGATTATCTGACACAAGACACCTTACAGCTGTGCTGATTATCTTCCTTCCTCAACAGTGCATAAAAATTTCTTTTTCATTCTTAAACAACAGACCACCATAATCAAACTTTTTTTTCATTCAGGTGATACAACTTACAACACTTTAGTAGCTTCTGAAGTTCTCTTTGCTTTAGAGGAGTAGAGAATTGGTTCACAGCTCCTATTGAATTCAGCACAAAGGCTATATCATGCACAATCCATGGATCAGTAACATTTGTGTCACCTGGCTCTGTATGCAATAAAAAGATGACAGGGGACTCTTTCCCATATGGATGCAAATGTCAGGAATTGCCAGGAGAGCTAAGTGGGATGCCCACAGCTGAAAGAGGCCATGTCAAGACTGAAACACTTAAGGCACCCCCAAGAAACCTGGGATAGTATCCCTTATAGATGGCCTAGGAGAAGATGAAAATGGAAAAGTAGGTAGATGCTCCTGCTGGTGGTGCCAAGTGTCCCAAGTACTGTGGTGCATAGTCCTTGACAGGGAAGGAATCTCAATATCTGGTAGGGATATGATCCCTCCAAGAAGGACTGCAATACTTAACACGTCTATACAACCAGATCTTTACATCTTAGACATAACCTGGGTGCAGGACATTGGCACTAGTCAGGGTCACATGGTAATTCTGTGGGATAGTCAGGGCATTACAGCAAGTGTTAATGGCTTGCATACAGCTACCAGAGGCACCAGCAACCAGCTTCTCTGAAAACTTGCCCTGCATTGGTTTTTGAGGAGGAACAGAGTACCTCAGCAAGTGCATCTCCTAGTCATCTGTTCCTGGCTCCCAAGAGGGCCTGGTTTGGAAATTGCAAAGGACGCTGATGAGAGTACACCCTGAGGTTGGCAGCAACTGGTGACTAAAGAGCACCAGAGGATTTATGTCTGTAATAGGGCTCTAGTTCAAGCTCCAGACCACAATTTCTCTGCTCTGGAAGGGTCCTCTGTTTTGAAACCATGAGTGCTCATTACCTCTGGCAGAGTAATTGCTTCATGTCACATGAAGTGCATAAAGAAATCTCATTTGACTATTCTGTAGCCAAGCAGAGCATATTCCCAGTGCTGACAAGGAGTGGCAGCCTTGTCTCATACTTTCCCTACACAGCATATGTAAACCTGAGGACCAGAAAACAGGATGGCCTTGTCTTACTCTGCTGTCTGCTGTTGACCAGGCAGAGAGAGCATGCAACTTCTGAAATGCCAAGGTCTCTCCTCTTGTTGCCCTAAAAGCCTGGGTGAGCTTCTTTGAGTTTTGGTGAATATCCAAGAGAGCACAACCAGGCAAAGCAGTGTAGAGCATCAGAGTGCCTTCAGTAGGAGGCATTTTGTATGAAAATTTTAATCATAACTAAAGGTTGCAGCATCTTCCATATCAGGTCAGTCATCAGCTCCAGCCAAGAATATCAGGACAGAGAATGTGTGCTTGTGTACATGGCAAAAATTTGCAATGCAGAGTTGTTTCCTAGGAAGTTATCAGTACATAAGTTTACCTTCTCTTCAAGTTTGTAAATTATTTACACAGCTGAAATGGCTTATTTGGATTTTAATTAATATTATCACAGTTACACGATTAGCTAGTTGCCTGTCTCTTTTTCTTCTTTACAAATACAGACTCCCACCTTCAAACACCAAACACATTAATCTTACATATCTTAAGGCAGAGCATCACAATTATGTTGCTCATTAGTAGGATTAGCCATAAAGGTACTGCTCTGAATATCAACTGTCCCTTTAATTTAATTGTATTTAGATAGGGATTATTTCTTCCTTACAGTGCAAGAGTAAATATCAACAAAGAGTAGAAGAATAGACATCTTAAACATCAACTATTGTTGATTTTAATGGTAGAATTCTTGCTTTCAAGCATAGCTAAATCATAAAATAACATTTGAATGGATCAAGTGTGAGGTTGCACATCATATTTATAGCAGTCTAAGTGTGACCTGTGGTCAGGGGACATCACCCTGCTCAACTCTTCACCAGCCTAGGGTTTGTGTTCCCACCATTTCCTTTCTATTAAATCTGGTGGTTAGGAGCAATGTGAAGCAGCTCAGGTGGCTGATTTGCTAGAAAACTAAAGCTGAAAAAAAAAAATTGTTTTCTACTGCACCAGGTAGTTGCTCATAGCAGCATATCCCCTGTTGTAGTGACAGGGGAGGAGGGAAGAATAAGGTCATTCCTTTCAGGAGCTGATAAATTCTAATTAACTGTGAAGTTAAAACATGCTTATAGAAAGTGCTGTTTGATCTCTCCCTGTATGAGAAAAACTGAGCTGCTAAGAGCAGGACACACTCACAAAACCTGCTAACCTGTCCTGGGAAGCTTTCTATTTTTAAGAACAAGACAACATGGAAACAGAGTTTTACAATAAAAGATCTGAGAAACACCTGTGTCTATGCAAATTTCATATAAGGAAAGACTTATACACCATCCAAAGTGAAGACCTGATGCAAAATCTATTAAAATTAATATATTGGCAGAGTAGCTGAGGTAGCTACATTCTCCTACATCTTTGCTATTTAAAAAAATATTTGTATCTGTTTCAATATGAATACTATGAGCAAAATAATATATATGCCTAATTGATTGTCTTACTTTATCAAGGAAACATTGCAAGCAGTTGAAGAAGTTTCCAAGCAATATCAGCTTCAAAGGGAGTGTCTATTTCTTACCCTGAGATCTGCACTTATCATATCCAGATTCAACTCCAGAAACTGGAATGCAGTTTTAGAACTTATATTTTGTTGTAATAGTTCACATGGTATTTGATTTTAAAAGGTGAGTATGTGTTGCTTTTCCTGATTCTGTCTAGGGTGTGATTTTAGGGTATTTTAATTGTAAGAAAGGCTCTGAAAGATGACAATATTTAGAATAGTTCTGGTAAAAGTAATCAAATATCTAGCAGCTTTGTCTTCTCTAAGAACCAGAGGAAGGCTCTTTTTAAGGAATGTGAAGATATATTTCCTATTTAAAAGTGGTCTTGACACTCAGTTTGCCAAGGCTTTATAAATATGACAGAAAAGCCTTATTTCCCCTATGTCCTATTAATTAAAGAAGTGATTGAAAATTATATAAATAAACACCTGAATCATATGACTTTGGGAAGACTGTTAAATAGCAGGTTGCTTTTCTGCCATCTTGCCACAATGCTTCCACTTCAATGCTTTCATCTCACCTGAGTCTGGTTCATCTCATCTGTTAAGGGTGAACAAAAGCCTGTAAGACAAAAAGAAACTATATAGCAATTAAATAAAACAGATTGTCTTCCAGTAATATGCTGTTCATTCAGAATAACATTGAGAAGATTTAAACACGTGAGAAAGATGATGTTCCCAACCACTAACAAAGATTCGGGCTGAAATTTCCCTCAAGTATTTTTGGGCATACTGAAATGCTGCAGCAGTTCAAGGTAATGAGTGCTTCTGTTTAACAATAAAATAGTTACAATTGTGTACTCATAGAGAGAGAACACAGAATTACCTTTGCAAACAGAGGAAAACCTAGCCAATTTAACTTAAAATTATTAAGATTGATTAATATACCAACTTTATCACTTCCTTTAAGTAACCAAATGCAGAGTGTTTGATATTTTTTCTTGTATAAAGCTTAGTTATTCTTTACCATTCATTTTAGTCATATATGAACTGGTTAGATTATGGCAATGAACCAAATGTGCCAATATAAGTAAGTATTATATGTGTAGATTATCTTTGCAGCAGAAAGCCCAAATATTCACCACAGCTGTACTTAGCTTCAGAAAGGGGACATACCTAAAAATGAAGACGCTTGTTAAAAATGAAACTAAAAGAAACATCATTGCACATTAAATCCTCACAAGTTGTATGAAGATGATCTGACAACACTATCTTGAAGGCAAAAATCACAATTCAAGGCTTGTAAAAGGGCAAAAAGAAGATCACAATAGTACATGTCAGAATTACACTGTTTAGTCCATCAAAATTTTATACATGCATTTTCAAATTCATGAGGTACAGGATGTCTGTTCAGAGAAAATTAGGCCATGCAATTGCATTAATATTTTGCTCCTCTGTTCAATGTGGCAAATCTGGGGAAATTCCCCGCACCACACCACTTTCGAGGCTTTCATCAGGGAAGTTGTTTTAAATTTCTTGAAGATGCTGCAGTTTCAGCACGATCAGCTGATGCTCTGGAGGAACCCAGTGAAATACATGAACTGCTAATTGTTGTGTGTGAGCTCCTCCTTGAAATTGCTCTGGTATTAAAGAAGGGCAAATAGCAAACAGAATTATAATGTTTTGAACAGGTTCTAGGAAAGTTCAGGAAACTTCAGCCCACTAAGCCTCACATCTGTACCAAAGAAAATAAGTAAAAATTTATTAGTGTGCATCTAGACAAGTATAATCTGTAGGACAATGGTCAGAACACTTGATAAACTCATGCCATGCTTGCCATCATCAAGCAGGTGATAACGTGATAGAGTGCACAGCTTTCCGAAAGTCCCTTAGAAAATTATTTTAGGCAAACTAAGCAGATATGGGATAAAAGGTAAAAGACAGGAAACCTAGGGTGGAAGTAAATGGTTCATTTTCACCTCAGAAATCTGCATGACCTGTACTGATGAACTTAGTGAACTGATCTAAAAGAGGTGGTATGCACAGGGGTAAAAAAAAAAAATTAGTAATCAGTCATTGTTGATGCAAAAGTAAATGCAGAAGATTAAAAAAGCTGAGTGAGTATAACAGCCAGATGTGAAATTCAACACAGATCAGTATAAAGCACTGTTCATTGAGGAAAGCAAACACAACAGCAAATGTAAAGTGATGGGCTCTGACCTTTATTGCTCGGATGTGAGATCCTGCAGTTGTGACAGACAGTTCTGTGGAAATGTCAGCTCCATGCACAGTGACAGCCAAAAAAGGAAACCAAAGATTAGGAAGTGCTGGGGAATAAAGCAGAAAATGGAGAACATCATTGCACCTCTGCACAAGTTCATGCAGTACCTGCTTTCTGAATCCACTGTATTCTCTGGGATTCCCATCTCAAAAAAAAAACAAAAAAAAAAAATTTAGAGAAGATCAGTGAGAGTAAGGTCAAAGGTAGGAACTAATTTCCCTACGAGGAATGATGAAATAAATGAGGTTTTCTCAGCCTGAAGAAGAAATTGTGGGACAGGGGCTCATTGAGTGCAGAAGGAAAGTGCCCACCACTTCTAAAACTGTGCAAAGAGCAAAGAGACAGCAGATGGAAAGTGAACCAAAGAAAGAGCAGTTTACTGTATTGCTAATTAAGCTCTGGTATTCCTTGCCATTGCTATTGGGGATGGTAAAATTTTATACAGGCTCTGGGGAAGACTGGACAAATTTATGGGTAGGAAATTAATCGAGAATTGTTACATTCTCATGTACACAAACAAACCAACCCCCCCACCTCCAGAAGGTTTCTGAGTTTTGTATTCCCAGAGGCTGGGCAAATATTCAGGGAAGGATGTGCTTGTTCTATCCCAACTGCCCTCCCTATGCCCTAGGCAAGTACTAGGCATTTACTTTTGGCTACAGTTGGAAGCAGGATACTAGTGGGAGATAGGGGGTGGTAGACCTCTGGTCTGAACCCATACAGCTGTTCTACTGTTTTTATTATCTCATTTATTATTTTAAAATAAAAAAAAAATAAAAAAAAGCACTCATCCTTCTGAGACACTAAAGTGACTAAAAATTTGAATAGAGAGAATTGAGGAGTTTAAACAAAAAATTCTGGTATCTGCAAGACATTACATCTAGGTTCATATTCATAAGCTAAATTAAATTGTTTCCAAACTCATGCATTTTATGATTTATAATGTGACATATAGCAAAGTCAGCTCAGGATTTTACATTGAGTACTATCTGTTCTGAGAAGGAAGAAATTACAGCTGCATACAATAGACTTCCTGCTGGAGAGGTGAGAGGAAAGGGGAACTCAGCATCCCAAAGGATGCACTGGTAACAACCCCAAACCAAACCAAGAGATGTGAGTCATCAAAGCTGCAATGCCATTGGAGAAATTCCAGGAAGCCAAACTTAAAATAGGAACAGAGGGGAAGTGGGCAAGGAGCAGAGGGAGACAGAATTAAAGAGAAAGAACAAGAAAAGAAAGAAATAATTAGAAAAAAAAAATAGAACTTGCAGAGAGTTGTCTAGAATTAAAAAGCCCTGGAGGTAATCACACCAGTAGTCCTGCAGGCCAGCATACAATTGTGTAGGCTTCCAAGTCAATCCACTACACCTCCATGATCTCATCATCAGCACTCCCTTCCAACAGTGCTGACACCGGGCATGAATGTGCAGCTGTGTGGTGAGCTAAATTCAGAAGCGACTCCTCTATAAACTAACATTTTATGGCAAGCAGGTTTATGGTTCAGACTAGCCTTCAGATCTTGATCAGGATCAGGTCTTGCTGTACAGCTTGCACCCTCACCCAGACAGCTGGGATATCGGTTAAAGATGTGGAAACCTGAAGGAGGGGAAAGAAAGGCAAAAGAAGGAACCTTCCTTTGAAATATAATCTGTAACTGTGGTGTAAATTTTCATCTTGGTTTGGTTAACTTTTTTCAGCCTTGTAATTGTTGCCTGCCTGGAATGAAGATGTACTTCACTTTTCCCAGAAGTTTCTCCAGTGCTAGCAGACTTAGGTGATGCTGAGGTACACTTCTTTGTGAATAAAAACTTTACATACAATGTGCACTCAGGCACTGCTAGTAAACCTGTACCCTGCAGTCTAACACAGAGATGAAGAGTTGCCAAATTACAAAAGGCATTGTGTGGCAGCGCTGCAAGATGTAAGGCTGCCCACAGTGACTGCACAGCCGTGTTTCATCTGCAAAGCTCACAGTACAGAGCAGTATCCCACAGCCCTGGACAGACCTCAGTCACCTCATTATTTGTAGGCTTCTTATTATCAAATGCAAACCAAAACAGTACTCATTCGTGCTTTATGTAATGTACATTGGGTTTTAATTATGAGTCCATCTGGTTTTTCCCCAAGAAAGAAATTCTATTCTTTAAGAGAATAACATGCCATAAAAGCCCTCCACAGGTGCTGTTGAAAACATGGGATTATTTAGCACTTAGAAAAGGAATGGTAAGAACCTGCTGCTTTCTTTAGGGCTGATAGAGCAGTGGTGAATTTCTGTTGTTACTTTGCTTATCTTTAACCCTGATGTCACTAAGGAAGGGTGGGTCAACGTTTTCAGTGCCATGTGGCAAACATCAGTTTTGGGGCCTTTTGAATAGGTCAGATGGATAGATAACAACAGCATAAACTGCTTGTCTGTGCCCAAGTTTGGCCTCTGAGCACTGCCTGAAGCACCAGCAACTCTTCCTGGATGCTCACAGCTTCTCACTGTCTTTCCTGCAGAAACAGTGGCTGAAGTAGGTGCCAGTGGGAAACAGAGAAAAAGGCAGCATTGCAGACCTTTTTCCTCATGCCTCTACAGCAGAAAATATAGTGGGCTGGCTGCAGCTTGCAGTCAAGAAGAGGATTTCAATCAGGTAAACAGGATGTGGAAGAAGAAAAGCAGAGAGAAAACAAGTGTCATCATCTGCCACAGGCTGTGGAAGAAAACTTGCTTAAAATTTGTCAACTGTTTAGTTTTCCTGGTAGTATTAATCTCAATCATGCTAGGAATAAAATTGCCAGATATTTTAGCACTTTACAACTCACAACTCACTTTTCCCATATTTGTTCTGAAAAGTTGAACTTTTCTAATAAGACCCCAACTTGTGGACCATTGTTTTTTGTCTTATTGTTAATAACTTGCAAAAACACCAAACAATTTTTTTAGTTTTTCTTCACCCTTCCTCGTTTTTCCTCAACTAAATTGATAGATACCATTCAATAAACAGGCATCCAAAAAACAATTAGTAAGAATTCCCGTAAATGAGATTTTGGGGTGTGGTTTCCCATCAGTTTAATCATCATCTAGGCTGTAGTGCTCCTGCTATCCCCACTGTAGCCCAGGTACCTCCACAGCAGTACAGGAGGCAGATTCAGCTGGAGATTAAGTCACTTTGAGGTGCAACCATACAACTTCCAGCGGATAAGGCTGTGGTGGCGTGGAGGGAATTGTAGCATGGTTTGGGGTAGAAGGAACCTTAAAGATAATGTAGCTCCAATTCCCCTGCCATGGGCAGAGATACCTTCCACTAGAACAGGTTGCTCAGAGCCCCATCCAACCTGTCCTTGAACACTGCCAGGAATGAGCCATCCACAGCTTCTCTGGGCAACCTGTTCCAGTGCCTCACCACCTGGATGGTAAAGAAATTCTTCATAAAATCCACTATTAAGTTCACTGTGGAACAACATCCTTAGACATTATTGAGTGAAAAAGTGCAGAAAGCTCTGTTTTTTTGTCAGTTGTGGGTAAGAGGAGCTATTTCAGCCCTTATGACTTGTCATGTTATACAGGGGTAAAGCATTGCATGTTACTTCCAAAAAGGAAGTGGGTGTGTGTGAGGTTAATGTTTCAGAAACATCTAATGAGAGTTGAAGGAAAGTTGAGGCGCTCAGGCATAGGTACACAAGGTTAACCAGAGGAGAGCCCTAGGGAAGAGTAACAGGAGACAGACACAAGTATTCACTCTAGGGGCAGAGTGGCTGGAAAGTAGCCGAGCAGAAGGGGACCTGGGGGTGCCGGTCAGCAGCTGAACATGAGCCAGCAGTGTGCCCAGGCGGCCAAGAAGGTCCATGGCATCCTGTCTTCTATCAGCTGTAGTGTGGCCAGGAGGACCAGGGCAGCGATTCTTCCCCTGAACTCGGCACTGGTGGGGCAGCACCTCAAGTGCTGTGCCCGGTCTGGGCCCCTCAGTGCAGGAAGGNTCGGCGCGCGGGGAGGGGGCGTGTCCAGCCTCGTTCCCGCCCCGCGGCGCACATATAAGGCCGGGGAGCGCCGGCGCGCTCTCTCTTTGCTGGCGGCNTGAAGGATCTGGAGAGCAAGTCCTGTGAGGAGTGGAGCGGATGAGGGAGCTGAGGCTGTTCAGCCTGGAGAAGAGGAGGCTCAGGGGAGACCTTATTGCTCTCTAAAAGCACCTGAAAGGAGGGTGTATCCAGGTGGGGGCCGTCTCTTCTCCCAGGTAAACAGCACCAGGATAAGAGGCACAGTCCTAAGCTGCATCAGAGGAGGTTTAGGTTGGGCCTTAGGAGGAATTTCTTCACAGAAAGGGTGATTAGACATTGGAATGGGCTGCCCCGGGAGGTGGTGGAGTCACCGTCCCTGGAGGTGCCTGAGGAAAGACTGGACACGGCACTCAGTGCCACGGTCTAGTTGTTGATACGGTGGTGTTCGGACACAGGATGCACTCGATGATTTCAGACGCCTTTCCCAACCTTACCGAGTGTCTGATTCTGCAAGAAACATATTTTTTAAGCCTGGGACGTGGAGCTGCATCACGCTGCTTCCCGCCCTCCGTTTACAAACTCACAGGCAGACAGCGTGTAACGCAAAAGCCCCGGCTCGGGT
>VXBX01008609.1:2923700-2944030 GCA_013400415.1 Scytalopus superciliaris
CTTTGAAAACCTCTTATAAATGTTGGCTAGTGCAGAGAGGTGAAATGGGCCTGAACATGCCGATGAGAATGAGCTGTCTGTTCTAGGGAGAGATTCGTGATCCTTGGTGGGGCACAGGGTTTTGGTGCACGCGTTTGTGGTACTGGGACGTGTTTTTAAGGGCTCAGCCATCGGCATCGTGTAATTGTCCTACTGCAGGAGACCTCTCAAAATACTGTGAAATCCACGTATCATGCCAAGGAAAAAGAAACCACAACCTTCACGTGATTTTTAACATAAATCGTAAGATTAGCGTTTTAACTACTTGTGTTTCTTTCTTTTTTTTTTTTTTTTTTTTGACAGTGACACAGCAGAATAAATGGAGGTTTATCATAAAATAAATCACACACCACCTCCCCAGAAAGCTTCCTGTGGCCTTAAGCCTTTTTCTACTGCCCTTGCAAATGCTGAGCTCATTGAGCTGTAGTACTTGAGGAAGCACGGAATATACAATAAAAATATACAGCTAGGATTCTAGGCTCCTGTCTGCTGGTAAAGATTAGAATATGGTTAGATTATGGTAGGAAGTTGTCGGATTTGTTCATTCAGTGTTGAATTACCTTGTCTGATGATAGCCTGAGTCACAGATTACTGAACAGTAACATCTTTGAATCTTTACAAACCGGTAGTAACCCTTACACTCGATAAATGTGAAGTTTAAAGGAAAAATGTTTGTCACACCCACAAAGTGGAACCTCTAGGTTTTCCACAGCTTAATTTTTTTTTCATTATCTGAAGCAAAATGTGTAATGAGTTCTCTTTCAAGGATTGCTGCGTTTAGTTGATTTGTGTAGTGCAGAATGAGAAACAGGGAAATCTGCTTATTTTGAGTATCGTATATGGAAAACATACTTTTTGGTGCATTTCTTCAGCTGGTTGAATTGGTGGATTTTGATAATTGCTCCCTGGTTAAAACAGTTCTTTAAACCAAGGGAAATCGGTTCTTAAAGGACTGAAACCTGGATATGATGAATTTTCATTAAAAATGCTTTAAAATGAAGTTTTAACAGCAGGTACCTGCAGTTATTTCTACAATGCCTTTAATAGGGGATTGCAAGTGGGTGAAACTCACAACTCCTTTGTTTTATTTAAAGCTGTATTTCTTGGTGCTTTTCTCCTGCAAAATGGTTGATTAGAGAGTGTTAATAATTATTATCTCATAATGTATGTGACTTAGTGGCCTACTAATACGAATCTGCTGTTTTCAAGTTTTAAGTTCGTTCATATTTTGTTTTTAGGTATCATGGAGAGGAAGTTTTCAGTAGTGTCCAGTATATTGTGCATTAAGGTAATGGCTCTGGAGTTTTTAATATTGGTCTAGAAGTAACACTGCATTTCTGTTACTGATGAAGTTAATAAAAGCCTTCATTTCTTACTTGGTTTCCATATTTTTGTCTGTCAAAAGTATGGGTAGTTTTAAGTGCTATAAGGTTGTCATCTTTGTCATGGCTACTGAGTGGGACAAAAAGGAAAACCAGTGCATTGCATTTTCATAGCTGCCGTCAAATTGATTAGTAATGATTTGATAATTTTTAGGTTTGGTACTCTGAGTTAGGGTCAGCCTGTATGTCAGTTCTTAGTTGCATTTCTTTTGCTGTGGTGTTCAAATTAACGTGGAGTCCCAGGTCATAAATCATTTTGTTAACTTGTACTAAACTATACTGATTGTGGAGTTAGTGTGAATTAGCTGTCTGCTCTGTACTTGAGTTAATGTGAATATACATACATGACCATATTTAAACATAATTACTGAAGTGATGATTCTGGAGACTAATGGACAGACAGTAGTATTGCATTGTGAATAAATGCATGGCCACTCATAAATATTTTTGAAAGAGAAATTTGAATGTCTTGGTTCTTCAGACATTTGTCATGGCTGCTAAAAGGTTCCAGACCAATTAAGGGTAACTTTTTTCTAGTACATACAAAATTTCAGTTTGTTCAGGTATTAAAGACTGTTTGAGAAGAATGTTGAATTGTGTTATGAAAAAGTCAGTTTTTAGTACTTGGTGATTGTTTCTGACATAGTAACATGCTAGACCACAGCAAGATATGTTTTGTAATTTAAAAGATAATTTTATCTTATTTTTAATTTTAGCACTTCATGGAAGCATCATCACAAATAGAAGAATACTTGGTACACATCAGTGGATTTTCCTGAAAGCTATGTATGTTTTTCAATGATCAGTGGAGATTAATGATAAATGGATTAGCAAAATGTGGGCATGATCAAATTAATAGTTGTGTCATTAGCTTCAAAATGGAGGTAATCCTTATATTTCAGGCATGGTTGACGTGGTCTAGAACTGTAGGCTGGGGGAATTATGAAGAGTTTTTGTGTCAGAGGAGATGGTAAAATGCCTATCTGAAGTGTTCATACTAAATCTGAAAGATAACCTCAGTATGGCTTCTAATTGTGAATTTGTGCTTTATTGGGAGATTAGTATAAGAAAGTGTTTAGGCAAAGGAAGCATCCAGAGACTTGTTAATGTAAATAGGTAAATGCTGCTATTTTTTTAAAGTATGGTTTATATTCTTACCTTTTCAGAAAAAAGAAATAATTTCAGGATCTATATTCGATTTAATTTGACTCAAATGCTTACAACCAGTTGTTACAGAAGTAAAATTTGGTTGTTCTTACTTGTGTTATGAATGAACATGTTGTAATTTATTATTTTTAATCAATTTTTAATTTCTAGAGTGGCATGAACAGTTTCTAGTAATGAGAATGTGAGTCATCCTGAAGGAAGATTTCCTGCCAACATGAAATATAAGAGATAGAGGTAATATTTATTGATTACGCAGTGGAAATTTTTTGTTGATAGTGTAATGTATCCATCCCCTTTTCAGTCCATTGCATATGAAAGATACAAAGCTTATTTTGTGGAACACATGAATGTATGGTGGGTGTTACAGTTCCCAGTCACCGATACGTAAGTGGTGGATTGTGATGTAACTGCCAAACCTGATGCATTGATGAGAAACTTCATATGGATCTGGGTATTGAGATGAAATCTTTCAGTCACTATCCCAGCTGGTGTTACTTTTACTGCCCTTGTGCAGAAGCCAGGTGCCAGCATGCACCAGGTTGTGAATAAGAATGTTGGTGCATAATTTCAACCCACCTCAGGTCTGTGTTGACATGAATATGCACTGTTGTAAAAGCTCACACCTTTAAGGAGCAGAGGGATAGGGAAGTGCTAGACCTCTGTAATTTGAAGTGTCCTGCCTTGTAGCGGGTAAATAACAAACATTAGCCAGGTACGGTAAGGAAGTGTTGCTGGTGTTTGAAACCTAGTGATCATGTTTGCACTTTGACCTTCTTAGGACTGTTTATTTAGGGCTCACTCAGATGGGAACATTTAGGAAAAGTAATTCGCTTTATCGCACTGGTGTTTGAGTATACATTCACAGGTTGGTTTTATTTAGAAAGTTAGTGTAAGAGCTTCTAATTTTCCTGTCTTACTACACATCTACAACTTTTTTCCACTCCTTATTCAAGAAAGGTACCTTTAAATACTTAGCTAACTAGGAGCACTTTCTTTTGAAGAACAAGTTTTGTACCAGTATGTTTGAATGTGAGTGAAACTTCTTGTGCAACAGTTCTGCCTATAAAATGCTGTATTGTTTAGACAGGCACTACTGCAAGTAGGAGGTGGAGTGACTTAAATGGCTGACCTAAAGAAAAGTTAGAAGTAGCAAACCTTGCTAGTATTACTAACCAATGCATTTTGTCTTTCCAGAGATGCTTGAGTGCTGCTTCTCAGTTGAAGGTATGAATGCCAATAAATGTTACGATTAATTTAAAAGCTTCCTGTACGAGTAAAGCTTAAAACCATTGCTATGTCTTACTAGTGAAGAACCTCACCCAAACCTGATTGATTACTTGCTGAAAAATGTATGTGAATCTGGCTTTTGAGTTTAGACTAACACCAGAACAGCTGAAGTGTTGGAAGGTGATAGGTTTCATAGTCTGTATGTACATTGAAACTCAGCAAAACTGGTTTAAATAATGATGATCTTTAATATACTGTTTTATAAAACTGCATTGTTGTCAACCCGATTTAAAAGGAGGAGGTGAACATGTAAAGAACAACATGTATTACAAATGGCATATATGAAGTGGAGTCTTCTAATTAGTTTCTCAGGACTTGGAAGTGTACTGATACTAATCCAATGCATGTTGAATAATGCAGTTTAGTCTGTATGAGAGGCTAAATAGATGGCAAGTTGTATTTTGGGTAATGGAAGAAAACTTTACTTAACTAATGAGTTTTTGTTTTGTTTTTTTTTACCAGGAAAATGGTCCAAAATGTAGGGAAAAATCCTTTTAGCTTATTCGGGTATGTAACTGAAAAGCTTCTAAATATTTTCTCATTTTAAGTCTAAAGTAACTGTGCTTAAAGTTGAGAATTTTTTTGTATTGTAACAGTTATTAATATAACTTAATAGATCAATTGATATCTCAGGTCATAGTTGGCATTTAAAAACACTTGTTCCCCAAGGCACAATGTGTGCTGATAGCTGTGCCTAACCTTGGTTAGCTTTCAAACTTGTTATTGAAATACAACAGAGGACTAGGGATTGTAATACAAAAAATAATCAGAAACACTGTAGAAAAGCAGCAATGTTTCCTACTATATTTGTTTTCTGTATTGCCTGTGTCTCATCTGTGATGATCCTATCCCGAACCTGAATTTCTTGTTGAAAAACTTAATACGGATCCGGAATCTGAGATGAGACCAGAATACTTGATTTAAACTTTCTGAAAAGTATTATATTGTCTTTGGTTTAAGCTTTGGGGGGCTTTTTACAGAAAAGAAATAATAATATTTTAATTTATACTAAGTGTTGTGTGCTTACGTGCAGATTGAAATTTCTGTCTTCAGTGAACCATTTTACTTGAAGCTTGTTCTCTTTTCACAGTGATGAGCTGGACACTTTGTCAGAGCTGTCTGATAAATGTGGATGATCTGCGACCAGAAGGAAGTGTAACACCTGAAGAGTTTTTGTGGCTTGGAGTGGGATGCCATGCTTTTAGAACCTGCTGAAACAGCTGCTGCAATTTTGTTTAGTGGATAATGTTTTCAGAAACTGCATGCAGACCAAAATGACTGTCTGCGTATCTAAAATAGTGCCTCCCCGAAATGATGAGCTGCCCTCTCTAGGAAAGGTAGCAGCAATATTAGGGAAATGAGCGTTGAGTGTCAATACCTGGAAAACCCCCTAAGTAGTTATCCTTTTAAAACACCCTATTGGGTACACATTCTTGCTGATACTGAAAATCTGTGATAACTCAGGACAATGAGAGCTCACACGCGGGCCCTGTAAAGACAGGGGAAAGCAAAATGAGTACACAAATGCAAGGCAATGAGTCTTGTTTTGAGTGATGGCATCCAGGAGATAGGAGAAAGTATATGAGGTAATGGTGTTACAGAAGCATAAACCTGAAACACTTGTAAGAAAGGAAAAGGCCATGTCTACAGCTTGCATCACTTCCTGTATCTGCTGAGGGACCAAAGAGTTGGGGTTTTATGGGCTGCCACTTAATCATGAAAAGGCTAGTACAACAGTGGGACAACTTGAGGAACACACTGGCAATATTAGCTGCTTGCAAAGTGGCTGCATACATTAGAACTTGTGCTTTGAACACTATGGTCACTTGAACCAGTGCTGTGTCACGGTAGCGTATTTGCTGTTATTTGTCAAATTGTTGCTCTTCCACAGAGGAGGTGGTGACCAAGTAATTTGAATTTTAAAGACAATTGTACCTAAGATACCAATTGCCTTAAAATGTGACTTTCACGCTTAATTGTCAGAAATGCTTTATAAAGGAAAAAAACCATGAGAATGGCATGATAACTAAAAGTGAAAAGAGCTAGTTGCTGAATAATTTCGAAATGCACCAAAATACATAAAAACAGCCTTAAAGTCTGCAGCCAAAAATAACAGCATTGGGTGCTAGCAGCTTTCTAGAGAACTGGAGAAATTCATATAGCTCATGGAGCTATAAATATTTATAAATTACGAGTTCTATGTAAAGTCCAATTTTCTGTCTTAGGTAGTATCATGAAGTACAAAATGCTACCAGGAACAGTACATAGTGTCGGAAACAACAAGTATCCATGAGATTACTAAAATGCAGGCTAATGCTCTGACTGAACTCCAGGAGTGTACTGGCTCACTGAGTATCTCCTGCAGTTTGGTTATAGTTAATAAGCAGTGGCCAGTTACTTTTGCTAAAGGCTTCTCCTTTTCAGCAAACAGCTGTAAATCAGTTTCTTGCATGTTGGAATCTGCAGAAATTTACTATAAAGCATATTTCCCTTCATTGTTTTCAACAGGCTATATTTCTGTTAACAAATGTTGCTGAGAATGGTGGGTATTTCAATGTGCCATGCTTTGTACATGCTTTCAAATAAAGATGAGGATGTAAAAACTTGGCTGTTGCCCATCCAGGTGTGTTGAACCATGGTGTTCCTTGACTGCTTGTAGTTTGCAAAGAGCTGTGAAGGCAATGTGGCCTTGTGCTGCCTGGTGCAGCATGTACTGAACACATGCTCCACATTCTGCTCCAGTGACACCGGGACAACAAACTAATAATGTACTCTGCAGTGGGAAGGGACTGGTCTGCATCTGCCTGCTGCAGTCCTGTGAAAAGTCTGGATTCGGTTGACAGCATCTAGTGAAGCTGCTTGGATGTGAAGTCCAAAAGTTGCCAGTCTCAGCTAGGTCAGTCGTCTGGAGGTTAAAATTATGTCAAATAACAGGGATGGTTAATACAGCAGCAATACTTGGTAAGTACTTTGTTAAATACTCAAAGGAATTTGTATATGAGTTCATTGTAGGGTTGGAAGAGTGTGGCATGTAAGTCCTTTGTGTTAAAAGATTCTATTCTAAAACATGCATTGGAGATGTATGTCTAGGATGTAGGATTGGTAGTATTAGAAAATGGGCCAGGGAATTAAATTACTGTGCATATCTGTGGTGGAGGCCTGTCTCAAGCAGTGTTTTAGTCATGAAAAATACTTTGATCACTTAGCGTAGAAAAAGGTGGAGATGTGGCCAGTGATGAAGCACATTGGATATTGAGCTGCAAAACTTTGAGTGAATGCTCCTGTATGGCCACAGAAAATGGCTAACAGATGAAAAAATGTGTATTAGTAGAAAAAACCTGGTGTTAACAAAAATTAGCAAATGTATTAACCATTATATACTCCAGACGCGTTGGAATATGGGACAGGTGAAAGTAATGTAGGACGGTCATTTTTGTAACCAGTTTAAAAATGGAAAATAGCTTTTTTGCTTTGTGGGAGGGGAACGTGTTTGCAAATCGCTTGTGGATTTGGTTCTGGTATGGTTTTTTGAGTGATGAGGTATTGTATACAAGTGATTAAATAAAGAGATCTAGTTGTGAAGAGTTAGTGTGACACATTTGAAACGTGGCATGAGATTTCTCTATCCAAAAGCACATTTATTAAACTTTAGTTTTATGAAATGCTGGTACATTTAAAGCTTTAACTGAAGATTGTGCAGTAAACAGCATGAAAACACTTTGCTTTTTTGTGCTGTATTCCGGTGAAATCTTGCACTAACCATCATTAGTGTTGAGCTTAGAAGTGTCACATGGCTGTTGGGCTGTGGTCCAAGAAATCAGTGGTTAGACAAACTTTGTTCTGGAATGTTGCCATGTATCCCTCTTTGTAACAGGGCAAAAAAGGAGAGACTTTCTAATTGAGTGGTGGCCTTACAAGTAAGGGGAGTACCTTGCAATGGCATGGAAGATATAAGAGTAGCCGCTGCATAAATGCTTTGCAACTGCTTAATAAGGTCCTTGTTCAGGTGGGAGGTTTTGTCTTGATTAGGAACCTGTCTTGCTGGTGAAGGCTGTGGATCTATAAACGAGTTGCAAGCAAGTGAAACTAAGCTAGCAGTGGTTATCTCACCACAGCACCTGCACTGCTATGCGAGTGCCAGTGCTGGTGTGACTCCTGCTCGCAGTACCAGATCCTGGTGAGCTGCAATTTCAGTGTAAGCTGTGCTGTCAGGCTGCCATCCTGCAGGGAAGTGTGTGGCCATGGCTGCAGCTGTATTTTGTGCTGGTGTTGCTGTTGCTGCCATAGGCTGCAAGCAAGCTCTTAATTGTATGTTTGCCACATAAAGTTTGAGTATGTATTTTGTCAATTAAAAATCAGCACTGAAATTAAATATCGATTGGTAGAGAATGGCATTCCTTAAGACACTGAAGCAGACTGAGTAAGTGTTTGACTGCCCAAGGAAAGGTGTTCATTATATTGAAGAGTGTTTAATCCTGACTTTGGTAGCTTCTCTGCACCCCCGCCCCCCCCCGCACAGTTCAGAGGACAAAGTTTGAGTTATAATCCAAAGTATGAATTAATTTAACAGGTAAACGGTGATTTCAGGTGAGTGGAGTACAAATGGAGGCCTTTGTATGCTATGTAAATGTATGTCTGATGATTTGCATTCTCTGTACTTTCTGGTGTTACAAGCATCTTTGCTTGTCTGCCATTGTCTGTTTCCCTTGGAGGATATAACTGGGAAGTAAAATTAAAATGATGAATTCCATCTTCTTTCAAATGTCATGTGGCTTTTTAGTTGATAGTCCAGTTGAGCTATCAGGGCTATGAAGACAGTACTTCTCTGCCATTGTCTCAAACTTCCTGCGGGCTCCGGAGGACAAAGTGGTGTTTGATGCTCAGAAGAATGGCTGTATTGAGTGGGACAAAGTCTGCCTCGTTCAGTATTCTGTCTGAGGATGACCAGTATAAGGAACAGGAGAAGTATAGAGAGCCTTTCCAGCAGTTTTCCTGGGAATTTCCTGAGGAGATTTTGATTTGTATTTGAATACTACTTGGCAATTATGACCTATGTCCATTTAAAAAAGATCTGAAACATGAGTGATATGTGGGCTGTAAAACAGATGAAGTAGTGGGTATGTTAGTAACTAGGGAGGGTGGGATTGGGAGGGGGCTGAAGTAAAAGCCTTTTTTTTTCTCTCTCTCTTTGAAACTGATGTCCCTTTCAATTCTAACATGAACAAAAACAGTGGTAAGTGGAGTTCAGTAAAGACCCCAGTGCTAAGCCAGCTTTGCTGTTTAACAGGTATGTTGGAGGTAAAAATCCAAAGTATTGATGTGTGCTCTTACCTTCAGTGACCCTGAGCTACACTTCAGGCTTCTCACCAGAGCAATAATCACTACCTTTTTCCCTGAGATTGTAGTTCTCCATAACTGAAGGAGCACTCTCCCAGCAACAATAGTACTAGTTTTATAGTTGCAGGTGAAGAATGATTAAAATCTGTCCTAAAATGAAGTTCAGTCATTTTTTTATTTATATGGAAAGGTGGAAAGAGATTAATGGACTGAAATAAAACAAATGCTTAGTCCTTACTTTGAAATTGTAAGTTGATTGGAAAGTTAAGGTATTGTTAAATTATCTTACGATCATTGAAGGGTATACAGCTATCATTAAAGCAGTGTACTCATCTTACCTTGACAAGATAGGAAATAATTTGCCCTGGCCTTAGCTTGTTTGGTTGTTGTTTTTCTTCAGAGTGAGGAATGCTGCAGATGGTAGAGTCCTGAAAAAAATATTTGAGACTTAAACCCTTGTGTATGTTGTGATTTAACCCCAGTTGGTAACTAAGTACCACACAGCTGCTGGCTCACTCCTGGCCTGGGATAGAGAGGACAGGAAAAAAGGTAAAAGCCATGGGTTGAAATATTAACAGAATTTAAATGAGATATAACAATTGTAATGTAAAGGGAGACAAGAAACAGAAACCCCAAGACAGACAAGTGATGTGCAATACTCACCACCTGCTGACTGATGCCTCGTCTGAGCAATGATGCATTCCTTTTGGCCAGCTTCCCCCAGTTTATATACTGCACATGACATGCTACGCTATGGAACTAGGGCAGCTGTCCTGGCCATGCTTCCAGTTTCTTGTGCTCCTCCTCACTGGCAAAGTATGTGACACTGAAAAGTCCCTGACTTTTGGTTATTGCTAAGTAGTGCTTACCCCGACATCAGTGTGTTATCAACACTATTCTCATACTGAAGCTAAACCGCAGCATTGAAGTGTGAAGCAGCTACTAAGAAGAGAACTATCCCAGCCAAAATCAAGATGGTGTGTTGGCTCTTAGCAATTAGGTCATTTTCTGCGGCAGAAAATACTAGCAAAATTGCTGTCTTTTGTTTCATGCACTCCATCAGAGAAGTACAATATTGAAAAACAGTGAGTGGCAGTTGTTAATGTCATTTGGATTTAACAAGTGAAGCAGTTCAGGTATGATTATTCATTCCCTGGTGTATCTTAGAAGAAACGTTTTCTGAAAATAGTTGGATTATATAGTTTCTGATTCTGACAATTGCATTCATCCGTCTGTTTGCTGCTGCAAACAGAATCTTGATTTGTAGGAATTAATGCTCTCCCCCTCTTCCTGTTTTACAAATTATTAACCACATAATATAAAAGAAATTTAATGGCAGGAGCAGGAGTTACCTTTAAAACATGCTAGATATTATTTTATAATAAATGGTATCACAGTGCTGAGAATGTTCCCTCAAAAAACGGGCATGGCAGGGAATAGTTCTGGGCTTTTGAAAACATGTTTGAAGAAATACAGTTGCCAGAATTGGCTTTCTGCATTTACAGGTACTTGAACTTAATTTCTGTTGCTAGTGAAAAGTTGTTCAGTATAGTTTCTGCTAATTTGGCATACAGGTTGTAAGGCTGCTGAAAACTTTTTTTTCCTCCATGTAAAGAGATGTTAATTATGGTGATCCTCTGTCAGACTGCAAGGTGTTTTGCTGTGGCTTTGCTATGCTTTTAAGTGCTGTGAAAAGAAGACTGGAAATTGTATGAATACTTCTGAGATTTTTATGTAGTTTTTAGTTTTATAAATGAAAAAGTAGGACTGAATAACTGTAGCAATTGCTTTATATATTTTCTATAATGGTATGGTCCCATTATGAGCCATGATGGGTATGGGAAAGCCCCAAGCTTCTAGCTTACAAATATGAAGAAAGATGGTTTGTCAGTTTTCTGCAGATTTGGAGAGACATGTGGTGTAAGGACTGTTGTCTTTCTGATGGCTATTGCCTGACAGCACTAACTTTCAAAGCAAATAGCCACTCAGCTTCAGTTTTGGGCTGGCCAAACTTGACCGTGACCAGGATGGTTCCCTATAATGGAACTGTGGTGTATCCTCACCTACCTGTAAGAGAAGAAAATGCTTTACTAAAAAGAGGTATTCTGTCATTCTGAGGTAGTGCTCCTGGAGGTCTTCTGCCTCTTGGTTTCATCTGCTGCTTTTCTCTAAGGGCTGCTTTGGGTTTTCTAGTTGTGATTTGTCCACTGAAGTATAATCAGGAAACCTTGAGTTATTGTTGATTCTCAACTAGGAAAAATGCTTTTAAAACAAAGGGAATATGCATATTTGGTCTTTCATGAAGTAATAACTCTTATAGAAAGAGCAGATCATCTGTGGAAGCTTGGGCTATCTCCCAGCATGAGTTTTCTTACTCTGGGCCATGGTTGGGACATCAATATCCAAAATTATTATGTTGCACTCAGCCTTGTCCCAGTCTCCTAAAGATACTGTTCCCCCTCTTCTATACTAGTCCTGTATTGCTTTCTCTGGAGGAGTTATGCATTAAACACCCCAAGAACCAAGGCAAATCCACAAAATTGTGTAAGACTACTACATAAGCAATCAGTATTAATCCCAGAAGGGCTGTAAGAATATATGAAACTTCAGTAAAGGGGAAAAAAGAGATCTCTGGGAAACTTCTCTAGACTCAAGGATATAGTAATCAAATTGAAACACCTGTTGAGTTGTAAACCAAGATCAGTTCCTGTAACTGCTGTGATTTGCTCTTCAGAAATCAGAGAGCGCTCCTGCAGGTAAGAATCGCTTATGAGCTAAATTGCAAATTTATCAGCAATGACAGCTAGCTGGGCTTCAGGTTGTTTCAGATGTAGAAGGAAAATACTTCCTTCTCCATTTCCGTGTTGATACTGGATTGTCTGCTGGAAAGTTTCTGACAATAAAGTAAGAGTTAGAAAACGGTGGGAGGTGAGTGCTATTTTAATTCCTACTCACAATTAAAGTAGCAGGGCTAAAACTCACCTGTACTTTGTAGAGTAGTCTCAGAAAAGCCAAAGCCATAACCATTTTTCTTGCTCAGAAACATCTGTGGAAATAGACTCTGTTGAACTTGCTCTTCTCTCCTTGACTATTTTGGAGTCTGGCTGGGAAACAGGCACCTCAGATTCTTTTAAAAAGGCAAAAATTAACTTCTGTGAAGATGATAGCCTTTTCTGTAGCAGCAGCAAAAAGAAGTATCAGCAGAATTGGCATCTGGCCTTGGAAGCAAAACATTCTGAGCTTCTGCTAAAGCTTCCAAAAGTATGATAAAGAGGTTTTAGAAAATTCCTGGGCTGTTGTGCTTTTATATACACTCTAATCCTACTGCTCAACTTTGGTGATTAAGATAAATAATATAGAAAATATTGTCTCAGGCCAAGCTACAGCAAGTTATCCATAAGACACTTGCTTTTTGTGGTTGCCTGAGGCAGTCTCCCCTTTTGCTGGGATTTAACCTTAATATTAACTTAGTCTTTGTTGGGGTGCATAGACTGACTGCTTGCTAAGGAATCTGACTAGCAATTGGGGTGTCAGAAGGAGTCAGAGGGAATGCTAATATGTTACTAGCACTATAATCATCAGCCTGAGGGTGGAAGAACTCATCTCTGTTACCTCAGCTGAGATACAGAAAGCAAGTGAACTTCTAGGTTGGGAATGTTTCATGTTTGGTTTTGTTCTTTTGTGTGTGTAGCTTACAGAAGTTTCTACCTTAATAGTCCTTGTTTCTTAGTTCTGATTCTAATTTTTTTTTCTCTCACTGTGTGCTAAGACTGGAGAAGTTAGAAATATTTTCAGACTAAAAAAAAATTCTGCATGCTTCTTACTGCCTTTTTGGTTGCAGCGAATCTCTGTCAATACTGTTGGTATGAAACTTTTTAAGTTTTCGTGCACCAAATTTACCAACCAGGACTGATCTTTTAACAGATATTTAAAAGGATCAAAATAAACATTGGCACTAAATTAAAAATATTTGCCTTTTAGTACAGGTGAGAAGATCCCTTGAGTAAGAATTATTTTGTAATTTTTCTTGGGAGACATGTAAGCTATTACCTTGGATGTGGGAGTAAAATGTAAACGCCTCACCCAGAAGGGTATGAAAGAATTTAGAAACTTCTGCATTTAACTGTCATCAGTGATTTTAAGTATTTTTGTGGACATGCTCAGATATCTATATGAATTCTGCTGGAACTAAGAATTGATGCATTGGCTGTAAAAATGTACATTCTCACATAGTCCCATTAACTCCCCTTACTGCTCCATGTGTGCCTCCAAACACTGCTCTCCATTGGTATGTAACTCCAGCTGGAGAACACAAGAGCTACTAGAAATGTTTTGGTTAATTTGAATGTGGTGTCAATAAACAAGTTCACAGGTTATCATCCAGGTATGTAACTAGTCATAAACTGAGAAAAGACTTTTTTTGAAAATTGACCCTGATAGATTTAAGTTTTAAAAATTAAAATTCCCTGTAACTGTTCTTACTTGTTGCTACTTTTAAGATCTAAACTTTCAAAAAGAAAAACCAACCCTGAATGTTCTCACAGGATCAGAGAGCCACTTTTAAGTTTATTTTCTGAGAGCAGATTGAAAGCATAATACTCTTCATCTGTCCTCTGCAGATTATAGAATAGCAATGTATTTTTTTCTAATGCCCAATTACTTTGTAAAATTAAGACTATGCCTCCTTAAAAGACTACACTATTGCTTCTAGCAGCACAATATAGCTTATGTTGCCTGAACTGCCCTGTGCAAAATAATGAAGGGATACCTGGTTACTGCTGCACAAGCTGGAAAGTATAAACTTAGACACATGTGCTGAATCTCTATGTTAGGTTGAGATCTAATTCTAGTATCTCTCAAGGCCTATATAGAAGTACAGACTAGACCTTCCAAAAGATTACTGAAAAGTAGCAAGCACAGCCTGAGGTCCTGATACAGTAAGAAGTCCCCATCCTTGAGATCTGGTCTGAAGTGCTGTAAATAAGAATTCCCTTAGGGCAGCGTTCTCTAAATATCTTTTTAAAATAAAATTAAAAACTCTAGTTGTATACAAAAGGTGGTATTGTCTGCTCTTGGGATCTGCAGAAATGCTGCATTTTTGTAGTCACTACTGTCTTGTAGCTGGCAAGGATTGTAAATGTGAGGGAGGGGAAGATTGCTCTATTCTTACAAGGACCTTGAAAGACACAAGGCTATTTGGGCTCATCCATGCTTGAAAGGATTTTTAGGTTGTTTGGTTACATGTTAAGTCCCCTGCAACACTTGACCTGAAAGCTGTGTATTGCAACTGCTGCATCAGGCACTTTCCCAAGTAATCAGCCATGTCATTAGTGGTGAACTAAATAGGCCTGGGACATGAGCCCAATCCCTGGCAACTGATCACTCATGCCATTAAGGGTTAATACAGTCTGGCAGCTAAAGCCAGGGCAGCAAGCACACTCTCACATGTACTATTTGGACGTGGTTTAGAGGTTAAGGTGAGTGAGAGCTTAGCTGGGGGAATGCAAGCTATGCTGTCTGCATTTGCCTTACAGCTGGAGAACAGCCCATGACCTGTCCCATCTGCTGTACGGCTGTGGCCATTGTGTCTGGTGTGCTGTGCTCTCCTCTCCTGGGAAAGATGCCCAGAGCTGGAGAAGAATATTCTGTGACCTACTGACATGCTGTCTGCCTTCGGAGATGGGCTTAATGCAGTAAGTAACTTACACGGGGTTAAGTATATCCCAAGGGTCTTTTTCCTTATGTTCCACCCTTCATCTGGCTTTTATAAATGTGCCAAGTACTGGAATCCTGATGGCTGCTAAGCAGTAAGGGCAGGGCTGGATGGGTGTCTGGGGCGAAGGAAGGTCTAAATACAGCAGTAAGTTCTCTATTGACACTTTCATTTGTGGCTGTACTCGGTGAGTTGCAGCTTCAGCACTTGGCTACCTCACACTGCGCAAGTGGACAGGATAGCACTACTGTCCTGAGATGACTTTGGGACGTTTTGAAGATGGATACTGATGGGGAATGCTCTCTGCATTTCTCTTGCATGAGTTCTTCTCATAAGCAGAATGCACTAGGACATGGAGGAAACTTGTTCTCCAGCCTTTCCATGATAATTTGATGAAAATGGGGTGGTGTGTGTGATTAACTGTCTCATCACTTCTTTGCTGAATAGCTTGTCTCCTTTTTCCATGGAGCTTTGCCAGGCACTGACCTAATGGCAGCATTCCTCTAGGAGCTTTAAGGCATCAGATGGTTAGGGTAACAGGATGGAAAAAGCAGCAGTTGTGTCCCAACTCTTGCACCCACAGCAATAGTAAAAGCAGTATTCTTTTGGAGGTTTTGGGGTTTTTTTTTGTCAGATTGGGAAGCCTTTTTCCATAGCTTCCTCAGCCTTGGTAACCTTGTGAGCTATTTGTGTAGGAAGCCTGTGGTTTATAGGTCTATAGTGGGATGAGGAATATGTGATTAGAGGGAATCTGGAGGAAGGGGGGAGGGGAGGAACATTTGCATGTATACTTCTGCAGGAACTGGTTTGGGATGAAAGGAACAGGTTAGTGATTGCATGTGCTGCTTGCTGCAATGACAGGGTATTTGTACCATCAGACCGAAGAGTTCAGACCAGTATTTGGTCTTCAGCAGTGGGTGTTGTCTAATGGAAAAATGCAAAGACAGGGCAAGCATAGATATGATAGTATGTTCTTGTATAGTCCCCAAGTCTCCACTAATTTTTGCTGCAAAATTTAAATCTCTGTATTTGCATTTGATATCTCTATGTTTGCATTTAATAGTTTTAGATGGGGGTTTCTTGTATTAATTATTTACTTGGGCCAGGTGTGCATAGAAATACCTACAGTTTCATCTGACAATGAATTCCCCAGCTTAGTTGCATGTGTGTAAAAGTAGCTCTCTTTTGCTTGGCTGACTGTTTGATTTGGTGCTTCCTAGTTCTTCTGCTGTAAGAAAGAGTAAGCAGTTATTGTCTGGTTTTCTCCATGTCACTTCTGACTTGTAGACCAGTATTAGGTTTCCTTATTTTTCTCTTGTCCCTGTTGAAGGTATAGGTTCTGAATAACTCTTAGCACAGCTTTTTTTGCCAGTAAGCATAGGGCATTTGTAGTTCTGGGCTGTTTTCTGAGTGATAATACTCAGTTTGGGATAGCTTTGAGTTGGCATTTACACATACACATGGAAGCGACTTCACTGTTTTCTGTGCGTGAAAAAATTGAGTGTTTTCCTCCTCCACTCCTCTTTCTATGTTTACACATTGACCTAAAGTGTACTGCAAAATACATTGAATTCTACAATGATTGCTCTGAACCCATGGCTGATAAACAACTGAGTTAAAATCCTCTAACTTAAATTAGGAAAAAGCCTAAAGGTATTAATGGAATGTGAACTAAACTACCTCCTACTACTTCTCTTGTGCCTTTCTCTTACAACGTCAGCTCTGGAGTGTTTCATTGGAGGGTGGATGTACCTGTATGTAGAGGGATGATGGTGATTGGGAAAAGGAAAAAGTAGTGACTGTTATTGGAAAGAAGAACTTAAAACATAGCTCCTTTGCAGAAATAAGCAATTCAATACTCTTTCTTTCACTGGCACTGTTGTTAAAGCACAGACATAAAGCAAAAGAGAGAAAAGCAGTTCAGAATGAATTTAAGACCTTCAGTCTACACATAGAATTCAATACCAAAATAATTCCTGGGAGAGCCCCATGCTTCCTTTTTGACAGGCTTGTTCTCTGCCTGCAACTATCTGGTCATGTATTTAGCCAAATGCTAAGGTGATTTCTACCTCAAAAGCCCTGAAATGTATCATGTCAAGTCTGTAGGAGCAGATTCCTCAACCATCTTGCAGAACTAGAATTAAAAATTAGTGAAAAATTAGTTGTTTTGGATTCAGCTGGGAGTGGGGTGGGACCTTTTCCAATCTCAAGAAAGAAGCATCAATTAGTCAGTGGATAGAGTTGGATTTGTAAAGATCAGGATAATTAACCATATCGTAGTATCTATCTGCCTGCTCAAGCAGTTACTAGTTGCCAAGAGAGCTTTTGAATGGCTCAGAGAATGGAGACTCCACATCCTCCCCAGGGCAACCTGTGCCAGTGCTTGGTCACCCTCACAGTGAAAAAGTGTTTCCTGATGTTCAGAGAGAACCTCATGTGTTTCAGTTTGTGCCCATTGCCTCTGGTCCTGTGAATCATACTGGATTTGCAAGCACTTTCTTTGCTCCTTTTATTTTCCTGACTTAGTTGGAAGAAATGGCATGTTTGAAGAGTTAGCAGGGTCAAAGTTAGAACTTTAGAAATAGTTTAAATATAAGGGGGATTAACCTTGATTTTGTTTTAGTCAGTGCTACCCCTGCCTAGTTTTGGAAAAGTCAGAACATGCACAGAGGATGTAACTGGAAAGAATGTTGAAAGAAAATATTACCATTACTTAAGTCTGTCTTTGCTGAAATCATGTGACAATTTTAGATTGTAAGTTACTTTTAGAATGGAAAAACTCTAAATCTGCTTATTAAGGGCTGAGGTAGTCAAATATATAAAGCTTTTTTCTTTAGAAAATGTGATACAAATTATTCATCTCCATTTTGTTCATTTCTGACTTTCATTTTTCTCTTAATAGACATGGGCCTTGTATTTTGTAACTCAACCTGTCTTTTAAGATACAGAGTATTTGACTGAGTGGATGAAGAGATTAAGCAGGTATTTCTCCAAACAGCCTTATTTTACCAAGGAGGTAAAGTTGCAGGTCAAACAGGCCAGTGGCCAGCTGTGCACTACACAGAATAAACTGCGGACTGCAATCCTTTCCTGAAGTTAGATATATTTATAATATACAGATATATTAATAATTTGGCAGTCTCACAACAAGGCTAAGGGCTGAAAATGGCTTGGAAAAATATATTGCAGAGAACACCCCAGGAGTGGCTTCAGAATTGTGCTGTGGCAGGCATAGAACAGGGGGCTTGTTTTGGTATTATACTGCCTGTGTGACCAGAGTGATCTGCCCCTCTAATGCTGTAGCTGGTGTGTTTCATAGCTCAAGTATAGCAAATTCTAAAGCAAAGTCTAAATTTCCAATGCATGCACACCTTGGAAAGGCATCCTAGAAACTGAAGGTGTAAGATTCCTGTTGAGTCTTCTAGATCTTCATTCTTTGTTTATTGTATGATTATTTACCTGTACATACGTAATATCAGAGCAAAAATTAAGACTTTAATCTTATAGTAAAATTAAATTTATTTTTCACTGCTTTGTGTGCGCTACTCTGTAGTTGGGTCTGTTGTAGCAACTGGTTTTACTGTGGATGTGCTGGGGAGGCTCAGAAGTCCAGCTGTGGCTTCAATGTGGCTCCACAATGGCTACCAGAACCAGGCAGGGGTTTGATATAGCAGGAGCATTTAGGAATCAACACAACTTTCATTATAGTGAGAAGCTGTTAAACTTTCAGGCATGCTCCTCATGTACATCTAAGTCATCAAATAAAGAGCTTGTAAATGTTCTTGGCAGGGTATTTTTTCAACTGATGTTCTACATGGTTAAATAGAAAAAAACCTGGTTTCATGGATCTTTTACTGAACCTACCACTTTTGTCTTTGTCCTACTGAATTAAGTGCTAATAACTGAGCTATATTTGGAGGAACTGCATGTCAGACTTTCTGCTTCTTGCTTTCTGTGTAAAATTTCAAAGGATCAAATAACTGGCTCTGGGTCAGCTGTGATTTTTAAGTAACGGCACAAATCTGTTCACTGCATTTATCAGTCTTTTTATTGCTTTTATCAGTCTTTTTATGGCTTTTGCTTTCATTTTATGGAGGAAAGAGTTTAGTGCATAAAAAAGTTTTCCTCTAAAACTGGGCCTGAAAGTGGGAATTACTTTCTTAGGAGTTTGCCAGATTCACTGACTGAGAATTGTAATGAAACACAGAAAGTTACACCTCAACATGAAGAACTTCTTTACACTGAGGGTGGCACAGGACTGGAACGGGCTGCTCAGGGAGACTGTGGAGTCTCCCTCTCTGGAGACATTCAAAACCCACCTGGATGAGTTCCTGTGTAACTCACTCTAGGTGGCCCTGCCTTTCAGGAGGATTGGACTGGATGAGGTCTCTTTCAATCCTAAAGATTCTGTGATTTTTCCCTGTTTTCATTAGTTCCAGAGAACAAATCCATTTATGAAATTTAGATAATACTCTGGACCACATCTGTATTATACACGTTAAGACTGAGACACCTTCTGTAAACATCTGAAAATGTTCTGGTGCAGTGTTTTCACTGAAAAATATTCCCCAGACTTATTTTTGAGAATATTGTCATTGTCCAGCTGACAGTTATTCTTTTGGAGAGTTATTAACTTTTGAAGGCAGAAAAGTACTTATAGTTTTATAAAGAGTACAGTTAAAAATACCATACAGGTTTGCACTAAACCAGTTAGCTTTTGTTTTACTTTTTTCCCCTCAGAGTCGGTTTTTTAAAGGTGGTGGAAAGTTTGAGCAAAAATTACCTTTAATCAGTTTTTCAAATTAAAGATTAGCTGGAAAATTTGAGAGTGTATAGCTGCCTTCTACTTATTTCAGACAAATGTGTGGAGTGGTCCCGCTTTTAATGAAGTCTTACGGCATCGAGTATGAGGGTATTTTTTTTCCTTGTATTGCCAAATACCAGTTGTATGTTTCACATACTTATACACCAGCGTTTCTTGACAGCGAACTAACCCTGTAACTGTCTGTGCTTGCTCCACTGCGCAAGTTGGAGTGTTTTTCGAGCCCTGGCGGAGTTCGGCCGGGCTCGGGGGCAGCAGCCGCTGCTCGGCTTGCGGCTGAGCTGCCTCTGGGGAAGTGACTAATGCTGTGTGTGCCTTCCTGCCGCCCTTCTCGCTGTCTTTATCTGGACACACAGGTCTGGCAGAGCGCAGCGGGTTGCCTCCCAAGTTTCTCGTGTGGGATGTGCAAGCGCGGCGCGTTCAGGACTGTAATTCCGCGTTGTGCTGCGGGGTGCCCGGGGCTGGCAGGGCTCTGCGGGCAGCCCCGCACTCCGGCGGGGCCGGAGGGTGGCTGCGGAGCGGCGCCGGCGCTGGGGCCGTGCTGCGGGATGCCGGCGGTGCGGCCCGGCCGGGGCCGCTCCCG
>VXBX01008609.1:2945140-2962640 GCA_013400415.1 Scytalopus superciliaris
GTGTGGCGGGGAGGGAGGGAAGTCGGTCACTGGAGGAAGTTGTAGGACATCTGAACGCGCGGAGCACGTGTTTCCATCGGGCTCATGGCCGCCGCCGCCGTGGGTGGGTGCGGGCTGGGAGCAGCGCTTTGTTCCTCTCGCCTGCCCGGCCGGCACCGGAGCGGAGGCGGGAAGGGATCCCGGCCGCGCCCGGGGCCCGGAGAGGCGGCGTGTGCCGAGGGGCAGCGAGCCTGCAGCGGGGGGCGGAGGCGGCGGCGGGTGTCAGTGACGGTATCGCGGGGCATGTGGCAGGTTTGCTTGTCCTCCCACCCCCGCTGCTGGCTTTTTGCTCCATTTCTAACTTGTTCAGAGCCTCTTAGGGAGTGTGTTAGAGAGACAGAGAGAGGGAGGTGAGTCAGAATGTCTGGCTGAGTTGTGTAAAACCTGCAGTGAAAGCTACCCCACCCCCGCTAGACAGTGGTGTTAGGGCTTTCCTTTGTGTTAGTGCTGCTTTTGGGGAATTTCGTGCGTCTTGCAAAACTAAAAAAAAAAAAGTATCGGGGAAGTGCTCTACGATTTTTTTATATTATTTTCCCGTTATTTTCAAAGAAGAGAGCAGTCTGCTGCATGTATTGTCACTTGAATTGTTCTGCCTACAGATACATTTAGCTTAATTTTGATGCTTATTGCATTTGAACAGATATCTGGAAACATGGCTACTGAACATGTTAATGGGAATGGTACTGAAGAGCCCATGGATACTTCTGCTGCAGTTACCCATTCTGAGCATTTCCAGACATTGCTTGATGCTGGTTTACCACAGAAAGTTGCTGAAAAACTAGATGAAATTTACGTTGCAGGTAAGATGTAAGACTTGCAAAAGCACACGTACAATATTTTATTGGATTCTGCTGTCTTTGGGCTAAAATAGCAACTTTTTGTGGTTTCCAAAAGTATGGGAACTGCAGTCCTGCCAAAATCTATGGATGTTTTACATTCAGTGCTTTAATTTGTTGTAGCATTTTTCAGAGGAAAGTCTTGAGCTAGGCTGCTTGGGCTGAGTGGTGGGAAGAAGTATGCAGGTGACCAGAGCAACAGCTGGAATAGGCAACAGATGATTTTTAGGAGTAGGTGGTGTGGGGTTTGTGCATTTTTTGAAGTAGTTGTAGGTAACTGCAACTAAAGCCTTGGTGTGCATCTTCTTACATAAGCAATACTTCATGACAGGCTCTTTGGACTCGTGGATGGAAAGGTTATTGTGTTCATTTTCTCAGGTGTGGCAATAGCTAGCGTTTTGTAAGCTTGATTTTGGATTGTGGTGGTAATTTTTAGTGCTGCAGTTTATTTGTCTTTATAATCTCAAAAAGTATAAAGGTATCATTGCTAGGCAAACTAAGTCAGACTTTGATAGGTTTTGATAGATTCTTCTGAATTCATCTTCAGGATATTGGAATTGAATTTGGCCTAACATTTGGGTTTTGCAGAAGTCAAAGGAATACATAAATACATAACTTTCACTCTGAATTGTAACTGTTTTGGTTTTAATTAGTAAAAGGTTAAATACATTTAAACATTCAACTTCAGGAGAACCAAGTGTTTGTTAGGTATAGTAACTTACTTTAATCAGTGATTGCTTTAGAGGCCACTGAAATATGTTAGATGTGTTAAATGTGGTTTTGCAAAGATTACTGCCCAAATATACTTAGTAATTCTTTTCTTTTCTCTAGGGCTAGTTGCACATAGTGATTTAGATGAAAGAGCTATTGAAGCTTTAAAGGAATTCAATGAAGAAGGTGCACTGGCAGTACTTCAACAGTTTAAAGACAGTGATCTCTCGCATGTTCAGGTAACATTAAGCAATTTAGAATATGATTTTTAAGGGGTAAACTACTGTTTGACTGGCAAGAGATTTGTTTACGTTTCTTCAGTGATCCATGTGTGATACCTGAAATGGACACTTTACTATTTCAAGGTAAAATGAGATTCAAGCTTGTCATGTTTTCTGAACTGAAGATTATATCTTTTGCAGAACAAAAGTGCCTTTTTATGTGGAGTTATGAAGACATACAGGCAGAGGGAAAAACAGGGGACCAAGGTGGCAGATTCTAGCAAAGGACCAGATGAGGCAAAAATTAAGGTATGTCCCGAAAGTAAGTTATGAGGTCTACCTGTTTGGTTTTTCCAAAGCTGTCGTGACAGATACCTTGATTGTTTTGTAACTGCACTTTTCTTAAAAGGCAATTATAGATTATATGTCATTACTGAAAACTGTCACTTGTATTTTTGTCTTGAACTTTTTCTGCAAGTAGAAATTTAATATATTGTTTATTCTTGGAACTGAACGTGTATAACAGTGAAAAGATTTCACAGTCTGCTGTGTGTGTTGGGACAGTTACACTGTTTCCTAGCTAAAAGTTTGTGGAAACCTGTCAGCATAGTTATACCAGTTCAGAATATGTCAGTTCAGCTACTGCTGCTTGGGTTTTTTTGTGTTGTTTGGGATTTTTTCCACCCCTCTTCAGTTCAGATATAAGACAGCTCCACAACAGAGAGGAGATACCACATGTCTGAAAAAACAGATTGTAATGGATTTAGGATTTGGCCCGCTTCTTATGACGTAATCACTGTGGTCATAAACTGTACCCCAAACTGTCTTAATGAGGGATAAATTATTTCTTGGACCATGTCTTCTGCCAGCAAGAGGCTCCTGTCTCAAGAGTTAAGCATACAATAGTTTATTTTAAAATTCTGTGATTAGTAACTTTATCAAAGCTTAAGGGAAGAAAAACCATGTATGCATGCTTAGGTGATGTCGTAAAAAAAGAGAATATCTTCTTTCACATTTCATGTGTAATATGTAAAATGAGCATGTTATACTACAAATAACTATGTACCTTGTAAAATTAGAAAATCTTTTTTCTCCTGACTTGGAGGCTGGGATGCCATTAATTGTAAATTCAGAAAAATTGGTGCAGTTTTTGTCACTGCAACCTAAAATAACAATATTATGATGACTTTGTTGGTAATTTCAGATAGAATAGCTTTTACTGCTGATGGCTATAGCATTTAAAATAACTGCAGTTTTGCAGTTGTGAAAGTGCTAACTCTTGACTATAATTGGGCTAGTTTAATGTGCATTTTTTTTGTGTACAGAGTTGATTTGTCTTTGTACAAAATTATTAAGAAAGTTTTGATTTCACAGGAGTTTGTCACAGGTTTGCATACTGAATTTCATGTAGCATTTTAAATTGCTAGTATATCTGTAGCTGTATGTAGTGATTCTAGTGAGGGTTAGTTGTCCTGGGATGCTGTGTTTACCCACAAGGAATTTGGAGGGGGGAAGATAGGAGAAAGGAAGTAGTACTAGCATGTCAGTGGCTGGGTACCTGAAGCAGTTTGTACAGTGTTCCAGGGGTGTAAGCACTTAAACATGTGTTCTTTAACTTCACACTTATGAGTAATCTCATTAAGTGAAGGGAACTCTTGTGCATAAATATGTGCAGGATTGAACATGCCAAAACAAGAAGTGGCTCAGACTAAGATCTTCCTAATTAAAGGGAAGCTCACTATTACTTTTTTGGGGGGTAGCTTTCTTTTTTTGTGTATGTGGTTGGGTTTTTTGTTTGTTTGTGTTTTTTATTAATTTTGGGTTTTAGGGTTTTTCTGTATGAAAATGAAGGAATTTGGGAAACTGTGAATCTCTCATTTTCTGGCAGTGTTTCTTTACCTTACAGTTCTGTTGTTTTGCAAGTTTCTTGTTGAAGAACTAGCAGTAGGTTTATTTGCCTGTGGGAGCTTCAAAGCAGTACAGTTTAAAAGGAGTTATAAGCATGTCTGTGAATTAAGTGCAGCTAAACTTGCTCAGTTTGTATGCGATTTTAAAGTTTTAAGTTTCTTACTTGAAGGCGCTGTTGGAGAGAACCGGCTACACTCTTGATGTGACTACTGGACAGAGAAAGTATGGTGGACCTCCTCCAGAGTCTGTATATTCAGGACAACAACCTTCTGTTGGTACAGAGGTAAGATGATGTTTATGCAGATGTACTCTTACTCATTGGAAATACTGTTTTATAAACAGCGCACTGTATGTCTGTTGTAGATATTTGTGGGCAAGATTCCGAGAGACTTGTTTGAAGATGAGCTTGTTCCATTATTTGAGAAAGCTGGGCCTATATGGGATCTCCGCTTAATGATGGATCCACTAACTGGTCTAAATAGAGGATATGCTTTTGTCACTTTTTGTACTAAAGAGGCAGCTCAGGAAGCTGTTAAACTGGTAAGTTTTCTTGGGACTTCTTTGTCTTTTTGTAAGAACACTGGCTTAGAACCCGTTGTCCTGGTCCTAATGCTTAAGTACTTAAGGTGAAACTGTCATAGTTAGATCATTTCATAAATGACCACTAGGTGCTCTTAATTGTATTTCCACATTGCATATACATTTTTACTGAATGCATCTGCTGTTTTGTCCTGTTAGATGAGCCTTTATTATCAACCAGAGTTGTATTAGCAAGAGTGACTTCTGAGTCATGTGGGTGAATTTTGGAGAGCAGTGGTGTTGGGGTTGCTGTGGTACAAGGGCAGTGCTGGTCAGGGTGCCAGTGACTCCTGTTGTGCTTGTGCACCAGCAGGGGGCCCATGCCAGAAAAGTGCTTCAAAGTCACAGAATTTCATAAGATATTTCAGATGGGAAAAAGTGTCTCTAGAGCTTTGAAGGTCTGTTCTGTTTGCTGCAACTGACTGGAAAAAGTCATAAATGCTGCCAGCTTAGAAAACATTTCCTCTGTTTTACACAGAGGTATGAAATAGTTTGATACAGGATACCCTTAATAAGTTTTTCAGGTTTTATGCATGAAGTATCCATCACTGAAAAAAAGGGATGGGGAGAAATGCTATCCCAATCTTTGCACCATGCCTTTGTTTCCCTGGTTAAGTTAAATTTGAATTATTTGAGCTATTTACCTGCATTGATAGGGCCGAGATCAGTGTGTGATATGACTCTCAGGAGTGCTAACCATAGTCATTCTGAAGTGTATTGATACTGTAAGGTTAGCATATCTTGATTTGTAATAAGGTATATCTTAAACTTAGGTACCCAATGACATACTAATGTAAGTCAATTGTTGGAGACAAATCAAGCTGAGAATGGGAATATGCTTTAAGAAAGTGTACAGACATCTACTAAAGTGGAAGTACAAAAATAATCTGGTATATGTTGTTTAGCTTTTTAAATAAGAACTGTTTGTTGTTCCAGAGTATAGTCAGATACACTTGTAATAACCATGTTCTCAGAGTTCTCAGAGACACTTAATAAATGAGCAAAACAGAATTTTTCTTCACTTAGCTGGATTGTACTTAAACAAGTCATGTTTCCATAAAAGTAACATAAGATCCTAGCCTCAGTCTTCCACTAAATTATACAAGGTGGAGGTGCTTAGTGTCCCTGTATGTTTAATCTTTGATATGCAGGTAGAAAGGGTGTTGTATGTTCTGTTTTTCAGTTAAATAGCTGCTGAAGGTAATAGCTGAAAAGTGTTGCAGTTGATGGAACAGTATTTCAGCCTTTATGCTAAGCTCTTTGAAAGTAGTGTTGGTTTTAAATTGGATTCTGTGAAATTAGTCGGGGTTTTTTGATGGTTCCAGCTACAGTTGACTAGCTAGTTTGCTGTAGTGTAAGTTTCTCAAGTTGTCTGGAAGTGATTTGCAGGAGTATTAGCACGTTGTGGCTTTTGAGCTCAGCTGAAGTTTGTGGGTCTGTCACTTGTATTAGTGACACATGCAATGGGGGAGATTGCTGAAAGACACTAAACCCTTGGTTCTAGCCATTTTCATATCTTACTATTTTAACAGAAGTTCTCTTTGATACCATCAGTAATCTTCCAGTGTGTATACAACTTAGTTTCCAGCTTTCTGGACTCTGGGATAAGGCTTCTTCCGTTTTTTTTCTGTCTTCTTCCCAGAGGCATTTTTTTTTCAGGATTCTGTAAAGTATAGAAAAAGATGAGCCTAAAAATCTCTGCATTGCCTATAAGCTTTTGAGTAATAAGACACTGCTATGTTTTTGTCAATACCCAAACTGCAGCAGAGAATAAACTGACCTATCTTCAGGCTCTTGGAGTTGGTGTAACATACCTTGCATACAATTCATATTTGTGTGGCTGTTGTATGTATCATCTGCAGTCTTTGTAACAACTTAATGTAAAATTGAACTTGAATTTTTAGATACACATAATGTTTACTTACTGTATTCATTAACCAGAAGAAATCTTGAAGTTTAATAGGTTGAAGCTTTGATTTTATTTTTTTAATGCATATGCATTTTTAAGCCACTTAAATTGAATTTCTATTCAGATCTACAAACCTTCTCAGTATCAGGTGATAATATGACTCTGTTTTTTTCTCAAACACAGCCAGAACTATTTTGAACACCATTTAGGGCATCCTCCCTTTTTTATGTCCATTACTTACTTCAGTATGGTTAACCCTTGGTGATTAAGTAGAAATGGCATCTCAAATGTTCCCACAGGCACTCACCATCAAAGTATGGTGGTGGGGCTTTTTTTGAATCTCAGTCATTTTTTTCCCTGTTAACATGTTTGCTTTGCTTTAAACTGTTTAAGAATTGCAGCTCCAGTTGTGATCCTTTGCACACACATTCAAGTCTCCCTCCTATTTCATAAGAAGTAATTGGATTTAAGTTTTTCATTAGATTTCTCTGTGATTGAGGTTACTGTACAGATGAGAGAGATAAATACTTTTGAGGTGAAGCTTGTAGGAAAACATACTGAAAACTATAGTAGCATTCAGTGTTTTTTTGACTAAGCAGGTGTAAGCTTGATCAAAGTGGGGCTACAGGTGACTTACGCGAATACGCCATTTAAACAGTCTGCCAGCTGTGCATAGCAGTACAGTTTGCCATTTTTTCCTGGAAATAAACTAGAATTGGTGATGAAAGTTCAAGTGGATAAAGTAACAAGACAGACCTTATGCACACTTTGACTTATTTGCAAGTTCTTACAGAAGCAAGGAAAAAAAAGCCCTATTACATTGTCTAGAGGGTAACAATATCTGTTACTGACTTCGGGCATTGATTCAGCGGTGACAGGAGGGGGAAAGCAGTATGCTGACATAGCTAATTTGGTAGCCTGACTGTTTTGGCACTTTACCCAGATCATGATCTGGGCCTGTTTATATCTAATCTAAGTTTGCAGATGGTATGCAAACTATTTACCTAAAAATCATCGATTCATATTCAAGAGCACCTAGTTGAAGACTGTTTTCTTTGGGTTAAGAGAAACATGCGAAGAAGAGTAGTAATTAATGCATTGTAGTGTGAAAAAACTACTAGAAACTACTGTCAGTAGAATTGCAGTATGGTAGAATATATTACTTGTACTTTGTTGCCAAGAGTTGTGTGAGAGACTCTTTTTGCATTAAATGTGTAGCCAAACTTCAGTTTCAGACTAAGCAGGAACAGTTGACTAATAACCTTCTATTATCCGTATAGAATAGAATACTTAATGTGGAAGGCACCTGCAAGGATCATCTAGTCCAACTGCTTGAGCACAGCTGACCAAACGTGTTGCTATCATGATCATCATCAAGGGCATTGTTCAAATGCCTCTCTTAAAACACTGACAGCTTTGCGGCATTGACCACCTCTCTATGAAGCCTGTTCTGGTGTTTGACCACCCTCTCAGTAAAAAAAAGTGTTTTTAATGTAAAGAAGTGTTTCCTAATGCATACTTTGGTTAATGAAGAATTAGTTTCACAGACCAATAAACTGGGTTTTTTCAAAGGACTTTTTTAAAGTTACTGTAATCCGTCCCTTCATTAATGTGTACAAGTCTGTTTATTAGTGATGATAATATATATATAGACTTCCTATGCAGCTATTTCCTACTTCAGAATCAACCGTTCCTTTGCCACATGGGCAACATACAGTTCAAAGTGTTTTGCTGTGTCCTGCTATGTTTTGAGACACAGTTGGGAAGATGTCACTCTAGATCGTTTTCACTGTACAGTTCTCCTTTTAGCTCACTTTTTGTGCAGTTACATAGTTTAAAAACATTTCAGTAATGTAGATTTTGTTTGCACAAGATAATAAACAGCTCCCCCCTGATTTTATTGCACAAAAAGTGTGTGGGGGTGTGCAAGATCACGTGCTTATGCAGGAAGATTTACCACCAAACACAAAATGATTTGTAGAATTCGTAGATTAAATTTTAAAATGCTGTCCTGCTACTTTTCAATATGATGTTGACCACAAAATACATTTTGTTAGCTAAAGAACTGCCTGTTGCAGGGCTTCCAGTTGGAAAGGGGCTGATGTACCACCGGTTGACCTTCCTGCTGCTTACTTGGATGATGTGTGTCTGTGTCTGCATCCTCAGTGAAAGGCATTTTTTGTCAACAGATGTTTACAATAATACTTTTTTTTTTTTTTTTTTACTTCCTTAAACTGCTGACTTGTTCAGGATGTCTTCTAAAACTGTTACGGGAGTAGCATTTGAACAGAAGTCTTAGTATTTCAGGTCACTTAAAGGGTTGTTCCTACTGGTTGCATCTTTACATGTATAATCTATATGCTTTGAAAAGTATTTGCCAGTTGCTCTTGCACATTTTGTGGAGAAGATCTGATCACAGTTCGCTTTGCTGTGTTACTGTGGAACTTTAGAAGAGAATTTTACTTTAATTATAACACATATCTTGTTTTACACACAAATCAAGAATTTATAGAGTCCAGAGAGGAACTTGCTTTTTTTCTGCAGTGTTGCAAAGGGAGAAGCCTTGACCTTGATGATTTGTACATAAGATTTACCTTTCATGGTTCTACATGAAGAAGTCTCTAAATAAACAAGTATTAAGAGACTTGGACAAGAAGGGAAGAATAATTGTTGGCTGAAATTGTGGCAAAATCTTAGAGAACATGGGTATACTTAAGAACAGTTGAATACTCATTGCGAGAATGTGTTAAGCTGCAAAAATTTAATGTTTTGCTCAATGCTGGGTTTTCAAAAGTTAAATATTTGGTGTGCTGCTTTTGAAGTGAACAAAAATTATCTGTAACTGATGATTGTCCGATTATTTTCTCTTGCAGTACAACAACCATGAAATTCGTTCTGGAAAACACATTGGTGTATGCATCTCTGTTGCCAATAATAGACTTTTTGTTGGCTCTATTCCCAAGAGTAAAACCAAGGAGCAAATTGTTGAAGAATTCAGCAAAGTAACAGGTAGATCAGTAACTACATTTTGTAGAGCTGGAATGATGTCAGATGTGATCAGTGATGAGCTGCCTTCACCGTCTTTTGGATTATAGTTGAATGATGATGAATACAAACCAAGACTGCTCAGCATTTGTCTCAACTCTTAGGTGTCATGGGTTTTTTTTCTTTCTCTTAAACTGCGCTGAGGGCTGAAATATTTGCAATGACACTAACTTTGTGGTTCCAAGTTTTACCTATAGAGTAAGTGTGCAGTGTTTAAGAAAAACATTCAAAGAAATTAGAATTCAAAGTTTCGTAATTTTAGTACTAATGGATCTTTTAAAAAATTTCTCAAGGCAAAACTGAAGCAAGTTGAAGAATGTAACTAGGTATTGTTTTAGTGATTTGATAAGGATCTCATTTTCATAACGGCATATGAACTGGCAAAGGTAATGTTTGATAACTTTCTCTGTTACTGAATTACATATTTCAGGTTCTTTAGGGCAGTTTTTAGGTATGAAACCATGCAAGCTTTTTCTCTTGTGTTTTAGACATGCATGAAAAAACATGCTGATAAGTGATGTGACTTAGGGGTTTAAGAGGAGAATTGACAAAGCACAACTTTTGGCTGCCCTTAACTCTTCTCCACTCAGAGAAAGGATATTCTTCCATAGCTATTGAGCTTTCTTCACTTGATAAAAATAGAACTTAAGTTGTGGTAGTCTAATGTCTCTGTTTGAAAAGTTTAGTATGTTTCTGCTTTTTTGGAACCACTTGTCAGATACACACTTGCAGAAAAGATAATCCCCACTTTATAATGCAAAGTCATTTATTGAAGGCATAACAAATAAATATTTTGTTTAATTTCAGAGGGTCTTACAGATGTCATATTGTATCATCAGCCTGATGACAAGAAAAAGAACCGGGGTTTCTGTTTCCTTGAATACGAAGATCACAAAACTGCTGCTCAGGCCAGACGTAGGTTAATGAGTGGCAAGGTGAAAGTCTGGGGAAATGTTGTTACAGTGGAATGGGCTGACCCTATAGAAGACCCAGATCCTGAAGTCATGGCCAAGGTAATGAAGCTATAAGAGGACCACAGTACATCTGAAGTGCTGTGTTCAGATGAGATACTTCCTGACATTAGTCTAAGATGAAGTAACATCTTTCAGCCTTCTTGACAGAGATGTTGTTGGTGAGATTATAAAAATAAGAATATACTCTAGAAATTATGTGAATTTAAAAACTCTATATGACCTGATACTATTTTGTGTTCCCAAGGCTGAATAGTGAATGTAATTCTTGCCAAAATAACACACAGGGTGATGTACTTAATTTCTTAGCTGGAAGTGATGGTGGTGACTCTGAGAGTTAAAGTGGTTTGGTAGTTTAGTATTTGGAGGGACAGGAATCTAGATATGATCACAGAACAAGCCTTAATTCTTTTTAAACCTGGATCTGTATCACTTCAGTGTTAGAACATGTTAGTGTTCAAATGTACCCAAATGTATTTTCAACGTTGCCATTAGTAGTTATTTCTGAGAAGTTAGGCAGTTAACTTGTATTTGGGACTCTGTTGTTATTTTTAATTTGGGGTAGTTAATTCCTTAAAATACCTAGACTAGTAATATTTTGGATTTTGAATATTTAGGTGAAACTGAAGTCTGGACTGTTAACATTTTGAAGTTAGTTGTAGCAGTTGTTTTATGTATGTGCGTGATATTTTGTCAGAAACAAATTTTTTTTCCCCATCAGATATTGCCCAACCCTGTCTTTTTCAGTTGTGTTGTGTAGCTGAGTTGTTTAATGGAAACTCCTAGCTAGCCCATATCCTTATCTCTTTCTCTTTGCTTGCTTTTCGTCTGTGCTTTTACTCTCATCTGAGACACGTCACTTGCTGGAGTCCTACTTTGATGGACCTAGTAAGATAGCTTGGCTGGGATCTCCTCTTTGGTGAGCCATAAGGGAAAAGGGTTGGGGTGGGGGCTCATTTTAGGAAAAAAGCTGCTTTTGTAATACAGGTATTACAGAAGCTTTTGGACTATCCTGTCTGCAGACTTTATTTTTCTTGCCCGTCATCATATACTATCAGCAGCAGGGGAAGAGTCTTGCAGGTAGAAGGTGGCACTTCCTAAATATGGCAGCCTGTATGTTCAGTTTCTTGGCTCAAAAGAGAAGAGACCTAACCCACCCGACTGTTAAAATAAATGAGCAGGAACTTCTGACATAACTGAATAGATGAACAGGAAATGATAGGGGACATAATCAGGTGTCTTTTCTAAGTAAGTTTACAGCAGATATGGGGAGTGAAAGGGCAAAGAAATTAAAGTTTGACTTTTTTGGGGGGTTTACCCCATTTACTGAACAGCTTTTGAATGTATTAATGCCTTGCATTGTTTTGTATTTGAAATGGGGATTGAAAAGGAAAGAAACATGGAAAGGAAGGGATGCAATACAGAAAATGTAGAGAAAACATGCATACTTCTAGCATCATATGCTGAAGATAGGGCATGGAGCTTGGGTTGAAGATGTATAGAAAAGCACAACTATATGAATGAGAATACAGAAAAAGTAGAGAACATTTGACTTCTATCTGAAAGTAGAAGTTGAGATGAGCATTGGTGTCTGACCTTCCTTAGTGGCTCTGTCCCTTAGTTTATTCTTGCAACAAGGAAAGTCTCCTGGTTTTCTTGTCCACCTGCTGTACTTTTGGAGAAACTGACCACTTCTGACACTTCTCTACGTGTTAGGTTTACTTCCTGTTGTTCATTGCTGTCTTTCTCCCATGAGAAGGAGCAGTGCAGCTGCTGCTGCAGTGAGTAGGATGTGAGCTGCAAGTTGGCTGTCATTGCTTCCGACAACTTGGTGTGGAGCAAAGGGAAAGCTATTGACCCATGTCATCTTGCACATTGCTGTGGTAAAAGACTCTGAAGGAAATTGTGAAGTAGGTTGTTTTAATCAGAATAATCTGGTCAACAGTTTTCTTGTCAAGACGGCTAGAAAAGCGAGTCCATAAGAGTAAACTATGAGGAAGACAAATTCACCTTTGAACAGTGTCCTGAATTTCATAGAAGCAGCATGTCATTTGATCAGTATATGGACACCTACTAATTTACATTTCTGAAATGTTTACCTGAGTATTTTTTTCTTTGTCCTCCAGACTTCTGATAAAATGTTGTAAAGATATATACTTAAAATTTTAATGGGCTGTTACTTTAAATATGAAGTACCTTGAGCATGATGAGGGATGAAGCTAGGTTCTGAAGCTAGACTTGCATGCTACAGGATATTACTACTTGTACTGACAGATCAGAGTATAATTGGTCAAGATACTGACTTCTGGTCCAAAGTGAACTTTTTTCAGTGGCTGTGTTGATAGCGTAGTCTCTCCTAAGTGTCATTTTGTTGCCTCTTATCCCTGTAGTCCAGATAAATTTATTAATGTTTTACTTGATTTCTGTAGGATGGCTGAGGCTACAGAGGACGTTCCGGAATGGCAGGTTAAGCAGCTAAATAAAGTCTTAAGCTTGTGGCTGCCTGGCAGATTACAGGACAAGAGACAGGGCTAGTAACCCTTGGAGAATGTGGCCTGAAGTGTTTGTGCTGTAGGTAAGAGGAGGAAAAGGAGCAGATCCCAGAAGTTTCGGGGGTAGTCTAATCTTAAGCAGTTTTAAATGTGAGCTCTGCCATTGCAACAAAATACTGGTGCTGGTTATACTTCTTGTTAGGTGTATATATGGATTCTTGGTATCTGTGAGGCTTAATGAAGAGGACTCCTTTTTTTTTTTTTTTTTTTCTTTTTTTTTTTTTCTTTTCTTGATGTTTTCCTTCCCTCTTTAGCTAGCAGTAAAAATGGGTTCATTCATCTTCTCTCAACTATGCCTTAACCTCCCTATGAGCTTTGACATCGTATTTGACTTGTTCAGCTACACTTCAAATCAGTAACATGACCAAAGGTATTAAAAATGTCAGCTGTTAGAGATTATGGATTTGTCTACGTTGGTAAAATTTAAATTAGTTGCTTTTTTGTTTCTTTGAAAAACATTGTGTTAGTGCATCTTGTAACAAAAGTGATTATTCTGTCAAGTTTTTATTCGTCTGACATTGTCAGTCGTTACGGATTTATAAGTGAAGGCTAGTTAGGATTCCTCATGAGATTCTGGTTTTCATCCTTTGCTAAACAAGAAGAATAAGGAACGTTTTTTTTAAAGTTGCTGGTTTTTAAAACCATTGATTACATCACAAAACTTCATGTAATTAATTTCTGTGGAATAAGGTTAAGGGAGCAATTAGGATATTTTACTAAAAATGATTACTGTGTATGAGTTGCAATAAATAAAGATTGCCCTTACCATCAGGACATGTAGGAGAAGCTTATTACATAATAGGAAACAGCTTTATGTGTGGAGTTGGCTATAACTTTTACCATCTCTTGAGTATCAGAAAGAATAAATACTGCCAGAGTTGATACACTGGATTAGATTTACGGTCTGTAGAATCCCTTCTTCCAAACTCTGCATCCCATCCGAGTTCAACTAGCAAGTGAGACAGATTTATTGAAGTGTGTTTATTTGTAACTTAATTACATAATAATTCTTGCAAAAAGGGTGTCTGGGTTTATTGAGTTGCTGTATGTGGTGGTAGTAGAGTTTAGGTCTGCTTCAAAGACTGAAGAATGCGTTCTTTGGTCCTTTTTACACCTTGTGTTATTTGTGGTGACCTTTGGGGTGAGGAGCAGAAAGTCAGTGCTGCCATGTACAGTGTTCAGTTTTTGTCATCAAACCAGCAGGAGCAGAAGTTGCAGGTCTTTGCAGCTGATTGGCAGCTGCATTGTAGGAAGGTGAGAGTGTGAACATTCCTTGGCAGTAGGAGGTGAACTAGACTAGTCAGAGTGTGGTGGCAGCACGTGGAAGGAACTCGTCACAACAAGTAAAAGAGGCTTGTAAAGTGTGAGAACTCACAGATGACATCTGTAAACATGCTAATGTCCGGTCATTTACTGCAGCCTCGGCATGGACCGAGGAGAGTCTTTCAGTACTAACGGGTCACTAATAGGTGATTCCTGGTGTCTGGTGTACACTGTCTACTCTGTTAAATAAGGGTTAGTTTGAACCTTTGTCAGATTGGCTCTGTATTTTCTTCTATCATATGCAGTTGGTGGTTGCTGAAACTCTATATTGATGACTAGTCACTGTCAGGCAGTTAACAGGGCATATATCAGTAGTTGAAAGATTACCTGCCTTTCTGATTTTAGAAGCTGCATAGCACTTTGTGTAGCTTAAGAGCAGTGTTGCCTGCTTTAGCAAACTGGGGAAGGGAATAGACTTCCAGAGTTATTTAGAGGTGGCTGTTCCTGAAGGGAAGGGCACAGTTTGATCCAAGGGTGACTGGACAGTGTCAGCCATAGCATCCCCCTCTGTCTACATTCTCTCTTTTAGTAATGGCTTCAGGTCACTGAGTGCCCCTCAGGCAAAACACAGACCTGACTCCAGGTATTCGGTGTAGCTGTAGCATAGAAACCACAAGTTAAGCAGCTTGAAAGCTGCAGGCCTGACACCTCTGACCTAGATATTACAGTGATGACTGTTCTTCAAATAACTGAGCAAAAATCTGTCTAAACAATTAAATGTTTTGATAAGTTAAATGTTTTGTATGTAACCAATTCTGGTTACCTTCATTCAAGTTTGAAAATGTTCTGAGTTGAAGATTACTGCTGCTAGGATCCTTTTAAACATTAACACAAATTGGATTGACTTTCAGGATACTAATAATTATGTAATCATGTTTGATAACAGATTTAATAATTCTGTCAGGGAATTTTGGAGCTAACTTGTGCTGTATGACTATATAAATGATTATATTCATGTATATGTATATAAAATGCTGTACAGAAAATGTAACTGTTTTCAGTACTACCAATAGCAGTAACTTGCAAAGCTCAATTTTTTGTTTTGAACTTAGATCATACTTGTAAGTACTCTTTTCTTTTTTTTTTTTTCCCCCTCCCTTAGGTAAAAGTTCTGTTTGTGCGCAATCTTGCCAATACTGTAACAGAGGAGATACTAGAAAAGGCCTTCAGTCAATTTGGAAAGCTGGAGCGAGTGAAGAAGCTAAAAGACTATGCTTTCATTCATTTTGATGAACGGGATGGTGCTGTAAAGGTAAGTGACTGTAACTCTGTGTGTGTTGTAAGTAATGACTAAGCACAGCATTTAGAAGCTGTGTGCTTCTTTTAACTTGAGAAAAAGCTTTGTCTGGAGAAATGGTAACACACTGTTAGTGACAACTCTGTCCTCTCTGGATGTCTCCTAGGATGATGCGGTTGATAGCTTGAAAAGTGGATCTTAGATGAGCCTATCCTAAGTAATTCTGCTGATGAGTTTCTAAGATAATCATGTGTTATATTTGAAACTGAAGTGCCAGAAGTTCAGTGACTCTTCTCACCAAATTATTGGTAGAATCTAAAGCAATTTCTCCAGGGCAGGTGATAAAATTATAGGTAGTATTTATTTATTTATTTCCAGGAAACACTTTTTTTCTCTTGAGAGGTGCTGGCCAATTGCCTTGTAGTGTTACCTGTTTTTTATGTTCTGTGAGAGAATGCAGGATACAAGGGCATTCAGTTTTTCTTCTATATCCATACACCTTAAAGCAGATCCTTAGGAATATAATGGAAAGAGTCTTCATAAGATATGTATCCTATCAAGGCTTAGCTATATAGAGTCCCTAGAAGTAATAGAATCTTTAAGATTTCTCTGCTTGTAGCAATTACTGTGACCCATGGGAATTGTACATGGTGGGAGAGGTTAGGGGGGATTTGATGGTTTGCTGTTCTGCATTTTTGGCGGGGTAGGGAGTAGGCTGAGGAGGTTTGGCTGGTGGATTTGGGGAGGAGTTGGTGGGGTTTTGTTTTGTTGGATTTGGGGTTTTTTGTTTGGTTGTTTTTTTCTTTGGGGTGTTTTTTTGGGGTATTTTTCCCCCTTGTGGTTGGAGTAACACTTAAATTCCAATTTTTGGCTTACGATTGAAAAAGAAAGTTACTTATTACAGGTAAAATAAAGGAATAGAACCATATACTGTTCCTTAACTTTAGTACTGTTTGCATGTGTACTGACATTAGGAATTTATTCTTGTATTACAAAATCTTTACTTTCAGAGGACAGTTGTGTCACTTCATTAATTGAAACAGGTTTCAAAGATTCAAGTGTGTTTACAGTTTTCAGTGGAAGATTTCTATACTGAGAGCCAAGTTAAGAGGAAATGCATAACTCTGGAATCCATTATACTGTGCTGTCTGATTGTTTAAAATTTTTTTTTTTAGCTTTATATTGTTATTTTAGCTCTGGGTAACAAGTTTAAAAATGCGTACTCTAAAAGATAGAATAAAATTAATAGTTTCAAATATTCTTGGTTAATTCCTTCAGGCAATGGAAGAAATGAATGGCAAAGATTTAGAGGGAGAAAACATTGAAATTGTTTTTGCTAAGCCACCAGATCAAAAAAGAAAAGAACGGAAAGCTCAGAGACAAGCGGCTAAAAATCAGATGTAAGTGTAAATGCATGCACTTATGTTGTTTTACTTCTGAAAGACGTATACACTCCTACCAGATTAGAACATCTGGGTATTTTAGTAGTTATACTATAGTTTTCAGGCTTCTCTGAAAATGTTGGATTCGTTTTTGTTTGCATTTACTTAAGATCTAGTAGTGGTGTTGGTGAGAATTCAGGTTCTGTCTTGCTCTGCTCATTGAAAGTGAGAGCACTGGAGGAACTCTCTGAAGGTCATGAAACACACATACTTCTCACCTTTTATTCTCAACTTCCCTGTGCTTGTGCACTGATATGTCGTGGATAAACTTAGCAATGTGTGTTTCTTGCAGCAGGCTTAGTGGTATTAATAAAGCACCCCGTTTAGTAAAGTAGCCATTGAAAGAATAATCATGGTATTCTATCTTGTCACTTCCAGAAGACAGATCTACCCACGAAGCTTATGAACTCACAATCAGAGATTTTGCACTAGTTAATGCTAAACATGGCAAAAAAAAGTTTCTTGCTGCTGTGTTCTGCTTAATGTTATCATGTGTTTTTCTTCTTGGATATGTTCTAGCTTTCTTAACCATATTCCCTCCCCCACCTTATTTCCAAAAATAACTTCTGCAAGTGCTGTTGTGCAGCATCCAAGAAGATGGAATAGTGAGGTTGCAAGACTAATAGAGATCTCTACATGGTGACCTACTGTACACATGGAATTGGTTAAGTTTGCCCTGCTTATAGGTCTTGTAACATTATCGGCCCTTTTGTTCTTCCCTGGGCAT
>VXBX01008609.1:2967640-3118407 GCA_013400415.1 Scytalopus superciliaris
TTTCTTTAACAGTTTTCTCTGCAGTGGAAGTTATTAAACTAAAGCTACTCTATTTCCCCAATGTGTTCAACAAAATCCTTAACATCTAGCATGGTATCTTAATAAAGAATAAAGTCGTTCTTTAAAAAATCTGCTTTAAGTAGATTTTTCCCCCAAGTTTTCTTAGTTAAGGATTCCAAAAGTGGTATTCACAAATTCTTGCATTTAAATTTTTATTGCAGTGGTATAGATGAATACCATCATTGGTATCCTTAAGTTTTATTTCTGCTCATGAAGGTTAATCATGATTGTCTATATAGTAATCACTTACGAATTGTGTTCAGATACAGCAGTTTCAGGTGTAATCATCAGAGCTGGTTAGTCAGGCATTCCAGATAGTGGTTCTTTTCAGAACCTTTTTTAAAGGGTTGGTTAACTACCTCAGTAGCAGAGGATTGAACTATACCCTGTCTGTACTGTACATAGAAAATCTTTGTAGATAAAAGCAAGGCTTGTTTAATATGATATGAGGGTAAGATTATAATATACCAAATGTAACATTCTTAGTTGCCTTTAGTTCCAGAGGCTTTGTAAGACTTCCTCATGACCATCATAACAGGCCTTGCTTTTGTCGTATTTTGTGGCTGAAAAAGCAGCCTTGCTTCTTCAGATATTGTAGTTATTTGGATGTATAATAGTTTAGCAAGATGTTACTTTTGTAAGACATCAGATGTTCAAAAAAAGTGCATCAGCAACTTGTACTAAATACTGCAGTGTCCCTTTATAAAAGGTCAGACTAAAACTGACAACTGTACAGTGAAGCCTGACATTTGAAGTTTTTCATAAATCATAGAATAGTATATGGCTGTAGTTTAGCTTTTTAGGTAAAAGGTATGTTTTCATTAGTGCATTTCTTATTGCTGATCACTGTAAAAACAGGTGGATCAGCCTTCCATTTCTTTTACGCAGATCATGATAACCTGTAGAGTAGAGTAGAGTACAATCATTTGTGCTATGTTTTTAATTTTCTAAAGCACCTTGATGACAGTGAGTGTTCAGTGGTTAAGCATCCTCTATTGAACCACCCTTAAAAAAAGACAAAGTTAAAACAGAAGAACCTTGCCAAGTCCAGCTTCATATAGATAAAAGATAGATAAAATTATGACTTACTTTGGACTTGGCATAAAGAGTTCCCTTAACCCCCTGCTCAAAGGGATACTGCAGTTATACTACATACCCATAGGCACCACAATGAAAATTGAAGCTTATACCTAATTAAGGTTTTATACACACCAGTTCCCCCAGTAAATGCAAATTTTAACAAAATTAGATATGTCATATGTTGAAAATGCTCATGGCAAACAATCATTTTGCATTCCTGCAAATAAAATTGTTTTATACTGTAAGCTGGAGGCGAGTGTAACTTATTTTTGTAATAAAGTTTTTATTTTTTTTATGTGTCATTAATATAAATGTGTGTTAGTACAGAGATCTTCTGGTTAAAACTTAGAATCGCACACATTTCAGTATGTTTACTTGTATTTACATAATTTTTAGAATAGTGGTTGCCAATAGCCTGTATGTTTCACATTAATTGATTTTTTTTTTTTTGTTATCTTAATAAACCATTTTAGTATGTTGTATGTCAATTACTGGGATAGCTGGGACATAAAGTGTAATTTAAAATTGTCAAGTATTCATTGGAATATGTAAATGTGCCTTGCCAGTTTTGAACTTTAAGACAAAGTAAGTGAACAATGGTGAAATGAGTAGTCAAAGCGTAAAAGACGTTTGCTACCACAGTTTCATATACTGCCCTTGCTAAAGGAAAGTAACTTTTTTCTCAAATTTGAGCATAAAGCTATACAGTTGCATTAGCTTCTGAATTTTCAAATCTAGTGATAGAAATTAGATTTATGAAAAGTGAGTTTGCTAATTGTAGCCTTAAGTATAATTCTGATTTTCAATGTAATCCTTGGTGCTGGCATTCCCAGTGCCAAGGAGTTTAAATGCTCCCTTCAAAGAGGTTGCCATGCCTACTGGCACTTTTACTGTCATACGGTTTTATAAGGAACACTGTCAAGATGTGGAAACCGATTTTGAACTTGCTATAAAATGAAAACACTGGGGGCTCTAGGAAGAGGAAAGTCCTCAGATTTCTTAGTCTTGAAATCTCTCCATTGCTGAAAAACTTACAGCACTTGTGGGATCACAAGTGGTAGTGACTAGTGTTTAGTCTGGACATGTGTTGGGGGGGATAATATGTTTATGGAATTAGAACAGTAGATGGAAGTGCATAAAAACATTGCAGTTAAGGCACTACATGTGTTGAAATTGTGGATTATATCCCTAATTTCAGCTCTGATAAAAGCATGGGGGACTACTAAAAAAAAAAAAAAAAAAGGCAAAATTGAAGGAAAGCGTTTTTAATGGAATACAAGCAATGGTGAGAGAGCAAAATACAGAGATCTTGACAGTGTTCCCTCTAATTATGAACTCAAGCCATTATAACTTTTACAATTAAATATGATTTGCACTGTTCTGATATTGGTGCAGTTTTTTAGAAAAATTATCAGAAAACTAAATTGCATGTGGTGATTAATATTGTGAAAAAAACTAAGGTCAAAAATATGTTATTTTCAAAGCTTTAAATTTGACTGTTTAAAGAAAAAACATGAAGTGGAAATTTTGGTGAGAATGGGCAAGTGCATATATACAACATCAGTTTGGTTGCACTTGGGTGTTGGTAAACTTGAAATGTTCTACAGCAATAATGCATCTCCTAGGGGGTGCTTTGGTGACAAATATATGACACAGTTCTTTTTGGCATGCTGAAGGCAAGCATTTGGCTTAATGCGTTATGCTGCCTCTCTTCATTCTCATAGGAGGCTTTCTTTACTGAAACACCTACGAAGGTGCATAAGTAGCATAGTTCCACATTGGTTTGTAACATGTTCCTAAATTTGAAGTCTAGTTGAATTTAATAAGAAACCGGAAACTGCTGCTGCTTAACACTTCTGGTTTATAAACACTCCAATACACAGCTTTCTAAATTATACTCTTGTTTTAATACTCATTTTTGTTTGAAAGGTTTCATATAGGACATGCAACTGTACTTTTTTTTTCTTACCAGTTTTTAAAGAGGAGATTTGTTACAACCCAGAACTTAAGTTTGTGTTTTTACTGTTGGAGGAAGGCTGTTATTACAGATACTAAGATCAGTTTCTGAATTCCTGCGTTGTACAATTCTTATGTAAATACTGTCTTAAAATCTAAAATAAGGAATACTAATTCTGTTCGTGTTGGGGGTGAGGGGTATTATATGGTGTAAAATAAACTTAGCATCCTCTGAAGGCAGGATTCCCAACTTCAGGATAGAAATATTATATATAGCTGCAACTTTTTTTTCCCCAGAGGCTTAACTTTCCTGTTCAGCCTAGCAGTTATTTCGGTGCTCTCATACATCAGTGAGGGGGGACTTTTTTTTTAAGATATCAAACTGAAAGGCAACATGCACATACACATAACATTTTCTCAAAAGAATGTATTCAAATTGATACATTCCACAAAATGAAGACTGTTATTCCCTAACTTGCATTAGTGGAAAATGTTAATTATTTAGAATGAAGTAGCAAGTTCTGAAGTAGGCAGTAAACTTTACAACACAGTGTTTGGACAATTACAATGGGTAAAGTGCAAGTTTGTGTTCATGCCCTGAAGCTTATGAATCCTAACTTTAGAACTGGCTGTCATGGACTTAAAATTTGGTCTATCCTGAATGTCTTGCCGAGTTAACTCCAGCACCAGCACATGACATCTCTTGGCTTGGGCTAACTAGTTGCATTAGTTAGGCAGAGGAAACACCAAATTGTACTTTGCCATTTGCTCTGTCAGATGAAAATGGGATGTGGCAACAGGAGAGGAAGTCAAGCAGAAAATTCCTTGATCCTTACTACAGGTAGTGGGGGAGAAGGAATAAGTTACTGTCACTTCATAGCCATCTGATGCAAACATGCATAATGCTTCTTAGAAGCTCTGTTATTAAAACTCTTTTCAGGAGACTGATTTTCACATAATCATCTGGTCATCGATTTGCAAGTGTGTAGTTACTTGTGTTACAAAATCCATGGGATGCAAGAGTGACTTTCTTTGGTGCCCCTTTTCCTTGACTGTTAGAAAAGAGAGATTTGTTGAAAACTGCCACTAAGACTAGCTTGTTACTTGTAATTTGGAGAAGGGCGATTGTCTCGTGTAATTATACCTTTTTCTGGCCAGTATATAACTGGTTTTTTCCACAATACATATATATTTTTAAATTGCCAACTCCTGAGTGGATGCTGCCTGTGTGAGCTCATCTGGAAACATTGGGTTATGTACTTATTTAAAGCTATCTTCATAAAAGTGTCTTTAGATGGTCAGACTTTAGGCACCTGGTAAAAGCTTTTCTTAAAAAAGTAGAAAAAACACCTGTGAAGCCTAGAAAACAGAGTCATAATATGTAGGTAATGGGTAATTTAAATGCAGCTTGAATATTTAAAATTTGAATCACAAAATTCATTTTGGTTCAAATAGCTGTTCATGAAACTTAGTTCCTACTCCAAAGCCAACCCTTACATTCTGACAGTCATTTGAGATAAAACTTGGGATGTCAAAAATATAGATTCCCCCCAGTTTGATACATTTGGCTGATTAATGGTGACAGTTCACCAGTGATTTCTCTTTGCACAGTTAGTGTGACAGTATACTTGGTTTTGGTCACTAATGTGTAGAAAAAACATTGAATTTTACAGCTTAGTTTCTTTGCACTAAGGAAGTTACAAAATGCATTCTTAATTCTCACAGCCACTAGAATAGGTTATGCCATTTGCACAGAAGATAATGGTAAGTAAAAATAGACTTTTGAGCACTTAAATGACTTGCAGTACCGAAAATCCAACTTCAGTAGACTTTAATTGATTTCTCATCTGCAGTGATTAACTGAGGCCGTACATTTTAACTCTTAATTTTAGTGTGTCCACTTCAATGCAAAGTGTAATCTGACATTGTTTAGTGTTGAATACTTCAGATCTAAAAATGTCTTAAATGTCTCATAGATAATTGAGTATCTATTTTTAAACTGGTGGGTTATTAATCATAGTAGACACAGTCAGTCATTGAAAGCCAGGAATGGAATGTATCAGATCTTGAGTTCCTGATTCCAAGGGTAGTGCTTTAAGTATTATTCTGCCATCTAAAGTAAATTTTCAGATTTTTTTTTTTTTTCTTTTCAGTGGGATGAAGAATGTACCTAATTCTGTCACTCACAGTGGTTATTTAAAAAACTTATGACTAAATGTACTGATTTTGGGATTAAAAAACTTCCTCTGTGAGAATTCAACAAAGGTCAGTTTATAGATGTTCCATTAGTAAACCACAGGGCTTTTCTTAAGGAGCAATTTCAGCATACTTAAGAATGAAGCTGTAGTACAGAACACTGGTGAGAGCTAGCCTAAAATAAATTATAATTAAGATGTTCATTATGCAGATGTGTATCACAATTGGAAGGTGATTTTAATATTACAGAATTTGAGATGACAGATAAAAGTACATAGTGCCTGCATCTGGAGAAGCTAAAGGGGCTATTAAAGGACTGTTCCTATTTCGGATTGTGGTCAAAGGCTTCCTTTGGATATTGCAATGAAATGTTTTCTCTTTCAGTGCAAATGGTTGCTCTGACAAGCCAACCTGTTTCCAATCCACCATTTTCAACAGAATTTGAGTTCTGTATATGTGCTTAAATCAATATTTTTAGCAGAAGACAAACCTTCAGTGACAGTCACTGGTGTATCCTTCACGAAGTGACCATTGTAACTGTCTTAAACTAATCTAGTGAAACTGTCCTTTGTTCATATTAACTACACTTTTACAGAAGTATGTTAGGTTACACTTGCTTTTGAATTAGTGGGATACTTAAAAGCTACTTTGAAGAAAACTGGTATATATTGTGTTAGAATATCAGAATTGGCAGATGAAGAAATACGCTGCAGGTTTCATGCTAATGGAAGACTAGGCTTGGATATAAAGGGCTGGGAGGTCATAGCTTCTCTCTTTGGAAGATTGATGGTACAACAAGCTTTAGGTGGCTTCAGGCATTAGCAGTGAGTACAGTGGAAGCTGGGTTCATGTAGCTGAGTAGTCTCCATTGCCTTGCTCCACTGTGTTTTCAAAATGTTAACACAGCCTCTGGGGAAAAAAAAATCTCATCATGGAATTAACTCCAAGTAAGATCAAATCTTTCACTGAAAGTTCTTAAATCCATTGGATTTTAAATGACATGTGTGTTTGCATAGATCTTACAATGGAAATGGTGTAATAAATGACACCACAATTTTGTTTAATGTTACACTGACATGAAGTTTGGTCTGTTGATGTTCTAAGCCATCCAGGTTGTCATAATCCTATCCAAGAAAATTATCTTATCATTCATGTCATGAACTGATTTGTGAGTCTTAAACCCAACAGTATTTTGAGGTAGTTGGTCTTTCCTTATGTTAGCTATTCAATATGTATAATATGTAAGTCAGTACAGGTTTCTACTAGAAAGAACAGTTTTGGGTTTTTGATGGCAGTATGTAAACTTTCACAGTTTATTGCCTTATGTGTTACATTTCTAAGGGGTAAGACTTAAACACAGTAAACAGAAGAATAGCAAAAAAAGGATTGCCAACTAAGCTTTTTGGCAAGTGAAGCCTGCCAACGTGTAATGCACTTTGAGGTGCATAAAGGTGTACTTGCCATGCAGGTACAGGTGGCATTGAAGTATATCAGGTAGCGGTCACATCTCACCAAGGTTGCCTCAAAGTAACTTCAGGGATGGCCTGTGCCAAAGCAAAGTATGTGGTACCGAAATACGTTGAAATGCTTTTGTAGTTTTACTGTGGAGCATAGGTGAATGATGATCAACTCTGACTTTCATAGTCTCTGGAAGAACAAGAGACAGTCATGCATAACTTGCATTACACGTTTCTACATCATTGTAAAGCAACCTTTTTCTACTTTAATACAAGAAGATTAAAATGTGTAAGATTCAAATTATTTATGCAGTTCAAAGATACACTACCACAGTAACTTAGCAATTCTGTTTTTAAGTTCAGATGGCTGGCTGTAGTTAGAGCTTGGTAATGGAGACATGTATTTTAGAATCAAGGTGGTCTTTTGACTGTAAAGAAAGGCCCTGCTGTTAAATAGATTCAGTCTATCTTAGAATCCCTGTAGGTAGCAAAAATGCATAGACTGGGCAGGGGGAGGGGGTACCAAAACAAAAAAAAACTGAACACCCTTGTCCCCTGACCTTGGAAGGTATTTAGGAAGAAGATTGAATATGCAACGCTGTCTAAGGGCATGCAAGTTAAATAGATAAGTATTGAATTCTTAGATATAGGGCTGATGAGTTTAATGTGGTAATCTTGGAACTTCTGCCTCTCACCACATAGTAAAAATGATGTAGAGGGATCTCAGGTTCTACAAATTACTGAAAATTGTGGTTAATGTTCAAATGAAAAAAGAACAGACTCGTCTTGACTGGGATATTTGAAGGGCTAAAAGTGTCCTTGTGAAAAGGAAAGCTTAGAGGGTCTTCTGTAAATACCTCTGGTCTTTATAAAGCAGTGATGACAACCAGGCAAGTTCCTCCTCAGAGGAATACAAAGGAGTTTATTCGTCTTGTGTTTAACAGGCTGACCAAGCTGTGATCACATCAGAAACACTCCCCACCTGGGAAAGCTCTTACAAAAGCATGTTATTTGCTCCTTAAGAAAGTGTAAGGTAATCAAAGAAATATATAATGAAATGAGATAGCCAGGGAAACAAGCTGGCAAAATACAATGCAGAACTTCATTTAGCTGTATTACAGCTTTGTAGGATCTTTCCTGCCTCTGATCCGTCTGTTATTTTTCTGCGAAAGGTAAGTACACTTTAAGCCAGGCACCATCTAGCAGCCACAGTATGATGTGAGGGCAATGTCAGGTGATGGATCTTGGCAAGATTGAGACATCAGGTCAAAAGCAGACACGGGCTCCTTGGATTACATGTCAGAAGGTAAGAATATCCTATCCTGGATATCATAATCATCCAGGCCACTTTATCTTGATACAAATTTCAGAAGAAAATTGTATCCCTACAAGGGAGGAGGTTTTAAACACAGCAAAATACAAAAACGTGTGCAAAACCCCCATATATTCCAAGGATGGACCTTTTTTCCCCACCATATGGGTGAAGAGTTCTTGCATCTCTTTTTAATGTTAGAACATTTGCCACTGACTGCTCTTAGTAATCCCTTAAAGGGTGGATAAAAGTAGGGTAGTTGAGCAAAACTTTTTAAGAAGGCCTCATAATGCTTGAGGGACTGCAGGAGCAAACCTTGCATGTGAAGTCTTGGTTTGAATGACTTGATGCAGGGAACAAAGTGAGAAGAGGTGTTCCACCTGTAAAACTGGCATGGATCAATGCCAACTCAGCAGCCCCTTTGCAGATTTCAAATTCATGATGAGCCCAAAGAGCTCCCAGGTACACCAGCATCTTGTAAAGAGTTGCATTTGTTCTTGAAAAGCATGCAGTACAAGCCCAGCATCCTGGGAGAGAGAAGTGGCTGATCTTTCCTTGGGGCTAGGTCAGAACTTTAATTCTTTAAAGACCTGGTGGTGCAAGGAGCCTGTATAGGTGTATTCTACACTCTAGGTGATCATCAAATGCTCAGAAATGAATGTGCTTAAAATTAACAGTATGTGCTTAGAAGCAGACATCTGGGACTCCAAGAGATGAAGACTCGACCAGTATGAAGGTTTTTGAACTTTGTCTGAAGACGTTCTGTTTCCCTGAGTTTAGGCTATGTGTCTTAATGTGAGAAAATACTCTTTCTTAATGAACATAAAGAATTTTATTCTAAGCCACCAAATGTAAAAACCTGTACTGGATCAGAAGTTAGGAGGAGGCTGAAGAAGGAATGCAGTAAGGTAGAATACACTTGGAAATTTTGGTTTACCAGCATAGTATCTACTTCCTGAGTTAAAAGAAGCTAAATCTTTGTTCATTGGTGCTCAGGATATACAGAAGCATTTGTTTTCATAGACAGATTTCAGTGGGGAAAAGTAATTTTCTCTGCATGTTTGAGCATGGTGAGAACAGCATGTCTGAACATTCAGTGGGAGATGGCAATATACCTGGCAGTAAAAGTAATTTAAAACAACCAGCTGATGGAGATAGATGCATGTTTAAGTTCTTGGTGAAACTCAGGCGAGCAGCTTTCAGGTAAGACGGCTTGGACTAAATGAACTAGCTCCATGTCTCCTCAGTGCCAAGCCTGCTTCTCCACATAATACACAATTTCAGTTTTAGTCCTTTCTTTTTGCCCTTGGGCTTTGGGGAAAGAGGGTCATTATGGCATGGGTAGCTTGACTTCTCCAGACCTAACAGACAACTAAAGGGGAAAACAGATGGGAGCACACAGCTGGGCAGTAGTCTAGGAAGGCACTAGATACATGGGCTTTTCAGAATTGAGACTGACTGATACTCCCAAGTTTATTGACCATAATTATCCCAGAAACACAATGGATGTAGACAACACACTGGTGAAAGCTTAATACTTGGATCTACAGTTTACCATATCTAAGCTGAATGGTGATGGGTGGAGAATTTTTACTTGTCCTAGATAAATAATGGCCAAGAGACTCTCATGTAGTGTGCTACAAACCTGAATGATACTAGAGAATGCTTTCTCTGTTTTGATTTATCTTCTAAAGCAAAATCTTATTTTCTTCAGGAAAAAAATAACTTCTTTCTCCTTGTGTCTGAACTGCAGTAACCCCAACTTGAGGTCTGTCTGCAGCATCCAAGTTCTGTGTGTTGCATTAGGAGCTATCTTAAGAGCATCTGTTGAAATCCCAAAGATTTCAGTCTTGTAACTTCTGGGGCAGTGGTGGTGGAAATACTACAAACTGGACCTACAGAGAATACCCCAAACTCAAGACTGGACTGGAAGGCTCGCATCTTAAGGGGAAGAAAATGTTATTCCTTACAATTTGATATAAAGGCTAATAAACTGATTTTCATTTTATATACTTTTAAGCACGTATCTGTGGAAGTTGAAAACGTGTCTAATGTTTTAGGCAGTTTCTTTTGTGATTATTTTGTACAAAGGTAGCTTCTCCAATAGCAAGTAATTAGTCACAAATCATAAATTAGTTTATTAAGCATCAGAAAAATGCTGAGTGGTAATAATAATCCTCCGTATCACACCTTACTAGTTCCAGTGCCTTTCCTGGATAGAATACTAGTTACTTAAACAGAAAATAAAAAGCAAAGCAAAACTTTAATTGAGTTTTGCAGTACTCAGCAGAGTCTTCCAAATAGCCCTTGTTTCCTGACTTCACAGTTCGTGCCTTTTCCAAACAGCTTAAAGTCCTCTTATCTGCCTAAGCATGTACTCTCCCTCCCCAAAGGACACTTTGGGGAAACTGTTCAAGTGCCAAGTGTGCACCATAACCAGGAACTGCATTTGCAGAACATCTGGAGGAATCTGTTCCTTGCTGCTTTGGGAAGAGAGACCATTGTGTTCTGGCCTGCCAAGGTATATCTGCTTATAGACCCACCGAGTGACCAGAAAGCACGTTTAATGCCAGTGCTAGAGCTTATGCAGTATACGTCACTTTTTTCTATTAGATATACTGGCAAAAAAGGGCAAGAAAAAGCTTTGACATATATCCAGGAACCTGTCTGATAGATAGCATTGATCAGCTATGAGCGTAAGGAAGCCTGACTTTGCAGACCATGGGACTGAGCTTTGCTTCTTAAATTCTCCCATTGAAACAATATTCCTCTTGTAGTAGAGCCTTACCATGGATCTATATGCTCCAGTAATACACAAAGTAAGTAAAACGGGAAAGCTGCCCATGTGCTTCAGAAAGACTCATCCTTATGTATTAGGAGCAATAGCCTTCCATCCAGCCTCTCTCAAAGTATCATCATGTGCGTTCTGCTGTTTGCACAGAATCACATTGTTTTTGTCATATATTCAATATTCTTTGTCTTACTCATTAATATTTTTTCTTTGACCATTCTGAAAATACTTCAGTTTTTGCTGTACATCATTTAAATGGAGGAAAATGTCAAATTGATTCCATACCTCCTCAGCCAAAAAAGGGTAAACAAAACAGTATCTTGGATATACAACTTGTTCTGTAACAGTTCCTGTGAAGTCTCTGATGAAAGACTTAAATAACTTTTTAAGGGTGACAATGTTTAACTTTTACCTTATCCTGCTTTTACATACTTCATGTTGTTGGAGAAACTGGTTGCTTAAACTAAAAATATCTGTGGAATTCTGACCTGACGAAAACACTCCAGGCATTTACTGCTGTGTCCAGAGAACATAAAAGATTGGGCTTCAGTATACCAGCTCACCAGTCACCAAGAGAAGCCCTTACAGATCTCTCATCACTGTGTTTGGGTTTGCGTGGTCATTTTCAGCACATAAAATGGACATGTTAGTAAAACCTTCTCTGCTGGCACAACAGCAACCCATAGCTCCAATGTCTTTTTTCCACTTCTAATGAGTTCTGCCTCTTGATTAGAACTTCCTGAGTATGGGAGTGTTTTAGATTGGGATTTTCTTTTTCACTGTTTTAAGGTGGAAAAAAACTAATCCATCAGAAGTGAGAGTTATATCCAAATGAGAAAAAAAGAATCATAAATCTTCATAAGCTAAAATGTGTTAAAATACTGTGAGGCAGAGCAAAAAAATAGTTAAGGAACAATTTAAGAAGGCACTAGTTCTACTAATAACACTTTTGAATTCCGTTTTGTTAAGTTTTGTTCCCTGTGTTGCAGCCTGTCCGTACTTCAGTGGTACATAGCAGGGAGATAATAAAATTGAAGAAGGAGGGGGAGAACAGCAAAGATGATAAAAGGTACAAAAGTTGTTCTTATGTGAAAGACAATTCTCTGAAGTGGGAATCTTAATTTTGGAAAAGACAGTTTGCTCAAGTGGCCAAAGTATTTTGATAAAATGATAAGCAGCAATTGTGCTGAGCAGGGAAGGATTTTTCACCATCTCTAGGAAACACGAATGTTTGGAGAGATGTATCTTCCCTCACACAAGTGTGAGTGGTGGGACTCCTTGCTGCATGATTTTTATGGATGTTGAAGTTCATGGCGGTTCAAAAAGTAACTTGAAACTTAGGAAGTAATTTTTTTCCTCAGGATATTGCCATAATTACAAATCAGAGTAAAAGAATGTTTCAGGAAAGCATTGTTCTATTGCTGTGGTTTTACAACTTTTTCCTAGGTATGTATCCCCTGATGGCCATCATCACAAACAGGATGCTCGCATAGCTGAGCCTTCGCTGATCCGATACAGTTCTGTGAATCCAGCATGTGTCTATGATGAAAAATAGAGACTAGCTTTAAATTTTCGAGGTCGAATCGTAGTTATGAGACATAGGTGCTGCAACAGTTTGCAATGATTTAACAAACACATCATCTTACAAGGATTATCTTGATACTTTTTCAGCTGAAGCAAAGGAACATGGCTCAAGTTCCTCTTCAAACTCTCTACTCAAAAATTTGCCCCAGTGACCAGGGATGGTCAGTGGGAATTGAATTCCCTTTGGGACCTGACATAGGTATTTTCATTAAGTGTGCATCCAGGGCAGAGTATCCAGCTTAATTTTCATTTAGACTGAGCTCTGAAGTATGTGCTATGGCATTGTTTTAAGTGTTTACATCAGTATACTCCTTATTTCTTTCACAAACTTTTTCTTACAAATGCTTAACATCCATCTCAGCATTTCCTAATTCCTCCTTGATCAACCTAGGTTTTTCAAAGGAATTGTGTTTTCCAGATCTTTGCCTTGCACATACAACCAATTCAGCTACCTCACTTAATATTTAAGGTATGTACCCAAAGGCCTTGTCTTTTTTTTTTTGGCTCAGGCAAACTGAGATAAAATTTCTATAGACTATAGCTTTGCCAAATGTTGCTACAAAACCTAATAGTAATTTCTTTTAAGCATTTTCCCAATGTCTTCTGTATACATCTAGTTCCTCTCTTTATGCATATGTACTCTTGCAGGCTGCTATTTCTTACTCTCCTGTCGTCATCTTCTGTACCCACTTTGCAACTTTCTGCTCTATTTTCTTTTCCTTTAATGTCCCATAAACTGTAGTTTATGACTGGACAAATTATTTTAATCCCTAATACCTAAATTCTATAATCTAGTCTGTGAAACAATTTATTCAGAAAAACAATCTTCACATTAATAATTTGAAGAAAAGCTCTCTATTTACTAGTGTTGCTCTGACCCTTCTTACTTTCTCCTTGAGAGTTACAACTTTTTCAAGGCAAAACTCTCTCTAGAACATTGCCTGTTTTGTTTGTTTGTCTTAATTTCTTCCCAAATAGACCTTGTTTGTCCCAGTGAAATTCTAACACATTCTGTGCTACTTGGCACCTTTCTGCTTTTCCAAGTATAATTCCTGTTGGGCATGCTAAACTGACAATCTGGAAACTGTCTACTTGAAGTGGAGTTTTTTTACTTGAATTTCTTTATCAGAGCAGTCTCCCTGTCTTTTTATGCCCCTGCAAGTCTTTATTTTGCCTGGTGTCAGTCAGTGACTTCATATTTTCAATCCTAAACACAGCCTGGTGGGTATTTTCAGTTTTTCTAGTTGAACTGTATTTAACAATCTCAAAAAGAAAAAAAAAAGAAAGGAATTATGAATTTTGAGTGGCATGTTACAATTGAAACTTCTTAGTCCCTCCCCTTAAACTTCAATTGCCTATTCAATCTGTTTCCAAGCAAAACCCAAAATTTTTAAGTCTGTGTCATGTCACTTGGCAATTCATTCCCTGCAGTGATCTTTTAAAAAGTATTTCCTACATCTTTTCTTAAATCATTTCTCTGTCCCACCTGCTGTTTTGCTCCTTACTGTTCTGGAGCAGCTGACCTCCCCCATTCTTCCAGAAGACAACATGTGTGGGATTTTATCTGGGAATCCAAAGCCCCCGTTGCTGTACCAAGCGGGTACTTCTGGCCAGTTTGCTTTAATCTTGTTATACTGAGGCTCAATGCATCCAGGGTCCAGGAAGCAAATCCAAGAACTCACAACCACAGGCAGCACAGATTCCCATACAGCTGACAAGCACAGGTCTGTGTGGGTGGTATAGGGACCGCCAAATGCCATAAATTTTGATGAGAAGCAGTTTATTAACTCATTAACAGACAAATTAATCTGACTGTATTTAGAACAGTAAAGCTAATTTTGCTTACCAAAGTTCTAATACTTATCTGCCTACCCAAACCAGAAATGTGTATCCCATGGTTAGCTGTCCTCTCCCTCACAGGTTCAGTGTTCCCTTAAAGGCCAACAAGCACTACTCAATGGCAGTTTTCACCTTTCCTGTGTTGCATACACCTCAGTCATCACAGACTGAAACCAGTAACTGTTTATGGATGCCCTTTAAAGCTTTGAACTTGAAGAAGTCGAGTCCAAAGTGCCTACTAATGCTTAACTTGGGATTTGACTGGCCAACTAGAGTTTCACTTCTTCATTTAGGCTTGGCTGTTTGCTGAATATTAAAAATGAATGTTTTCTGCTAAATGGCTTAAGTTAAAGGCTAATATGAAGTCTTCTACTTAAACTTCTGGAAGGAGCACACAAAATTAACAGGGATTTGTGGGGAATAATTATAAAGGAAAATTAATTCCTCACTGGGTAAATATGCAGGATTAGCTATTGTAAATTAGCCTTGATGACTGTATCCTTGAAAGAGACAAATATGTAATGCCTTGAAAAGAGAAAAGCAGACTTGCAGAGTAAATTAAATACAATCAACTGGTGAGAATCTGTGTACTACAGTTCACTGCCTGGTTTATTTAAAAAACCACAGTTTTGAAAGTAAAGCAAAAAAGCAATTGGTAAATACAATCTCTCTTATAACTGATACTACTCAGCCAACAATTATAGGTTTATATTTTAAGTTGTTGAAAATCTGTATCAATATATTTTTTGAATGCTAGAATGTACAAGCTTCTGTTGCCATTAAACAACTGCCTCTGGCCCCAGTAAACCTGAAAACAGGAAGAACTGGCTCCATAAGATGAGGTGTATGATCAGTGAAAGATACATTTAAACCTACTAAAATAAAATCTATCTTTCCAGAATAACCCAGTCCTGGCCACATTGCTTCAGAGCCCATCTCCAGATGCACGCTTTTCCCTGACAGTTCTCCAGTTGACCACAGAATCATCCTAAGAATTTATATGAAGAGAGAAATGCTTGCTGTTTCTAGGGAATGGATAAAGTTCCTATTTCTCACACAGAATTTTGAAAAGCTTGGCATTGTCAATATTTTCCTTTTGTTCTATACTTTTATTTGTTGGCAAACAAACATCAGCTGTGTCTCTCACTGTACCAGAACAATCCAGGGCCATGATGACAGAGGGTGATGGGCACTGCCAGTGCTGCTGTTTGCAGCAGAGCGGGATGGGGTAGAGCAGGTGGTTGTTGTGTCTGCCCAGCAGTTGTGAAGTCTATAAACTGACGGAATTTGCACAGCTTCTCAGATAGTAATGTACAGTGTGGATGTCAAATGTGAATGTGGCAGTTTTAGGTAAATATAATCCTAAACAATGAAGCTACAAAGTAAAGAAACTTTACTTGAAGTAGAGAATGCAAACGGAAGCTCCTTTTGGAGCTGTACAAGTCACTTCCTATGTTACAGGTATGTGGTGCTGTGGCATCTTCAGGAAATAGTGTTATTTCTTTTTAAAAACATTGCAAGGTAAGTGACTAAAAAATCAAAAGCAGCAAAGCTGATGATAAAGTAAGCAGATAGCCAAAGAAATGCATCTTAGGAAAATTAATTTCCCCTGAGTAGACTGTGATTTGCTGTGTGAATGTGCCTTGGTTTTTTTAGCAGAAAAAGTGGGCTGACATGAGATAATACTGTGCAGAGGCTCTTAAAGAAATTCAAGCTGACCCTGGGCTTCTGCCAAGCTCTCTGAGAAAGGTCAACATACTGCAGTCAAACTACAGTGTTTCACCTGCTTGAGAGGTCAAGGGAAGTGTTGCATAAACTGAAAAAGCATCTGACCAAAGATTCTAAAAGCTGTTTTCAGCTTTTGATTTCTAGATACTGAATTACCTCCCAAACACCAGCTTTTGCCTAACAGCGTCCTTGTGGGGTTCTCACTGGACATTTGCAAACAGGACTGCCCTGAATGGAAGTTCCGTGTGCTCTCCCTTACTCAGCGTGCTCAACTGTGCCCTTGGGGGGCCAGTGCGAAGGAACATACACGGCAAAGCAACCTCTCAGAACAGCCCCAAAGCAGGCACCTCTCCTTGAGCAGCTCTTTCATATCTGCCACTCAGAAGCCCCTTTCTGAGTAGGATTTCCCAGAAGGTATTTTGTCACTTGGACTGACACTCCCCATAACCAGCAGTGTCCTGTTAACACAGCCTTGCGTTTCGTAGGACTGGATAAGCGGGTCTGCTGAAAGGCACTCAAGTGGTTTGAGAGCTTGTGACGTGCAGTGAGTGGCCTTACTGAAGGCATTATTCATGTGATGCTGGTGTGAATTGTTCTCACGAGCAATAAACCACATTCCAGAACTCCTCTATTTTCAGTGTCGCACCCTTGTACCTCACTGATGTCAAGGTGGGGTCCTGTTGCATTTCCTACCCTGCCCCTTTTCTTTACAACCAATTATGAGAGGTGTTTATAGGTTTTCAGTGTCCCAGCCACTGAAGGATTTAGTTCAGTCACCATCTAAATATAGACCATTTAATCAGGTGCAGCAGCTTCTGCCCGCTTGGCGCTGGGAGCCCCTCGCCGTCCAGAACCGGAGTATTTATAACCGGGCAAGGTTCCCGTGAGCAGAGCACGGCTATTTCGAGGGCAGGCCGGCCGTGTGGCCCAGCAGGGCCGCGGTGGGGCGGGGAGGATCCCCGAGCGCCGCCCCCGGCACCGCCCCGGCCCGGCCCGCGGTGCCCGCCCCGGCGCCGCCGTCACTCGGCAGCGGAAGCGGANCGGGCCCTCCCCGCGCGGTAATGACGCCTTCCTCCCTGCCCGCAAGGTACCTGCACGTCCTGATGGTCTTCTGGTCCTTCGTGGCTGGTGTCGTCACCTTCTACTGTTCCTTAGGACCGGATTCCCTCCTGCCCAATATTCTTTTCACGATAAAATACAAACCCAAGGTAAATATGTCGGAACAGCCTCTAAAGACAGGCATATACATTCAGGTAGCAATTCTCGTGTAATTCCAGCTGCTCTCGGAAATACCGTGCATCAGCACAGCTCACACGCTCCTGCCTGGAGGTGTTTTATGGCAAACAGACGATGGTGAAGACTTTGGATTCTTGAAACGTCAGATCTGCGCAAAGACAGTGTTGGGAGTGTTCATGAATGGTGTTTCCTGCTCTGCCCATTTTATGTTATTGAGTAATTGTGAGTAAATACGTTTTGAACGTTTGAGTAGCGGGCGGTGGAGGAACAGTGTGGTTGATTGCTCTTTTACTGGGGATTTTTAATTTCCGAAGATGCCCGCTTTGGCAAGCCAGTGCTGAGCCTTCTTTGCTGTCTGTAATCAAAATTCTGTAAGTGGTACTGCATTTCAAAGAGAAAAACATTCCCAAAGCAAATCGCTGTTTTCTGTCTTAAAATGGTTTAATGTAGAATTTCATAGGACTAAAAAGTTACAGTTGCAGTAGTTCAAGGCTACGACTAAGGCAAGTTTTGCAGAAAATCCAGCTGGTCTGTTATTAGACCAGCTAATGTGTAGGGAGATCAGATGTGAAGGATGTCTGTCTCCTCATGTTTGATTTTGGTGGAAGCAATTTTTCTGTTTGGTTCAGTTGTTTCTCTTACTGCACCTTGTTGTCTTGTTTTCCTGCTGGGAGAACAACACTGTCTTTATTCAGTTCTCTGTAACAGTATACTCTAAAAGGACATTCAGGAACGTGTTGGTGTATTAATAGAGTCATCATTTTGAAGAATGTAAACTTGTTCAGGTATCTTCTCTTAGCAGTTGGAATTGCCGGAGCTGTTTCCCCAGGGTCACAGCTGTGCTGTATGTGGCAAGGTCAAATGCAAGAGGCACAGGTAAATTGAATCTGTGGCACCGGTAAGCTTAATATTGCTGACATTTTACACATCAGAGTAGGCAACTTTCAATTACATATTGTTACATAAACTTTTCCATGCTCTCCTACAGACCTACTTTGCTTCTGGAAAACTATCAGCCATGGCTGGATCTGAAAGTGCCTTCCAAGGTTGATGCATCACTCTCAGAGGTAATTGGTGCATCATTTCTTTAGTACCTTAAAATTCTGTGGGTTCTTATTACATGTCTTTTAGACGTCTTTCTTCTGGTTCAGTAAATAGCTCAGATGTACTTCTCAGGTATTTTAACTTGTTCGTGTGAAAGTCAAATCAAAAGAATATGTACCAGTAGCAGAGAGGTGAGGTGGCCTCCTTGTTAACAAGGATGTGACTGCTTGTGTGGTAGTGCAGCTAGAACATAGAGGAAATGTCTGTTTCAATTTAGAAGAATATTGGTAATAACAGTTATAACTGAACATGTGCAGTTCTTGAAAAGCTGAGAATCTTGCCCTGCTTGGTTTGTTGGAGTGGAGGGTAAGAGATGATTTACAAAATTTCTCTAATGAAGATGATAATTTGATGGTAGGGAGACTACAAGAAAGGTGGAAAGAGGCCATTGACAAGAGCATGTAGTGACAGGACAAGAAGGAATAGATTTGAATGGGAAGAGGGTAGGTTTAGATAACATATTAGGAAGAAATTCTTTGCTGTAGGGGTGGAACAGGTTGCCCAGAAAAACTGTGGATGCCCCATCGTTGGAGGTGTTTAAGGCCAGGCTGGATGGAGCTGTGAGCAATCTGGTCTAATGAAAGGTGTCTCTGGTGACCAGGGGGGCTGGAATGAGATGATCTTTAAGGTCTCTTGTAAACCAAACCATTCTGTGATTCTGTCAGTCTATTTAAAATTATCAGGCAAAGCTGTAACAAAATCTATCTAAAAAACAAAGTTAGTGGCTTTACTCATAGAAAAATAGCATAGGTATATTTTTAATAAGGCTGTAAATGAGGAATTTTGTTTTGTTCTAATCTCTTTTAAAAAGAGCTATCTGAAGAGCAGTTTTTCTTTGGGCTTTTTTTTTATTGATTGGTGATTGATGAAATATATCAGCAGCAAACAGATAAGCTTTTGTTGTTTTTTGAAGCTAGGAAAATACACAAGCACATACATACCTTAATATGCATTTATTTAGAATTCCAGCCTTGAAGTTCTGTGGCAGGAGGATGAACAATTGGCATGCCAGAAGTGAGAAGGTTTTTGCATGTCAGTTCTTGCAATTAACAAAATGGTTTATGAAGTGCATGTGTTTGTGGTATAAGTTACCACTTTAGTTCAGCTCTACCTGATGGTGTCCCAGGCATGGTCCACTGCAGAAACAGGAGAAGAATAAAAACCTTAAGGGAAAGGAGGAATGGACAGTTGAGAAATGTTTTTAAAAAAGAAGAGATAACAACTTGTTGACTTCCTTTAGTTTAATGAAGTGACCTTCTCTACCATTTCAGAAGTGAACATTTATTTTTTCAAATGACTTAATCTATTATTTTTTTAAAATAAGTTGAAATGTATTAAAATGACAGTATTGCTGGATATAATTTCAAAAGGCTTGTGCTTTAATAATAGAATACAAAATAAACAGTTATATGCATGTAACATTTTTAGAACTTTGAGGAGCAAATAGCTGTGACAGCTTACCAAAGGATGTGGTAAACGCTGAAGAACTGGAAATTTTTCTTCTTAGCTTAAATGGAAATTTAATGCTGAAAAGGTTCTTTGTAGTATCTTATTTGTAAGAGTTATGAGTAGATACTGTAATTATCTTCTAAGACTGATCTTTAAAATGTGTTGGTACACCTTGGCATTTTGTATTTGATTGCTGTTGCTGTAATTCTGCCTTTCCAAAGCATTGAGCTTCTCTTTGCTATTTTTCTTTGCTGTTACTTTATACTTCAGTGGTATGTCGCAGGCCCTGTTTATTTAGCACTGTAGACATGGCTTTTGTGTATATTTGTGCCGTGTTTCTCATTCCTTTATCTTGGTGTGCTTAACTAGAGGGAAGTACCAGACCTGAGTTCTGTGCTTTCCCAGGGCAGCGAGCCAGGGGAATCCTCTTCAGTAGACCCCAACAAGCAGCGTGAGGCACTGTTTTCAGCTGTGTGGGGCAGATCCTATTGGGAATGAGAAATTTCATTGCATTGTTCTTATTGCAGCTCTTCTCTACTGGTTAAAAGGGTAGCAGGGTTCTGCCCACACCATGTTCTTCTTGTCCATCTGCTCTGAGGATGCAGCATGTAATAATGCTGGCCTGGAATTGGATAGCCTGCTTGGGTTGGAAGGAGAGACTGCTCTTGTTTTCTTTTGTGGGTTAGTAATACATTAGAGAGAAGCTGATACAGTGTGAATTGAATTAAGATTAATTAAATTCTAAAGGAGTGCCCAGTGCAGCCTGCATCTAAAAAGGAGATTCTTCAAATATTTGGAATAATTCTGGGATTTTTTTATTATGTATTAGTTTTTCTACTTCTTTTGTAGGTTGAAGAGTTTTGGCAATATTCTCATTTTAAAATGCTTCTAATGTGAACCAATTGCATAACCTTTAAGCTTGTGTTTTCAAGTGCTTTCAGAATAATTAATACACACTCAAATCAGAAGAAATACAAGCTTTTCTCACAGGTATGGATTTTTTGCTCTCTTGGATTGTGATGACAGTTTGTCTCACTTTGCAAATTCTTAATCTTTTGCAGCCTTGTTTTAGTCTACCTAGCTGCTGGACATGGTTTAGAATATGAAAAATCCATACTTGGATATTCCTCCCCCCCAGTTATGTTTATTTTATAGTTGAACTCTAAACTGTCTCAACCATGTATCTATCAATATTGTATAATTTGGGCTGTATCCTGCACAAAAATAATGCAGTGACTTAAGTCTAATTTTGTTTCTAATCCATTTTGCATTACATTAGTTTCTTAAGTGTTTTCTTTCTCTGTGAATTAGGACATGATATCTGTTGGTCAGTTTTATGTTGTATGTAGTCCAGGTGCTGCAGATTGTATAGAGGAGAATTTAATTCTGTTGTTCTATTAATGAACTCATCTTTTTCTTTACAATCTCATTTCTGCTATGTGAGGGCTGCTTGCAAGTCTGTGGAAAGCTGCTCAGCTACTGTTGACATGCATCATGAAAGAAATGCCTTACTGGATCAAGGCACTGCTGTCTTTTGATCTCCCTTTTTTTTTTAATTCTTAACTTCTCAGATTCTTGGCTCGATTATGGGACTAGACTTCTTTTTCTTTTCTAAAAGTAAGAAATGGACAAATGCATGACAAGAAATCAGTTACTGCCTGAACACACTCTTTGCCATTCCTGAACTCCTGTAGCAGCACAATGGGCTACATGCTTTCTTACTGGAAGTGGCTTGGTCTACCCTCAGGAAGTGGTCTCAGCTATCTAGTTGGACTGTCTTTTAAGGCTTTATAATTGTCATTGTGCTTTATTGCTCCTTTCCTTACTAATTTGGCCCGGTAGTTCTGACCTACTACTGACTGAGTCATCACTCTGCTCTACAGTTCCTCCTCCTGACAACTGGGGTCAGTTGTATGGCAGTCCCTAGAAAGCTTGTCTAAGCAGCAAAGACTGTCTAGCTTGCAGTGTTGCAGGGCATGCTAGAAAGTGATTTCTCTTTTTTTTTTTTTTTTCCTGCAGCTGCTGCTTATATTGCTACCTGCTGCATTTGGTTTTACACTTGTAATCTCTTTCCAATTCAAAGCTGCCCACACATAGTAGAAACAGTAATTTGGCAAAATGCTTGAAAATAGGTAGGCTTTAAATGAAATTAATCATCATTTGTATTTAAAACTGGAGAATAATAACTTACAGACAAGGAAATATCATTAGCTGTCATTCTTAGAGATGCCCCATCTACTTTTTTGGCATGGTGTAGTATGAGCAATTGAGCTTGAATAATAGTGTTGATTTTGCTAGAATGGAAGTGGGTGCACATGTCCTGCTTTCCCAATGCTTCATGAAAGTGCAGTGGATGATGTGACCACTTCTTTTTCTTACAGAATCACACTGAGTCTGGAATGCTTATAGAGTCCAAGGGAAAGCAGTATGGACTGCATGCCTTGAAATCTAGTTAGTGACAGTCCATGGCCTACTACTCCATGAGTGCTTGGATTTTGCAGTAGGGATGATTTCACACCATAGCCCTCTTTTAACTCCTGTACAGCACCTTGGTGCAATGGAACATCATACATAGCTGTCTCTGCTGGGCCATGTGTTTAAGCAATGTGTAAATAGGGGCTGCTTTCTGTGTGTCCATGCATTTTTTTATTTAGGCCATATAGATCACTTGAGTTCTAATAGGACATGTCTTGCCTTCTGCTATGACCAGTGACAGGTGGACTCCAAGTGCATTTTGAGTTAGTTGTCTGTTTCTGTGCATGCTGTCTCTGGTCTTTGGTGGGATTATCTGCAAGGCACTGTCCTGTGGAGACAGTACCATAAAGCCTGCCCTTACAGTGTGACTGTGGAAGCGAAACACTGACAAGTCTGTAAAGTGGTTCAGCTGGAACTCAGTTACTACAAACATGAAAGGAGTCTCAAGGAGACTTTGTCCAGAGTGGGACATCAGGCCTTTGTTTCTGTAAGACACTTTTTTTAAAGAGTCTGCGTTTTGAGCCTTGAAAGAAGTTTATTTTGTTGGAAACTCTGTGTGACCAAAAATAATGTTGCAATACTGGTGAGACTTCAGATTTCTGTGAAGTAAATTGGTGGCTAATGTACTGGCAGTGCTATGGAAGGCATCAGGGAAATTCGTTTGAGGGGCCTAGTACATTTGTAAGGCCAGTGTCCTTGTGGTTGGTGACTGGAGCTGGATGTGATCTCCTTCCTGTTTTCTGAAGATTAACTTCCAAAGAAGCTTCTCTGGGGTTTCTTAGTCTCTTCTAGTCTGGAAATTAAAATATCTGTTGTCATCTCCCCCCACCTTTCCACTCTGCTTTTAATGGAAATATAAGATTGGGTAGGGGGTGTGACACAGGACAGCTTGACACAGCATTTAGCTTACCCATCCATCATTAACATTAACACATCATGGTATTATATTTTCAAGATCTATTACTGCTATATATATGTATATATATCAAATAGGTGGGAGAAAAGACATTGATGACTTTGTATGGTCCATAACAGAGATGTCTAAAATTATCCCAAGCTGGGAAACATCTCTTCAGAGAGAGGGAGGAACAATGAAATGGAACAATTGGAAAAGAGAGAGTATCTTACCAAATTTGAGGAGGTAGTAAAGAGAGAAAAAGAGTATTTGTTCACAAGCTGCTCAAGTCTGAAGAATTGGAAGGGCTTAAAAAGGCTGGGGTGTGCTTTTTCTTGAGTGTGCTTTATAGTCATGAGAGGAGCAGAGGCATGTAGTGCCCTAAAGATAGCATAAGTTTAGGAAGTCTTGAATTCTTGCAGTGCATACAGTGTGAACGAGTGCAGCAGCAGATCTTTTAAGAAGAGTACCACTTATTCTCATAAATGACACTTGTATTTCATTCAGCTTTCCTTTCAAAGAGATTCTACATTTTTCTTTGTATGCAGTGCCTTTCTGTCTATAGAATATGTCACAGCAGCCTCGCATAGCAACATGTATATTCTGTCTTACTACCCTGATCATCGCTGGTGCTGCTGGGGACAAACTGACTTCTAAAGCAGTGATTTAAATCAAGGAACAGGTTGCAATGGGAAAAGGTAGGGTGGGTGATACCCTGAGGTTATAGTGAAAGAGGAGAAATCTGAAGAAAATTTCATCCTTCCCTCTCCTTCCTCGTGATTTTTTGTCTTGGGGGTTTGTCTGATGGTTTTCCTTCATTTCAGGAGTTTTTGTTTTACTAATCATGTTGCAAGGACTGTAACAGGTACTTGAAGTTTGTGTGCAGATATAAGGAGAGGTGTGTCAAAGCTGCAGTCCTGCAAGCACTACACGTGAATGGGATGGTGGCAGCTCACTGACTGAACAGGGCCTGTCACCTCTGCTCCCCTTCTTCTGTCACATGGAAAGCCAGGGTGAATCAGGGTGTACCTGTGACGTGACTGCAGTAGTACTGGTTCTTCCTGATTAACCCAGGGTTTCTGTCATGGAGAAGGCAAACAGAGGCATGACCTGTGTTGAACAGGTTTGATGGAAAGGCTGTAAAAGATTCTTCTACAGAGGTCTTCTGCAGAGATCCTTCTCCCCTACAAGGGCTGGGAACAGGATGGAGGAGGCCATGAGGATACATATACAATAAGGACTTTGAGAAGTGCTCTGGTTCGGACTTCATGAGATGGCTGGACCATGAGGCAGGCTTTGTTGAAAGCTGTGATGCAGGATATGGAGAAAGGCAGATGGCTTTCATAGGATTTGCTTTTTATGACCTTTATTTTACTTTATTTGAAAGTGGTGAGCATACAGGATTGACTGTGCCACCTTGAGAGGGTGGGGGAGAGCTTGAAAAGGTGGAGGTTTGGATGAAAAAGGATGGAGATATATAGGATGGCTAACTGTGCCTGTGGGATGCCCTATGCTGCGTCAGAAAAGAACAGAGACTGATCTGAAAAATTAGGGAAGGGCTGTTTGAGGTAAGATTGTGTTTCATACCATTCACCTGACAGCGGCCATGGCACTGTGCTTCCTGTTTCTGATAGTACTGGTGGCAGATGTTTCTTAGTGATATTTTATGAAACCATCACTTTGTTGCTATTTGCCCAAAGTATTGATTATGATGCAAAATAGTTGATCTCACTATAAGATCACAACTTACACATTTATATGTTAAAGTTTTATGATGTATGAATTATGCCCTGTGAGTTTTGGAAGGTGTTTGTATTTTTAACTCTTCTAACAGGAACTTATAGCAAATTGTTTATTTTCTAACATGGTTGTCTTTGTTCTGCACAGGTGCTTGAGTTGGTGCTGGAAAACTTTATTTATCCATGGTACAGGTACGAGCTTTACCTAAAGGTTATTATTTTTTAATATCCTAAGTATTTGTCAATCTGTTTAAGAAATAGTCACCTGAAAATAAAGATTCCTGTTTTTTAGTGAAATGTAAAGCATACTTTTGAGTGGTGCAGTTTCATCGTTTTATTGTCTCTTAGCAGAGTAGAACAGATCATTTAATAATTTAGGTGATAGAGATGGTTCTGAAATTTGTGTTTCATCCTAAAAACATTTTTATAGTATTTATTTTTGTATGTTTGTTTTCTAATAACTGTTACTTGGAACTAAGTATGGACTGATTAAAACCTGTGTAAAAACTTAACCCCTCTCCCCCCCTGAAATTTACTTCCAGATTAGAAGCATACTGATCTATCATATTGCTTTAAAAAATAAATTTATCACTTCACATGGTTTTTAAAAAGACAAAAATTCCACTTTTAATCAGTATCGAAAAGGTATTTTGAATACATGTGGCCAAGTTCTTGAAGATCATCTGGCAATTTGCTGAGTTTTAAGACTGAGTGGTTATGTTGCACTGAATAGAATAGTACTGTGTAAATAACTTCAGTGAATAAAGAAAAGACCATGACTAGTTATTTTTTTCTGATTTTTTTGTTTATTTTATTGGCTTTTTTCGTTGTACCTTTGTATATTAATTAGTGCTTTGCAGTACTTTGTAAGAAGATACTAAAATATATCTAATTGATCATGCTGGCATTAGTGTGTTAAAACAAAATCTTGCCTTAACTCTGAATTTGACTTTTTCATTGGATGGAAATGTTCAGTTTGTGCTAAAAAGAAATAAATATATACTTTCTTTTCTTTTACTCCATGAGTTTTTTTTCCTGTCTCTCTGGAATCTAACATTTTCAGGTGGACTTACTTGCCTCTGGTTTTTGATTGCGGCCAATACCTGCATCCCTCACCTCCAACTTTGTGTGATGAATATACTGAAGTGTAAAACTTCACTGGCGATGCAGACAGCAGAGGGAGCTTTAGCACTGTGTATTGTGGATGTTCAAGTTGGAAACATCAAGGTTTTAAACATTGGAATACAGAAAGCTAGAGCATGTTCTATTGAGTTGTTTGATAAAGTAATAAATATAAGGCAACCATTTTCTGTATCTTATAATTTGAAAATAGTTTTTTCTTGGCTGGTGGAAGGTGTTGTCAGTGTCTTTGTTATGGATTAACAAGGAAACATGGCTTCCACCAATTACATCTCTGGCACCTAAGACAGTGGAAGTCTGGATATATCATCTGGTGGGGATAGTAATATGCATAGTTTGAAGTGTGGTGTAAGATATACTTGGTATGGAGCCAACCAGCTTAGATTCTGCTACGTCTTGCCCTCTGGTGAGCGGTATAGGTGTTTCTGCACTGTCTTTACTGTTGCCTGGCTGCGTCTCCAGGTTTTGAACTAGCTCCATAAATTCACACCATGCTGATCAAACCTACTAAGCTTTCCATGAATTTGAAATACTGGGAGTTCAGTGACCTACAGTGAGTGCAGTGATACCCAAGTCATTCTACAGGAAGCAACTTAGTCCTAAAAGGCTTACTGATTTCAGCTTGACAGTAATAATGTCAGCTCTGGTCTGGTTTCATCTAGATATTCAGGTGTTTCTGTGCTTCCCTGTGTTTCCAGCAATAGTTGTGCAGGGAGTCCTGAACTGTGTGTCTGTGTGCCATCGTTTGAGGTCTAGCTTGTAGAGCATGTCAGTTCTGAATTTTCCTAGTTAGCTGTACCTGCACTGTTTGCAGAGCTCAGCTCACCCGGGACAAAGGACTCCTGCATTCAGGACTTGTTTTTTAATGAGCTAACAAACCTCACTGACTCAGGATAATTCTTCACAGAGCCAAATCAGAAGCCTCTGCATCCAGACTATCCTTATTTAGCATGTGGTTGGGTAACCACCAGCAGGCAATTCATACTTTCCAGAGCAGGCTGGTAAAATTGTTTCCTGCTTTCCTTTGCAATAAAGTCTGGGCATAACTGTAGCCTAACTGCGCCCCTTTCGCATGAATGGAATTTGTACAGAAGCTGCTTCTATTTTATATATATATATATATATATTATTTATTTTTTTTTTTTTTTTTAATAATTTTTTTGTGGTGCTGTGCTGACTGGTACTGTCTTGCAGCACCTTGCACATTCTTGAGAACCAGTGGCATCAGTGTTACCAGGATGTATCTCACTCAGAAGCCTGGGAAGTGTAATGTTTACCAGAAGTGTACGTTGCAAGATAAAATCACAGATTTATTGCTCAGGAAGTAAAGTACTATATCAGAGAAGAGTTGTGTTTTATGTTTGTTTTGTTAATAAACTGCGTAAGAATTTGTAGTATTTTATTACCAGGTTAAAGTTTAAAGACACATCCCCAAATTTGGATCACTTTAGGGAAATGAGAATTAGTACTTAAAATCCAGTGAACTCTGCTGAAATAGATGGTTATACCTCTGTGTATTTTTGTTTGGTATTTGTCAAAGTATTCTTACAGTTATATTTAAGTATTTTTTTTAAGAATTTTTTTCAACTATGTGAGAAGAATAAAGCATAGTAATCCAAGTTTGTAGAGCTACAAAAATATTGGTCTGAGTCTACTGTTCATGCTTTATGCTGTACAGTAGAACTGTATAATATCTTGCTTATACCAACGTCATTTTTAGTGTAAAGTTTGAAAGAGTCGCTCTATACTTAGTGAATTCTTTTGGTCATTGATGCTATTGCAACCCCAGTTCTCTCAGTTACCACTTTTTTTGTGACACATTTTTATTTGATAGTGATTAAACCTAATGTTTTCACATACGGAGCTGCTTCTATTTTAAATGTAAGTAATGCAAGAAAAGTTCAGGATTTTTGTTGAGTTACAAACTATAGATTTACATTTTTATTTGCTTGAACTTATTTTCTCCAAATTTTGTAAGAATTGACACACAGAAAAAAATTACTTCAGTATTTATAAATGATTTTCATTTATGAGTAGATCCTGTAAGATTTTGCATTCAGCAACAGTTGGGTGTATCTCTCTTGAGGCATTAGACTGTTTACAATTAAGACGGCCTTTTTCTTTTAGCACATCTCTCTGTTATCCTGACAGTTGTATTTTTAAGTTATTCCTATAGTTCTGGAAAAATGCAGCCAATTTTTAAAATGTTTCCAAGCAAGTTATTTGGACCTTCCACTGTGTCACTAGAGATTTGAGATTTTGCAGGTTCATGGTGTTTTTTGCACCAGTCTTCAGTCTTTGCAAACCTATGGCACGTTGTGAGAGTACGTGACATAAAGTCATGTCCAAGTAGAGTTAGCCAAGATTCTGGTTATCCAAGTGTCAATAAAATATCAACTCCTTAGTCCAAATTACTTCATGTATCTTGTTGTCTGTCAAATACTAGTAATAAAGTAATACAATTTGTTTGCTAATCCCTTGGCAATGCTAATCCCTTTGACAGTGCTAACTATATTGCTTCTAAAATGTCGGCTGCTGATCTTAAAACAAAGCAAACTTTCCCCTACAGTATTCTTATCTGCATATGATTAGCTGTTGGAGGATGGTTGTGTTCCTTATGCCAGGCTGCTTTCTTTGAGGTGTTTTTTCATGCAATTAGTTGCATACTTTGGCTGTCAGGTCACTAGTATGTGTACCTAGAACTTAATCTTCAACATGTATTTGAACGCTATATGAGCCAACCTAACATTTCGTTACAAAATTTGATACTGAATAATGTAAAATGATGTTTTATGCATTTTTTTCAAATGTCCTGTTGTTGCTTGTAGTGGTTTTTTTTTAAACACAAAGACTATTTGTGCTTACTACATATGCACTTATTACCAAAAAATCTGTTGACTGTTTTGTATGGTCATTAAGTAAAGCTGGATGTGACTTTCTTTGTTGTGCTGTTACTCAGGTGTTGTAGTGTTATGCTGCAGTTTTACCAATATCATTAGTCATACTCTAATGTTCAGGTTAATTGCTGGTAGGTTTTTGGGTTTTTGCTTGTGTTTTGTGGAATGCTGTTATGGTCTCTTTTTCCACTCAGTTCAGTTGCAGTTTCTGCATCTAAGACATATTTCCAATTTTCCTTCAGTTTCCAAAAAAAAGTCATGGAGTTAGGTACTTTTCTTCCAGAATCAACTTTGCATTATTTTTGCCATGATTTTTCACTGAACATACTTTATTGCAGCATATGGAAACTGGCAAAACAGATAAAAAGTTTAGATGATATTTTGACATAGTGAAAAGGGTCCTGAAAGGCTTACTGGAAATCTGTTTAAATTCTTCTTTGTTTCCAAGCAGAAACCACTTCAAATAATTTCAATTCAGTTTCCTTTATGCCACTAGATAAAGATATATTTACAGATGTAGAAACTAAGTTACATTTTACTCAGTCAAAATCATGCGGATAGTATATGAGAGCAGGAATTGGTATATCATTCCAATTTGCTGACGTACTTCTTAAGCCATTGTTTGCACAGTCGTAGTGGGAATGCTGCTCCCACTATTTTTTATTTTCCTTGAATAGAAGACTGCTTACTCTTTGGTAGCTTTCATTTCAGTTAATACCAGTAGAAACATCACTGTCGAATGTTCCTATTTCTGCTTTTAATAGTGTCGTTGGGTTTTATGTATTTTAGAAATGTATTTTATTCTGTTTTCTTACATGGCGTGCTTTACAACGCTGCAGAAATATTACTGATGATGAATCCTCAGTGGATGAACTGAGAGGCACACTGCGGTTCTTTGCATCTGTGTTAGTTCGGAGAATTCACAAGGTATGGCAACTTAAAGGTATTCATGTATTTCCATCAGAAATAATTGAGATCCATCTGTAGTGAGTTCTTCAATTTTTTTAAAATACTGTTAATTTCCAAAGTCAGTCTTAAAGAGTGTGTAGACAGCTTCTAACCACTTAAGTTAGATCCTTTTGGTATCTGCTCCCTCCTTCTGAAGCTTATCCCATTCCTGGTGGTAAACCATCTCTGAAGATTCATCATTTGAAGTGTTCAACATGCAATTGGACCAGCCTGTTCTAGTGAAAGATGTCCCCGCCATGGCAGGGGGTTGGAATAAGTGATCTGTGAAGGCTCCTTGTGACCCAAACCATTCTCCAATTCTTGCAAATGGGTCTGTTTTTTACACCAGAGCAAGGCATTATGAAAACCTTGGGATGAGCTTTTAGCTATCTTTTAGCGACTTAATCCAAGTGAACACAATTTCAAGAATTATTGAAAAAGATCTATTAGAAAATGGTTAGCAGTGTACCTGTCTTGTAGCTTCTGCTTGCTTGACTTACTAAAATGCAAACAAGGTCTATACATTGTTTATAAAGAATAGACTGTCATTAGGTGAACAGCTTACTAGAAGAATTAAAACAGATACAGTTCTTATATTAGTTCAATTTTTAAGAAACATCCTGAATACTAAAGATAAAAGTTTTTGTTTGCTGGGTTTAGTCTATTAGCACATATGTTCTCTTTTCTGGTAAAATGCTTCAAGTTTGTTTTACAGGAACAGCTTCTAACTTTCTGACTGTTCTAAGCAGAAAGAGTTGCTAAAGTCAGTTTCCAGAATTATTCAGTGCTGGCCCCTCTGTTGGAGCATAATGTGTGTCTTTTTCCCCCCGCCTTAGTAACAGCAATATTTCCTGAGCTACGAGTTGTACATGTACTCTGTCATGACTGATTAACAGCTTGATTCTGTCCTTGTTAGATATCAAGTCCAGATGACTTTCTTGTTTACTCTAACTCAGGCACGTTGCTTTTTAAAGTGAACATGGGGGAAGATTAGGAAATGTCCATGTAGCACAGACATGGTATGGAGCTGTGGAAGTGCAGTAAATCTTTCAAAATAAATATTTAGACCAAGATCTTAAAATTCAATTTGGAGTTGTAATGCATGCCAATGTTAGTTGCACTGTTTGTGGATCTCTTGATGACTTGGAAAATTCTCATGTCTCCTCTGTTGATCATGTAATAAGGTATTAATTGTATTAGATCAGCTGCAGCATCTTTAAGTAGAGTGTTAATTTACCATATCTGCCTTTGACAGTAATGATTTAAATGTAATATCTTCAGTTCTATTTATATTGGCATTGTATATGTGCATCAAAAACTCAAGATGTGTGCAAATATTAAGTACTGTCAGGGGACCTACAAAACAAAGGTAATCCCAGAAATGCATTGTTCTTTACAAATGTTGAGATTTATTTGCATGCATTCTACAAAATAATATAATATATTTTGTCTCTTTGTGGGAAGTGGTACAGATTCTTCAAGTAAAGGGATACTCATAATAATTTGTGTTTTGGAACAAAACTGAAACTTGGCATGCTCAGCTGGGCAGGGGAGCATGGTGTGTCATGCTATGCTATGTTTTTGAGCTCATGCTTTTTTCCTGCTGCATAAGTGTTTCTGAGTATGCACAACCCACAAAAAGATTCAGGCAGCCTCAATTAACAGTTGTGCTTCATATATTATGAAAAATGTTGTGTGTAGAAATTAAAGGTGATATGCGTGTTGCAAATAAAGTACCAACTTTGTGTCATTTCGGGATTCCTAGTTTAAAGCTTCAGTAGTTAGCACAAAAGGCTTATGGCAATGTTTTATAGCCTTTCAGCTTTGATGCATTGTCCTTTATGACCTCATTTGAGAAGTTCATCAACAGTTGCAAAACAAATAGTCATCTGCCTTGGCTAAGGAGCTGTATTTTGATATAGATTTATTACTAAATAGCTGAAAACTATAGTTCTAGCTAATAGAGATGAAGTGTTTTAATCAAGAAAGTACTGTGTAGGAAAAACATTATTTTTCCTTTTTTAGGTTTTTGGGTTTTTTTTTTGCCAATCAAACCTGTCTTTTCCTTGTTGTGGCCGTTTCTGAGTTCGTTATGGGCTTTGAAGGGAAAGGAGAGGGTTTCCCTTTGTACCGTGTGGTGTAGATAGCCCTGCATCTGACTGAAGTTTTTGTCAAAAGTTCCCAGTGTCTACTACAGTGTCAAGAACTCACTTGCTGTGCTCTTTGACTTCTACAGTAATAAACACTGCCCTATCCCAGTGTTCCATAGGAAGTTCCTGGTTTATAGAAATTACTGTTGAAATGTGCGGCACAAAAGACGGGGTTTTCCATTGATAAGCAGAAGTTCCTTCTTTCCTGCTTGTAAATAGTAGTTGGCATTACTTTCAGGCAGTTCTAATCAATTGGACTGGCTTGTCTGGGCTGGCCATTTCAGGTCACAGCTGTGCACCTCAAATATTACAGGAGAGTGTGCAGGAATATGTTTTATTCTCCTTGTATGACTGAATAAACAAACAAGTTTTCTCTCAGCATTGATGGCCTTTGGAATTTCACTCTTTCCTTGTCAGGCAAGAAGGACTTTTATGCTGTATCAAGGAGGAACAAATTCCATTAGGAAAGAAACTTGTTCAAAAGTCTTAGATTTTGCACATTTAAAAGTCTATGTTTTTGCATCTCTGAGACATCTTTTGCTTAAAATAAAGAGCGTGCAAAATGCAAAATCTGACTTTCTATGAAAACTGCTGCAGTGGATAAAGAAAAATCCCTTGAGACTATACAGGCTGGGGACTGACTGGCTGGAGAGAACCTCTGCCTTCTGCACAGGACTTGGCCCCATGGTAGGCTCTAAGCTGAATATGAGCTGTCAGTGGCAGCTGACAACACCACCAGCATCCTGGGCTATAATAACACGAGCAGAGACAGTCAGTCAAGGAAAGTGGTTATCTGCCTATACTTAATGCTCTTTGGATGGCATCTAGGATACTGATCCAGTTTTGGGCTCCTCTTTACAAGAGAGTGGAGCAGGTTCAACCAAGGGGCCACCAAGATGATTAGGGCTGAAGGAGGTGATGGTCTTCATTCCAGAAGGCTTTCAGCACTAGGATGGAAACAGCCCTGAGCACCCTCATCAAATACTGCTTGGAGTAGGGCTAAGACCTTTAAAGGTCCATTTGTGCCTGAATTGTTCTATAATTCTCCTTGAACTTTTGTAGCCATCAAAGAAAATATAAATGCAGGACCCTAATACAGTCCTTGATTAAATCATATGTGCTTTTGTTCGTCTTATGATGACATGGTATTGCTGTTGGCACTAATGCTCATCGTGACTCTATAACTCAAATTTTCTTTTGGTTCTGCCATCACCTGAGGTGTGACAGTTTTTTTCTGCATGTGTGTAAGTTTTCTCTTTGCTTTCAATCCTTGTGGACATTATTGCAGAGTGCTAAGGTGCAGAAGTACTAGAAGCAGAGCATAGTTGTTGCTTTTGTTGGTGGTCAAATCTTCACACAGAACAAGGCTTCCTATACTCTCACTCAGGAATCTTGCTGTATTTCTGTATTTATTGCAATGGAAAATCATAAAGGGAATGAGTTGACAATAAATATGTTAAGAGTGTCATTTATGGCATTTGTTTCTGCATGCTGTTACATGGTTTGCCCAGAAGAATAGGCATACTGTTAGTTCATCTAGAAAATTTATAGATTGTTTCTTCATTCATTTTTATGGTTAGAATGGGGACATAGAAGTGAAGTAATATGTTTGATAATTGTCTTTAAAAATTTTGAGGGGGAAAAAAATTAGAATGATTTTGGTTTTATTTTAAAACTATTTTTAGGTGGATATTCCAACTGTTGTAACAAAGAAGATGCTCAAGGCAGCAATGAAACACATTGAAGTGATAGCCAAGGCCAGGCAAAAAGGTAAAGACTTACTGTGTTGTGAATTTCAAAGAGCAAGTTTCAGTGTTTCTTTATGCCTGTTTGAGGTTATATTGCTGCATCTTTTCATCCTTCTGCCTTCTTTTGAAAAAAAGAAAGTGATCCTTTTGCATTTTTCTTCTGGTGGTTGCAGAGGCAAGTAGGGAAAATGTTGCAGTACATGTTTGTACTCTGTTTTAATTTTCATTTCCCCACATTAAAAGTACTAAATTTCTATCTCTGTATAGTGAACAGGAATGTGCTTTTTGTCTATTCAGAGCAATCACGATCCTTTTCCAATGCTTCTTGAAGTTTTCCTTTATATGCCAGATGAACAGTTATAGGTGAAAGGATTTGTACATCTGCACTGTACTGTAACTAACTCATAGCTAGAATGATTTCACATCTGCATTAATCAAGTTGATCAGTATGTTGAAAAGTTAGGTTCATGTTTGTAAGCTACAAAGAGCTGAGACTTTGACCAGTACCATATTTAATTATTATCCAAGTAAAAGTATCTTTTACAAACCCAATGTAAAAATTATATTAAAACCACATATTGAAGGAATATGAGGAAATACTTGCTGTTGTTATCTTTGTTTTTTTCATGGCTGTGTTCCACAATGCTGTATCTACTAAATGTGGTTTCATTCAACTTTTAAGCATAGATGTTTACTTTAACTGGAGTCATGAACTTTTCTTCCTTCCCTCAAAACGTCTGCTGGATATCCATAAATATATGCCATGGGTCTTGTGAGTAGTGGGTAATGAATAACACAAATAATGAGACATAGCATAATCATGCTGGATGTCATTCATGGCACAACAACAATTTCAAGATACTAGATAATCTTGCAGTGCTCTTCATGCCAAATTTCATATTTCCTTTCACCACTACCAAGAAGTTGGAAACATTTTTCTTTAGCAGCAAAGAACTGTATTTTACGTGTACAGCATTGAAAATATAGCTGTTTTCTTCAGTGTTTTAAAGGAAAAGATTTGTTTCCTGAGGGCAGATATGTGAGGTAGCGGCTGAAAATGAGTTCTTTAATAATTATAAATGAGAAAGCATCCTGGATACTATGCAAATGGCAATTGTGTGGTGAAGGAGTTCTTATTTCAATGAGATTTGATTTCTGCATAGCCAGCCTTCAAAGTCTAAGCAAAGGTTCTTTTGTAAAGTTTCAACAGTTTATCCCTTTGGCAGTTGTATATGTACTAAAAGTATTTACTTTTTAGCTCAAATGAAAAGCAATTGCCTTTTGTTTCACAGTAAGAAAAAGCTGAAACAACTTGTAATACTGGTTTTTTGCCTTCAGTAAAAAATGCAGAATTTTTGCAGCAAGCTGCTTTAGAAGAATATGGGCCAGAACTCCATGTTGCTTTGAGAAGCCGAAGAGATGAACTTCACTACTTAAGAAAACTTACTGAACTTCTTTTTCCTTATATTTTGCCCCCCAAATCAACAGAGTGCAGGTATAGAAATTATTTAGAATTGTATTTTTTAAAGTATCTGTATATTATGTAGTACCATAATTTTGGGAAGTGAAAGAGTGAACTCCTAAGTCATCCTCCTCAACCCCTTTTCTTATCCTTTCATTTGTTTTTTTTTTTTTTTTTAATTTGTCTTTAAAATAGCATTCTTATGGTATTGTTAAACCCTAAAATATTTCCCAGTGGTATATAATGGCATTGGAAACTTCACTCAGAAAATTATGTTATGTAGTATTCATTTGGATTTTTATTTCCTTTATTTTCTTTTCAGGTCCCTGGCTCTTCTGATAAGAGAGATTCTGCCTGGTTCTGTTTTCCTTCCCTCAATGGATTTCTTAGCTGATCCTGTAAGACTTTGGAACACAAGAATAATCTTAATTTATTCAATATTGCTATTTTCCTACTAAGTATGTTGTGGGTAAAGCAAATGATACAGAATGAATGACTTGCTGTGCATTTTGACTGAAAAAGGACAAGGAATCTTGTGGCCAATGGTTTTGTTTGTTCATATACCTGGTTTAACTCACTGAACCAACTAAAATAACAGTATAGGTGTAATCTCTAAAAATGTATTTTTAATGAAGTACTACATCTCCTGCTAAATGGGAGAATGCTGTGCTGGTATAAACATCTTCAAATTTCTGATTGCTATTGCTACATTTAAACAAGGGCTCAAGTACTTCAACTCTAATTGTGTGGATATTTATAGCAGTCTAAGTAAGACAGTTGTTGCAGTGATATTGAATTAAATGCTTTTGTTCTTAATTCTGTAAATAAAAGGGCATTTGTTTATAATGATGGAACACTTAAGTCTGATTTTGTTTATGCATGTATTTTAATAGGCAAAATTGCAATACTTATGCAGGCACCACCTAGGTGCAAACAGAAAGTACTGTAGCTGTGGAAGTATTAGTAGTTCTGTAGATTTGTGCTTACAGTAAAAATACATTGTAGAGCTTTCTTCCACCAGTATAGAATATTTCTGTGCAGGTCTCTTCAGAAATTCCCTGACTTGTAAAAACTTGAAAGAGGCTGTTGAAGGTCAATTCTCAGACATGTGTCCCCAGGCTTTGCTTTTTAAAAAGTATTAATATACTCACAGGTTTAAACTTGGGCATAACAGAGTATTGAAATTATTTTAATCTATTTTGTTGGATTTCTTTAATATTAATTTTGTATTGTGTTTTCCTGCAGGACACAGTCAACCATTTGCTGCTAATCTTCATTGATGATAGTCCAGTAAGTACGGATAAAATTAAAACAGTAGCAATGTGGTCACCCATTAAGAAAGCTTTCTTAACAATTGTAATGTTATTTCTGCAGCCCGAGATAGCAACTGAGCCTACTTCTTCACTGGTTCCATTCCTTCAGAAATTTGCAGAGCCAAGAAACAAAAAACCATCTGTAAGCAAAGGCAACGTTTATTTCCTTTCCTATTTTGAATAAGTGTTTTGCTTTACCTGCTGTTTTTGTTCTACAACTCTTCACATTATTTATGTACTCAAAGTCTGAAAATTGGCTGACTGCATTTTTGACCTACTCAGGTACTGAAACTGGAGCTAAAGGAGATCAGAGATCAGCAAGATCTTTTATTTCGGTTTATGAACTTCCTGAAACAGGAAGGGGCAGTACATGTGCTGCAGTTCTGCCTGACTGTAGGTAAGATTGCATACATGTGCTCAACTTATTTGATTATATTTAAGCATTTGCAGGTTGAAGTGAATATTCAGTCCAGAAGTAGGTGACATTATTCAGCAAGAGATTACCTTTCAGAATCTGTGTTCACTTACTTCAATGTGTCCCAATTCTTCAATACTAATCTTGGCAATATTAATGTTGCTGTGAACTGTAGGTCTTAAAGAGTATTTCTGTTTGTTGGTGAAAGTGGTACATTTTAAAATAGGGTACTCGTGTAAGAAAAAAAATTCTCACCGCTGATACGAAGTACAGCCACCTTTTTTTTTAATATCTTGTTATTAAAGTATTTCTAAAATGAGTTGTTCATCATTAAAGGCTTCTCATGTTCTTTTAGCTGTAGAATTCTGATTTCTGTATAGAACAGAAACATAATTTTAAAGGTGTTGAAACATTTTATTCAGTAACCTGTACTGAATAATGTTTATTCAGTAACCTGTACCTTGGTTATGAGGTGTGTGCTTGGTTTTAGCATTACACAGGTGGTTTGAAAAGCTGTCTACTTTCCAATGATAAGGTTTTCTGTGAAATTTTATAAATTTGAGTTCAATAAAGTATGAATTATAATTTTCAAGTTTTTTGGTCAGCAAGTAATTACTGGCTTACCAAAGTGATGCTGCTCTTTGTTGGTAAGTATTTTCATATTGCATAAGGCATAATATATGAGCCTTTATATCCCAAGCCCATACATATATTGGGAACATGTGAAATGAAATTAGACAGACATAATCTTATAAAATACTGCAGAAATCACTAATTATTATGCCAGGAATGACTTAATGGATTTATACTTGCTGTGATAAGGAATAATTTAATTGCAATATATTTGTAGCAATAATTTTATTAAAAAATCTGAATTATAGTTAATAAGGCAGCTACCTTACTACCTAAGACTTTGAGATGCCTTATGTTTCTATTAACTTTAAAGTTTTACAAATTACTGTATCTGCTGAAAAATGAGTAGATGGTATTGGGTGCTTCAAGATGCTGGTTTTTGCCAGGTTGATCAAGAAATGCTTTTCCTTTCCTTTGCTTCCCAGAGGAATTCAATGACCGAATTTTACGACCAGAGCTGTCAGATACTGAAAAGATGGCTCTTCATGAGGAAGTACAGAAAATTTTCAAAACTTACTGTTTGGATGAAAGCATTGACAAAATTAGATTTGACCCTTTCATTGTGGAAGAGATTCAAAGAAGTAAGTTTAAATTTGAAAGGAATAATGTACACTGGAATTTCAACAGCATTCTGTAGTAAAGTGAAGAAAAACTTAGCTATCATCCATCTTTTGTTGTCAATTTTAAAATTGCTATACCCTTGCTATATTGTACCTTGTTTTATCAGTTTATTTCTATTTTTTATTTGTAAAACTTAGAGTAGCTTGCAAAGTAATCACAAGCTCAGACAGGAAAAAAACCAAAACATGCACTTTTTATGTCTGTATCTCTAGTCATAATTTTTTTTATAGTTGCTGATGGCCCATATATGGATGTTGTGAAACTTCAGACTATGCGGTGTCTTTTTGAAGCTTATGAGCACGTACTTTCTCTGCTTGAGAACGTTTTTACTCCTATGTTCTGTCACAGTGATGAGGTAAGTGTTGAAGTTTTGAAGAGTAGTCTTAAAAGTGAAATTGTATTTGTTTAGGGTACGCTGTTTACAACAGTCATGTGTATGCGGGGCTGAAAAATATGGCTTCATTTTCCACTTCAGTTAGCATTCCACAGCTGGGCCAATCTCAGTAGGAAAACTGAATTTATTCTAGTTCAGTGCAACATCACAGAACAATTTGTGTGATTGTGGTCAGCTTGCCTATTACTTCTGTTCTTGTTTCCCAGATTTTGCAGTGTTGTTACATAGTAGCCTCTACCCCAATTAATCCAATGTTTTCTTTGATACCTTATTTGTCTGGTGTAGTACTTCAGACACCTTTTAAGAGGAGCAGAGTCACCGACACGCAATTCAAAGTTTAACAGGTAGGTATGGTAGAGTTTTTAAGTGTTTTTCATTGGTTGTTAGTTAAAAGCTTCAGAATATTAAACCACAAGAATTTTGCTACTGCCTGATATTAATGTGACTAAATTTGTAGCTCAACCTTTTTGTTTTTAAATGAAGAAATGACATATTAAAGGAGCAAGCAATATTATACAAGATGTCTCATTGCTTTGAAGTGCTTTCATTAGAGACAGACCTAGCAGCAGCCCTCTTGTTTTGCAGCCTGCTGTGAGTTGTATTACTGGGACATATCTTTCTTCCCTGCTCCTGTTCTTTAAAAGCTACGTGGTTGTTCTCTTTAATATATCTTCATTGGTGACATCTTTTATGTAGTCTTTTTAGTTGAGCTTTGGTGCAGTGCTTTCTCACATTGGTGCTCGCAAGGTTCTGTGTCTTATCAAAGAGGTGTGGAGTGCAGCTAGACCAAACAGCATCTTTTTCCTACATGGTACTCCACTAGGAATGGTGACCTTAAAACACAGTTTACCTTCTGTTGAAGATTGCTGCAGGGTTTCATCTACACCTTTAAAGCTGCTTTCTGGTTTCTTTCCCAAAATTATTCATGTCAGGTGTTAGAAGTACCCTGTCATACACTTCTTAAATCTAGTTAAAGTATGATAATTTAGGTCACCTCCTTGGTGCTTTGTTTTTAGAAATGCAAAGGGTGAAATTACAGGCAGTCTCTACCTGGAGTTTTTGAAATACGTCTCTGGCTACAAAATAAACCGATTTTGTTTGGGGACTGTTACAGCATATTCTCAAACAGCATCCATAGTATTAGTGAAAATGGTTTACATTTTGGAACAATCTGAATGCCCTCTGTATATATGTTGATTTATGATACAAGGTTATGTTCCTGAAGTGGTGCATCATGATTATTTCTCTGAAACAGACATCTTGTCTGCAAGTAGTTTGCCTGTTGTTTTGGAGTTTCGCTCTGCAGAATTTGGTACAGACAGTCACTACTGAGAGGGGGGGAAAAATAGGCTACTTATGGAATTAGATTAATTAGATGTTACTCCATATGCTTAGTCCTGCCTTCTCTTCACTATTCTAGCATTAGTTCCACTTGAAAGAAATTACATGCAAAGAGATGAGTTTTGTTTCCCATATATTTGATACTGTGTGTGTATTGCATAGATACTGCTGGTTGAAAATTAGCTAGGAGTAGGGATGAAATCCCTGTGGAATGTGCATGTGGGTAATGTGTTGAAACATTTCACTTTCTGTAAGACAAGAAAATTGCAGAGTTTCTAGAAAATACAGGTAGAAATATATCTTCCTACCATACAGGTAGGAAGATGTGACTAATTTTTGGTTTGAATTACTTCTTTGATCTGTGCAAAATAATCATAGCTTTTTACTACAGATAGGACAAATAATGTGTGCTAAGGCAATAGATGGGAAGTCCCAAGCGTTTCTGCAGTGCAAAGAATTCGTATTGAAGATATTCTGACAACTAGATAACCAGTTGTGGTTGTCAGCAGTTTTAGCTCCATAACTGATGCTTTCTAGCCAATGTTTAGTGTGTGTGGCCAGTGATAACTGATGCTCTAAGGTCCAATTCTGTCACCTTAAGTTGGATAGTGTGGAACAGATGGCAAGTATTCCCTCTTCCCCTCTCATAGTTATGTATTTATAGTACATTACTACATTACTTAAAGGTATTCTGTGTTGGAAGTCTAACAGAGAAAGAAAAGCTGTCGTGTAGTATAAATGCACAGTTTTCTAGATAGCTGTATATCTGTCTTGATTTTCTACATGCCGTGACCACAAATAGAAGTAAACGCATCCTGATATCTCATCATTGGATAGCAATGAAATGAAAGCATTTTTAAGTTAAAGGACCAAATAGAAAAGATACAAACAATTTCAGGGAGTGGTTAGGAGTAAAACCCGTGGAATTAAGTCTGTGAACAGTTCTGTGCAATGTAATAGTGACCATAATTTCTAACTTGGTAGGTTATGTTTCCAGTTTTGCAGCTAACATGGCTAAAGACAGTGTAAGATGTCTTGCAGTCAGATGCTTTTGTAAAACAAAATCTAAAATTTTAGTGGTTTAATGTCATATGAGTTTGTCCAGAATTCAGTAGCTCTGGACAATTAAAATCCTATGTGTAGTGACAGTGTTAACAGTTCATTTAAATATCTCAGTTGGAATTACTGGGTTGATGTCTGAGGCATTGGTTCTATGTACCAGATTATGTAGAATGTCAGAAATACATGGTAGGTCTTAAAATCTATGAAATAAAAATTTACAAAAGATATTTTAGTTTTTAATAGTGCCTTTTACTATATTTAATACAAAGGGGGGAAGCAGACATGTATTATTACAAAAAATAAGTTCACAGCCTTTTCATTTTATTGGCAAAATTAATTGGATTCCCACATGACTTCTGAACATAACTTCTGACTTCTGTAGAAGAAGTTAGCTGCCTGTTTGGCTTTACAGAGAACTCTTAAAAATTAAAGTTTTCTGTATAAAATTGGCAGTTACTTGTACTAAATGTCAGTGAAGACCTGAAATATTCAGTAACTGAAGTTTTAAATTCAGAGGCCAAGCATGTGGTGATGAAATGTGCAGGTACTGTTCAGGTTTCACTTTCTTAGGATTTTAGGCCAGAAATGCCTAGTTGTATCACCTTGTGTTAATCCGTGGTGATTGTCATAGCAGTTCAGTTTTGTTGGGATAGGTCTGTCAAGTTTGGTTTGGTTTTTTTTGTTGGCTTGTTTTTTGATTTTAACATTATTTTCTGCTGGGCTCTGGAGGTAATTTATGTGCCTGTTGTTGCAGAAGTAGCCTGAGTTTGGATGACATACGGTAAGTCTATCTAACACTCAATAAATGTGTGTTAGTTACACTGCATCTCTTGTGACTTCATCACACAGCGTTTATAACAGTAGTTAGCTGTCCATTTTATTTGTCAAAAACATGTGAATGTCTTCTTTGGACTAAAGTGCATTTCTCTTAACAATAAGCTTTACTTCCCATGTCCTCTTCACAAGTATTTAAAGATTACTTAATTACTAATTTCACAAGTTTGCAAGACATGAACATTGTTTGCCATTAATAGTTCATCTGTTGTCATTTGTTTTGAAATATACATGCAGAACTTGAAGCCTGTTTTTTTGGCCTGTGACTGCTGGCTGCCCCAAAATTTCCTTTACTCTGTGTCGTATTTCCTGATCCTGTTTGAGGTTTTGTCCACTTAAGTACTTGTTTTATCTTGCACAGCTGTATTCAGAGTGATCATTGTCTTAACACTGCATGCATATATAACCATTTAATGATCAGTATCAAGCAGTCAAAAACCAACAGCTCCCCAAATTAGTTCACTCTGGAGTTTCTCTTGTGACTGTTACAGGTTTGATTACAGCATTTGCTATTTTTTATAATTTGCTGTAGGTAGTCTGTGACCACTCATTAATGCCTTAATAGCTGTTCAGTGGTTTGTTTTCTCGTTATTCCTGCCTCTTTAAATACATGCTATCCAAACTCAGAAGACAGTCTTTTCTGTATGGACTATTTCTTGGAATTTATCAGAGCATCAGTATGACATAAATTTCTCTCGAGACTAGTATGAGTAATCTTTCAATTTAATTTTTCAGATTAGAAATCAAAGTAATTAGCTGCTTTTATGTTTTACATGCTAGTTCAGTGTGTTGAGCTAAAGCTTGCTAGATTGTTGAGCAATAGGGAGTACTTGAGCTGTAAATGCAGCTCATTGATTTTCAAGTGCAGCAATACATGTTCAGCTTTTCTCCTAACTGGGTGTAGGGATTTTAGTCAGCCAAAAAGAAATGGTACTATGACTTCACATGTATATTAATATCTAACTTGCCTGGTATATACAACTGGCCTGGTACTTCTTGACCCAAAGAGACTCACAACAGCATTCTTCACCTGCATAGCTCTGGCACATAGATCTGTTCAGTGCAGTGAATGAGGCAGCGATGCTGTGGGAAAATGATTTTGCCGCAATCCATGATTAAAGAACGTCATAGTGCACAGTGGCACTACTGCAGTCTTTGGTCTGCAATTCCCAGTTATAGAGTGAACGATAATTTTAATTTTTTTAATGTTGGTATGTGTGACTTCTGGAATGTTTAAAAAAAAAAAATTTCAACCTCTTGTTGTCACATCATTCATCAGGAATGTTGAAACCTACAGGCTCTCCACACAGGGCCCTGCTGAGAAAGCAAACTGTAGAATGGCAGTCTAATAATGCTATTACGTGGATTAGCACCAGAGGGAGTGGGATACTTTTTTTGTAGTATATATTTGCTGACAGTAGCAGAGTTGATAGGTCTTGAAAAATCTGGTCTCTGTTCCAAACTGGCCAGCTCCTGTCCTCTGTGGTCCTTCATGTCTTGAACCTGCTCCTGTCCTAGTTCCATCTGTTTCCTCCTATCTAGCCTCAAGTTCTTTCTCCTGTTTCTGCTTAGCCAGTGAATCTGTTAGATTTTCATCCTGATACCTTTTTTTAATATATATTTTTTTCTCTCTTTCTTTAAAGTCAGTCATCCTGTTGTCTGTCCATCTCTGCTGACATCCAGATTTTTTGCCATGCTCATCTAATGTGATTTGTGCTCTGTGTGCTTGCTCAAGGACTTGCTAACCCAGTCCTGTTGTCTCCATGTATTGTGGAGACTATCCATGTACCCTCTCCCTCACCAGTGTTTGTTCTGAATTTGTGTCTTCCTGTGAAGGGAATTCCATCCTAGTTTGTCGCTTTATACTTCTGCAGTTGAATGATTGCTCTTTATTCACTCAGTGTCATCTTGTCATGATTGCTCTTTATTCACTCAGTGTCATCAGCACTGGGGCTGGAAGGGTTGGTTCCTAGCTGTCAGGGTGAGTACCTGGCTCCATACAGCTCAGTGCAGGCACTCAGTATGCTGCCTTCAGCTGGAGCACGATCAGTGTGGGAAAGAACTGCTTTGAGCCTGGAGTACTCCTATCAGATCATTGAACTTGTGCAAATTCATGTTTCTGCTGAAGCTCTTGAGAATCGCACAAGTTTTCACAGGAATGATGAAAACTTCCTTCAAGAGCCAAACCAGAGGTCTGAAGTATTAACTTTCCAGTATTAACCTAGCTTTGTCTGATTAAGGTTTCTATTTTCTAGCCCAGTGTTGAAGCACTTGATCAAGATTCAGGAAGGTCTCCAATGTGAAACTGTTCAGTTCAGCACAGTAACATGTTTAAAAATTGAGTAAAATTGGTCAAGCATGAATTTAGACTAGAAACAGCCAAGCAACCTTATCTTTGTGTAGCAGAGATAAGTAAGATAGATGGTGCCAGTCTGCTTTGGAGCTGATGGTAATATGAGATAGAAAAAGCGAAATACTATTTGGAAATGATGCAATTCTAGTTGTGTACACAGTCTGTGTAAAATTATAAACAGGAAGATCATTAGTAACACACAGATGTGTTTGGAGTCAGCAGTTGATCTTGTCTGCATGGCGATGAAGATGCTTTACCTCTAGTCACTGCTGTTATGTTGGTACTACTGTACAGTAGTTAAAAATCAATCATTTTAAAGAAAAAAGAAACAGGAATTTTTTTTACCTCTGAAGTGCTAATTGTGCTTTCAATATATCAGTCTATAAATTTCTTTTGAGTCTTTGATTCTGCAGTCCACTGCATTGATTTTTAACTTGCAGGTCAACTGTATACCTTGAATCACCATAAGCAACCTCAGGCCAATTCCAGATTCAACAGAAATATTTTTATTTCCAGAATTACTAGCATTTTTACACAAGAAATAATCTTTAGTGTCAGGATTTGTGTAATGGCATAAGAATGCTGCAAAATCTGTTCTCTCAGCAGGGAGTGTGCTTCCTGCCCAAGTACCTTTCTTTTTCCGTACCTTGTTTGTTGCTTTTTGGATGCTTTGTCAAAAGTGGCAAGACTTTTAAAAAGTTTTCATCTTTCAGTCAGACTGAAAGATACTCAAGCCAAGATTCTTCAGTTGCATCTGTTTTCTCTCATGCTCAGTCTTGCTTCATGCACATTCTTTTTGTCTGTCCTTACTGCTTAAAAATTGAGATCTATCTTGAATGATATGTGCTTGTAAAATTCCATTATGAAAATTCACCTACCTGCAGCATTTAAAGTACTTGGCAGGAATGGATAAATATTTAAATATGAGTACATGGAAAAGGACAGAGTTAGTGACCTTCTTGATGTGCGTGCCTGTAGCAATACCACAGTTTCTGCTGTCAAAACAAAGTTGTTTTACCTAGCTAATTGTTTATTCTGTGTCCTGAATTACCGGGATACTATCTAAGAGTTTACTTGTGGTTAAGCATATGGGAATCTTGTATCTCTTAGATGTGTAATCAAGAAATTTTGCTGATTGATCAGAGAAAAAATTACTATAAGTTAATTTTAATCTAAGCGGAACTGTAAATAGATAGGCTACTTGTTTATAGAGTTGTTTCTCTTATCTGCAAATGGTGTGCAATGACCTACTGAGCAGCTGTGTAATCATATGCCTTGTGTTGTGAACTGTGGCTTCTGTGATCCTAGGACCACACAGAAGAGAGGAGAATCATTTGGAATCAGCAAAATAGGGAACAAAATCAAAGGTGTATTCAAGAGTTCTGCCATGGAAGGAGCTATGTTGCCTAACTATAACTTAAATGAAGGAGAAGATGACTTTGTGAGTAAAAGCATTAAGTTGGACTTTAAGCCTCTGCTGATTTTGAGTGATTTGGCTTTTTTCCTTTCTTTTTTGGGAATAATAAGTTTCTGCTGTTCTCACTGCACAATTTTCATGTGCTGGCATCTGATTAGGTTGCCTTGTCTACTCTGTATTCATTCACAAGTCAAGGCCACCTTCCCAGTTAGTGTGCCTCTGCTTTAGTACAGGAAAGTACTAAAAGTAGCAGTGTCAGACATTTTTGTAAGCAATGAATTTTTCTCTAAAAGCTTACCATGCCATTTTAAAATTCTAGGTAACAAGGCATGCATAGGACTGCATGCATGGCTCTTCATCTGAAGCTTGCCACAAGGCCTTAAAACCATAAATAAAGAAGTGGACAAATTGCTGTCATGTTAGTCTGCGATGCATTATTTTCTCTGAAGATCAGGGGCCAGTAGACCTTTCTCATTTGTCTTGGGTGTTTTTCTTCCATGCTAAAGAGCCATGGATAGAGCCAATGGTAGAATTTATTGCATGGGACATTGTTATCTGAAGCACAGGTGGGAGACAAATGGAAAAGTTTAAAAAGGGAAGAAAAGGGGATTGATCAGAAGTGATAGGGTTTTTTTTTACACCATGTCAGTCAGTTCAGTCTTTTGACCTATTCCTAACAAACAAAACATTTCAGTGTTCATCACCTTGATAAAACGCATGCTCATTAGCCTGAACATAAAACTGTAAATATGAATTTGTATTATTCTCCTGGCTCAGAATTGTTTTCAGAAGAAGGTGAAAGCACTCAGCAACTTAGAACTCTAAATAATTTTTTTTTCCTTAATTCTAGCTATCTCCTTTAGTACTTCTGTGTCCCACTTCCTCTTCCTGAAGTATCTATGGAGCTTGATAGCACTGTAAAAATTTTCTGATCTTGCTAAAAGTTGCTAATTTCAAATGAATTTGCAGTGGATCTAAAACCAGAAATTCATCTATGTGAAAACTCCATTAGTGAAATGATTTTTTTGATCTTTTATTACTTAGTGACACATACTTAAAACTTGATTTCATGTTTCATTACCTTATAGAAGTTTTGCAGAGGTCAGCTGTACCAATTGAAATAGAACTGGAGATCTTTGTGTTTGAATCTTTACAGATTGAAGAAGGCGTTATGGTGATGGAGGATGATTCTCCCGAGGAGGCTGTTACTACCCCAAACACACCCCGCAACCTCTCTGCGTGGAAAATTAGCATCCCATATGTCGATTTTTTTGATGATCCCTCCTTGGAAAGAAAAGACAGAAAGGAGAGAATTCCTGTATTCTGCATTGATGTAGAGAGAAATGATAGAAGGGCAGGTATGCAATGTTGTCGATAAAGTGTCATTTAAAGGTGAACTCACAGTATTCTGGTGTGCTCTGTTCTGTTGGTTCTTGCCGTGTGTTTTGCATATGTGTTCTGATTTTGAAATTGTGGCTTGAAAGTTCTGAGGAAATGTTTGAGAGATAAATTGATCATATTCAATGTTTGCAGGTTGAGAACTGATTCCTCAGCATGAATCAGTTCTATTTAGACTCTGTGCCAGAGTTTGAGATGTTCTCTTTCCAAAAATATTTATCCTCCAATTCATACTAATAAGCACCTGGCATATTTTTCTTTCACCTATTCTGAACTTTGGAACAGTGAACAGTAAACAGCTTTTTATATAATCTTAAAATACAGTTCTTAGGAAATGAAAATGTTTTGCTTATTGAGAATCATCCTGGCTTGCAGTTAGTTTATTAGCATCTAGATAGCAATGCATCAATATGAAGTGGAGGAAAATAGCATCATCCAAAGGCTGCATGGATTTGTGTTAGTGAGACTAATATTACCACAATAAGCAGAAAGGATTTAAGAATAATGTAGTGATATCTTCCAGGGTTAAGAATGATCAGCATTCAAACTGATGATGCAGAGGACTGTGTTCAGCAAAGTACTCTTTCTGTAAATCATTTGGTTAAAAGTTTAAAAATAGATCTAGCATAGTCATCCCTCATAAATTTTGACTATATGCAGCACTCTATTGTTTAGATTTTAGGAATCCCCTAAATGAGGTGGTAATTTCCTTGGTAGGACCTTATCTGTCTACCATATCTATCTGTCTAGGTATGCATTTCAGTTTATCACTAAAAACATGTTAGAGTTTGTTACTGGAATATGGGGGACTAATGTCACTGAGATTTTTCTTGTAACAATGCAGCATGTGTTTCATGTTGCTAATTTGTCTCACAGGCAGCATAAAACCTGGTTTATTTTTAACTTTTATTTTTTTCCCCCTAGTTGGACATGAACCTGAACACTGGTCTGTCTACAGGAGATATCTTGAATTTTATGTGCTTGAGTCGAAGCTTACGGAATTTCATGGTATGTCCTAAACCATCTGGAAAGCCAATTTTCCCATTCATTATTGAGCTGAAATTTAAAATAATGAAAACAGTGTTTACTGCATTATAAGAACAATTTAATCTCCTTGATATCTTTATTAGGTACGTTTCCTGATGCTCAGCTTCCCTCAAAAAGGATCATTGGCCCCAAGAACTATGAGTTCTTAAAATCCAAGAGAGAGGAGTTTCAGGAATATTTGCAGGTATCAAACAAACATTTGGAGCAAAAAGTACTATAATGATACAAAACTAATAAAAGAGTATCTGCTTGGTTTTGTTTGTTTCCAAGTAACTTGAGTAACTTGAGTTTTAGAGAAGGGGTTCAAGTGGGCAAATAAAACTTGTTGAAGTTTCACATGACTGAAAACGGAAATGTCTGGCAAATGATATCTATGGCAGTATAATGCTCTTTGAATATCTTTTTATAAATAGAGAAACTGATTTTTAAAGATGAGTTTTAAAGTACTTCTTTCTTTCCTTCTGTCTCAAAGAAACTTCTGCAACATCCAGAGCTAAGTAACAGCCAGCTTTTAGCCGACTTCCTGTCCCCTAATGGAGGAGAGACTCAGTTTCTTGATAAAATGTTGCCTGATGTGAATCTTGGTATGTAATATGCTACTTGTTTATGCTGACAAATAGTAATACTGTGGATGCTGTGATTGAATTCTGTGATTCTGTGAATGATAATAGTAATGAACAGATAATTCTTGTGGATGTGGGCCATAAAGATTCTGTTCACAGCCCCTAAAATTACAGTTCAGCAAGGAAGATATGCTGATATTTCTTCCTTGAAGAAAAAAAAGATCTTTTTCAAATGATGAAAAAAAGTGTTTAACTGGTTGCTTTTGAATTTTTGTGTCACTGAGCAAGATGATAAGATTTCTCTTAATAAATTTCATAGTTCAAGAAGATTCATAGTTTTGTTACAAATCAAATCTGCACAAGTCAGTCATTGTTTACAGATGAGTTGGTATAAACAAATTTAATATAAAATTACTTTGGAGTTTCGTTGGATTAAAATCGGTTTCTTTTATTCTGAAAGCTACAGTATTTGATATTTCTAGTGTTAGGTGGTGTTAAGATCTTTTTTAACATGAGCTACTTAATAGAATTTGAAAAACAACGTCTGTGATGTAGACAGGTCAAATGGAAATTGAGAAGTTGAGAAACTCCTGATGTGTAATGTAAGAGTTCATAATAAATGAACTTCAGTGAGCTTGGCTGTAATGTCATTATCCTGTCTCAGGATGTCTCATATCTTGTACCACTTGTGGGTTTGGCACTGGTGTGGTCCTAGAAACTGTCTGAACTGTCTCTTGGTCCCCGTGTGAACCTGCTGGGGTGGCCATTCTCTTAGTGTCCTTTTATGAGCTGTTGAATGAAGTTTCAGTTTTCATCCACCAGTTGGAAGGTTTTGTTTTTGTTTCCCTTCTAGGTCCAACCATACATTTTTAAAAAAAGCTCATAATTATGGTGGTTGCTGTAATGTATTTCCTGTCTTGGGACTGTGCTTCACTTCCATAAACAGCACTGTAACAAGTCCTGGCATTTCAGTGGGACTTTTTATGAGGATGAGAGTTTTTATTATTATCATTTGACCATTGTACATACTTTATGATGTAAATACCAAATTTAATGACATGTAGATAAGAAAACAATTACGGTAAATGTAATGCTTAAAATAAAATGAGTCCCAGACACTTGCACTTTTCAGCATTCAGAGTTACTGAGCCGTATCCTGATAGCCTTCTCAGGACACAAGAGCTAATTTTCATGACCACAGCTATAACCTGTCCAGTTTATAAAATTTTACTTTGGTTTTCAAGGCTGGTTCTGGCCAGAAATCTCTCCAGATTAGCTTTTCATGGAAAAAGGAGAGTCTCAGTTATCTTGGTTTCTCGTGAAGAACTTAAAGACAGGGAATTTTGCCTGTACTGGTGTGATAGTAGTACTGCTATTATGGTACTATAGCTATTTATGTTTAAGACCCTAGACCAATTAAAAGGTAGACCTAAAATACTTTATTGTGGGGTATTTTAAGTATTCAGATAATAATCTGTATATTTTTAATATTTTAAGTATCTTTTCTTGAAGAGTACTAAGCACTAAGTTATAGCAAGACTATTTTCATAGCTTTTTATGCCAAATTGAAAAAAAATCAGATTTTTAAAAATTGTTGTATTTTTAAGTAACTACTAGACAATAAGAAGATAAAATATAGCAGAGAAAATGTCTTTCGGATCAGACAGTGATAACAGAAAGTTTTTGTTTCTTTGTTTCTAATTATAGGTAAAATCATAAAATCTGTTCCAGGAAAGCTGATGAAAGAGGTGAGTAAGTCTTTCAGGTTGCCAACATTTTAACTTCAGTAACTAATTTTACAAGATTAGTAACTTACAGGCTAGTCAAAGCTTTCTTTGAAAATTAATTTTCTTGTTGTTTCATTTACATTTTTCTATATTCATGCAAGTGACAGGTCACTCATATCTTTTTTCAGAAAGGTCAGCATTTGGAGCCATTCATCATGAATTTTATCAACTCCTGTGAATCTCCCAAGCCTAAACCAAGTAGGCCTGAACTTACCATTTTGAGTCCCACTTCTGAAAATAACAAGAAGGTACAGTAGGTTTTGTTCCTTTCCCACTTCACAGGAGTGGGGAAAACTGACCATACTGTGGAAATGGAAAGAAGAAACAAAACACCCTCATAAATATAATAACTTACCTCTTTTGTGTTGTCATTTCATACAAGATTGAGAATAGTAGTGGAGAGATCTGTTACCTTCTGATTTGTAGATATCTTAGTCTGCATATGAGACTGGACTATGCAAGAGTCAGTCTCTTTTCCTGAATAACAAGGGGCAGGAAGAGAGGAAATGACCTTAAGTTGTGCCAGGGGAGCTTTAGACTTGGTATTAGGAAAAAAAAATCTCTTCACAGAATGGGTTGTCAAGCATTGAACAGGCTGCTCGGGGAAGTGATGGAGTCACTATCCCTGCAGGTATTTAAAAGATGTGTAAGTGTGGCACATGGTTTAGTGTTGGGTTTGGTAATGTTGGGTTAACAGTTGGACTTAGTGGTCTTAGATGTCTTTTTCAACCTAAATATTTCTGTGACTCAGTGTAAGCCAGGACTTTTAATCTTGCAAAGTGATAAACTGGAGTTGTATAATAGTCTGAAGAATAATGCATAGCATGAGAGGACAGGGGATAAAGATTGGGGGGGATTTTTTTCCCCTCTCTCTCCTCTAGTGCAAAAACTAAGAGACACTAAATGAAGGTGGTAGAAGCTGGGTTCAAAAAAAAAATAATTGGTAGCTCTTGCAATGGTTAGTAGATTCATGGAATTCTTTGGCTAAAGATCTTGTGAATACTAGAAGGTTAAGCAATTATGAAGTGACAGAACAAATTCACAAAAAGGAAATATATTCAGGTTGAATACCTGTATGGAGACTGAATCCAAATCTTGACTTTTTTTTTTTTAAATTGCAAACAACTGGAGACTGGAAGAATTTGGTGAAAAGTACTGTGTAGAATGCTTGTTCCCAGGATCGGTTTATGGTTCTTCATAGTGATGGGCTGTTGAAAAAATGGACCTTTTGATCTGCTTCACTATGAACATTTTTATAGTGTTATGACACTTACAGAATTTGCAGCCACAAAATATTTATACTGATTAACTTCAATAGCAGTTAAGTCTATTAATTTGTTTGGGTTTCATCTTCTGAACATGAAGGCTGAATTACTACAGCCAGTATTTAGTGTTAGCTTTCATGTGCATATATACAAAATTAGTATCCTTCATTTCAAGTTCTCTCTCACCTCAGACTCTCATTTCCAAGGCTAAGATATTTTGCTGTTGCTCTCTATACAGAGGGGTATGAATGTATCAGCAATCTTAAAAATCGGATGTAGAGTTTTTGACTTCTGCTAGAAACAGTACATGCATAAATAATTCAAAGGTTATTTATAAAACAGCTGACAGCACACTACAGCAGAATATGAACAATCAGTTAACTTTTTTACTGTGATCTGAAAAGAACTGTGGAAGTTGGCAGTTTTAATACATTTAACTTACTTAAATACCTGTGCTACCAGCTTTGTATTCTGAAGCATTGCTCAGTTAAAATGTAAACACATTCTTTGAAGTGTCAGTATGTTGTTCTTGTAAAAGAACATGTGTACAGAAATTCAGGCTCTGAAATGAGGTTTTCCCAATGATTTTCAACCATGGTGATTCCAGGAAAGCAAAGAGCTGTCTGTACTTAGGCTTTCCTTTTGGAATACTGACATTTCCTTAAGCAAAACATAGCTCTTTATTGCCTTCTGTTTTTGAATTTCATTTTCAGAAATAGCATTGTGGGAGAAAACTCCTTATCTCTGCTGACTAAGTGTCCATGTATGCAGTCCATTGGAGACAGAAGTTTGTAGAGTGTGAGGCCAAGTTGTTCCTGGCACTGCAGTTTAGCCTGTAGCAGATGCTTTTGTCACAAGATACGAGTTTCTTTGCAAAAAGCAAAAAAGTTGAGGCTAGCCCCAGCTCTCTGTTCCTTCTCACTGTCTGTTGTGCAAGTGAGTTCACTGTTTCTCTAAGGACCTTTATTCTAGTTAGCTCTTTTATGAATAAGTAATTGATTCTGCATATGTTTTTGAATGTCTTTTTCCTTTCACAGAAGAAACCTGTTTTGCTTTGGGGAGCCATTTGGTGTAAATGAATGGGAAGTTTCAGACTTGCGTGTGTCTCCTGCAGAGCTGTGATTATTATTTAATGATGGACACTCAAGACACTTCACCTTGGGGGAGGCTGCAAGACAGTTTCTGTGATCAGATACTGAGTATCTGTGCACAAATTATACTACTAATTTTGACCAGCAGAGGCATGTATGCATGAGGAGTTCATGTAGTGACTGCTCTCTCACTAATTTGCAGTATCTCAGTTCAGCCAGGATGCACACACTTACACAGTTAATGGTAATTATTAGAGATCTGATAGACCAGATTGTGCTGGGTTATGGTCTCTACTGAGTTTTCCCATGCATGTTGTGAAATTCATCCCTATTGGGGTGCTTGTGCCTTCTTTGGAACACGGTTTTCTCTTTCTCAAATCAGCTCATGCTTGGGAAAAGCTTTGTGCCAGGTGCCAGGACACCTAGCCATTTACATCTTGTCACTTTGATTTGATTTGTAAGCAGCACTGGTTTCATCTGCCAGACTACTTTAGTTCATATCAATGATACTTTTTGGAAGCCAATCTCCTAATCATCTCTGCTTGTCACACTTTCTCTCATACTAGGGAGCCGTCTTAGAACTCATTAACTGAATTTATTTCAGATGAAATTAAAATGGAAAATGCAGTTTAGGAATGCAGGCACCAAGGGTGTTCAGTTTGAAGGCCAGACTAAAGGAAGGCTGGAGTAACACTCCTCCCTACATGTGACATAGACTTCAGCTGCTCAGTTCTGCGGTTTCACTTCTGTTGTGAGAATGTGATATCTTTGTGAAAATATGCAGCCTTCCAGTTCCTGAAGGCAGTTTCCTCAAGAAAACCGCAGGGAGACTTTTACAAGAGCATCTAATGACAGGACAAGGGAGAATGGTTTTGAACTGAAAGAGAGTAGGTGTAGAACAGATGTTAGTAAAAAATTCTTTACTGTGAGGGGAATTAGGTGCAGAAACAGGTTGCCCAGAGAGGTTGTGGATTCCTCATCCCTGGAAGCGTTTAATGCCAGGTTGGAGCAACCTGGTGGCAGGAAGGCTGTATCTTTGAGGTCTCTTCCAAGCTAGGCCATTCTATTCTATGATATAAGTGTTTGTGCAGTAGCCAGGCACCCTCACTCCTGGAGATGGAGGTGGATGTCTACCAGGACTGTGTGAGCTGCCTGTATGGAGTCAATGAGGAGATCTGGCAGGCAGCCGAAGAGATGGAAGGTTTGTTCTTTGAGTACCTATCTGTGAGAAAAACATGTTCTTTTCTTGCAAGGAAGTTCTTCAGTTGGTTTGTAAATGGTACAGTTGCTTTCCAGTTCATGCTTGTATTGCACAGTGTTCTCGTATACCTTGTTTAAAGCAGATCTGTTTATTCCAGTTTCAGCATGTTGGAATCTGCTGAGAATACAGTGCACATTTCCCCAGTGCTTGTGCTGCCAACTTTCTTGCCATAAGTAGTGTACACCCAGGCTGCCTCAACAGGCTGAGTAAGAAATGCCTGAAGGTCCATGAGGGGCAGATGAAAGCTTGAGTTCAGTCAGAAATGTTCCCAGTGCTCTCACAGATTTCCTGCATGCTGCTTCCTTTTGAATATTCCTGGTGCATGTGTACTTTTCTGTGTTTAAAATACTGGTGGAAAGACTCCTAGTTAAAAATGTACAGTGAATGTGGGTAGTCACCTTTAGCTGAATTTTATCCTGTATCAGATCCACTAGATTGAAAAAGTTACCAACTGTGTGGTTAAAAAACCCAAGTGAATAAAATCCCCTCCTAGGGGCACTGACAGGGTTTCTGGCTCTCCCAGCCATGTTTCTGTTCTGCAGGTCAGTAAGCTGCTTGCCCACCTTCTGAGGATAGGTTTGTCAGACTTGCTCATATAAGTCAGGACTCCTCAGCTGATGCAGACTTTGCAAAATACACCCATAAAGGCATTGTTCTGATGTCTTGTAAAGGCCTGCCAACAGCCATAAAACTGCTTTTGTAACACCCGCAGTGTAACGTGTGTTCATGCTTGGAGGAAGGCACGGTTGCCTTTCAGTACGTTGACTGATGTGATTCAGGCACTACGTGCATTCTTTCTTCTTACCATTTTGTTACAGTCCTCTGTACTTTGCAAATGAGCAGAGAAAGTAGGGGAGAGGTTCATGCCGCTGGCTGTGGATATTGTTCATAATCCTGGTACTGCTTTTACACACCTCACCTCTGCTGGAATGCACGGGTGGATGTTTGCATATACGCTTGTTTGCCATTGAGTAACTTGCCTCTTTTTTTCCTGTTAGGCACTTGATGTGAGCATTCAGGCTTACCTGGCTTGCTTTTCCCATCAAGGTGCAATAGCCTGTGGTACAAGGGGTTGCTTCAGTCTTTTATTACAGGCCTTTTATCTTTCACTTGCTTCAAGAGCTTGACAACTGTTACTAATCAATACCAATTCATGGAATTTGCTTATCAAAAGGCTTTTAAGAGTATTTCATGGTTATAATCACAGTTACTGTTTAATCTTAAAGATACTTGTGAATAATGATAGCATTGAGGTTTGTCTTTCCAATCTCAAATATTAACTTGTGCAGAAACATGCAAAGCAAGATCCTGTGCATATCTGAATTGTGAATGTAATCTCAACTTTCATGTCAGATAACCAGTTGTATGTTTTTCACCTGAATTTCCTCTGAGCCAAAATTCTGAAAAGCACCAAACATAGAAGTGTATTGCCACTTCGTGTTATGGCTGCTGCTGTGCATTGCAAATGACTGTAGAATACTCACTTGTACTGGAATAGTGTAAAACATACTTTATAAAAACTGCTCATTGCCTCAGCTGTTTTGGCATTCATTGTACTGCTGCTGCATTCTGAAATGCCATGTGCAATAGTCTGAGGTTTCAAAGCTTGACTCTGATCAGGGAATCGTTATATCTAATGTGGAAGACAGATTATCCATGTGAAGAGATGCACATACATCATTCAAAAGATGCTGCTTCTGGTTTGGGATGAAAGTGGAAATAGCATTTGGAGGCAAAATGCTTTGCCCTAAGCTGACCTTCAAGTTTGATGTTTTTATAGGTCACCTGCCAGGTTGCTGTTAATGATTTAGCTTGGCCTCCCAGATGCTCCTGAACCTGTGCCTACATTGCACAATGGCAGCTTTGAATTGACTTAGTATGTATTGCCTCTGTCAGGTTGTGGGGTGTATCTGACAAATAAAGGAGGCTCTTGTTTAAGTTAGAATAATTCAGCTAAGATTTTTCCAATGTTTCAGTATTGAGGAGGATATAGACTTCAGTTTATACAGGGTTTTTTAAACAACATACCAGGGACGCTTTCATACAGTAGGCATGAATAATTATGTGTTCTTTTTAGGTTTGTTACATTCCTGGATACCAGTCAGCAGCCAGTGCATTAACCATATTTGTCCTTTCATGTAATTTATGTAATAACCCGGTGTTGTTTAGTTTGAGTGAACCTTGTCAAGATAATACCAGCAGCTCAGCACTTAACAAAAGAGAGGGTCTGAAGAAGCACAGGTCATAACCTGAGTCTTGCCAGATGTCCTGATGTAGTTTTTCTTAAGAGTGCAAAGCATTCTGTTTAGAGACCAGCATGATTCAGAGCATGTTGTGATTTGGATGTTTTATGGCTGTATTTATTTCAGGGAGAATTGCTGTACAGAAAGTGAACAAAATATAAGCAAATTACTTCCTGTTCCTTGGAACTAATTTTAAATTTGGGAGTGATAAAGAAAAACCTGTGTCAGTGGCAATCATCTCAACCCAGGCAATGCTATGATTATGTTGGATTTGCTTCTAGTTCTGCAGTATTTTTTTAAAAACCTTGGCATAAACCTCTGATCTTTCTTTTCATAATACAGAGTATTTTGTATAAGTCCTATTTTATCTTTGGATCAACTATTTTTGGGAGATAAGATAATTTAAAATAAACTGTTAATGGAGATTGCTAGGTGTGAAATGTGGAAATCATCAGGATTCAGAGACTTTTTCATTTATAGCTTCTGGAACACACAAACTTGGGTCAGAGGGGGCAAGGAGCACTGCCTGGGTGGTATGGGAACCCTTATGGTGTGCAGGGAAGAGCTTCTTGGGGTATTGCAAGGGTTATAATATCTTTTGAGGAAGAACCAAAGACAAGGAAATAGAGGGATCAGGGAGGGGTGTGACAACATGGGAAGGCAGAAGGCTAAAGGGGTATAATTGAGAAATGAGGTAGATGGAGAGAAACCCAGACTTTAGTAATTTAAAAATATTTCTGAAGTTTTTGCTATAAATAATCAAGGGAGGGAGAAAAGGTATTTCTCTACATAAAAAATCTGTATATTTTGTACAGAAGCCATTCTGCTTATTTCAAAATGGAAGCCAATAGGAATGTTTAGGAATACATGAATGTCATAGGCTTCACCTGTGATTTTTAAGGCTGACAAACTTCCTATGCATTTTACTCCTCATTGACATACCAGGGTGCATCAGGAAATCAAAGCCTGTGATAAAAGTCTAGATGCATAGGGTCAGAATCATTTATGTTGGAAGAAGGTAGCAGGAGCAAAAAGGCTCCTGAATTGATGTATTTTGCTTGTTGTGGATCTTGGCAACACAGAATTAAAAAAAAACAAAACCAGAAGCAATGAAACATCAACCCTTGTGATTAGTTCTTTGAAAGCTCTGGAAAGAAGCTATTTCTATTAGAAAAAAAACAACCCAAAGAACTGATGGCTATCCTTTTGCCTTTGAATGCAATGATTTCAGTCTTTTGTTTCTATTTTTAGCTTTTTAATGATTTATTCAAGAATAATGCAAACCGGTCTGAGAATACAGAAAGGCGACAAAATCAGAACTACTTCATGGAAATGATGACTGTAGAAGGAGTCTATGACTACTTAATGTATGTTGGTAAGAAGTGATTTCTTGTAATTATTCATATACTTCATGCCAAATGTGAAGTTCACGTTCTTTGGTAAGAAAGATTGTAGGACTTGTGTAAAACTCAGCACTTTCAAACTTATCAATATACAACTTAGTAATAGAGTCATTCCTTAGAAGATTGTATTGTGGTGTGAAAATGACACATTGTATTGTTCATTGTTGATTAGTTGTTTTGTTATGTCTTTCTTTCTGTATCTCAGTATTATGAGCTTATGGGAGTAGGTCCCTTCCCTTTTCTCAGATGTGCCTAGTCTGCTTGTACACTCTGGGAATGGGAATTGTTTAATTAATAAAAATAGCTAAAGGAAGTATTTGATAACCACTGTGGAGAATACCAGTTTTTTTGGTGTTGCACTAATGAAACTAAAATATTATTTGCTTGCAATGTTTTTTTTTGCCTTTGAATAAATGATTCCTTTATCCTGAGTATTAGGAGAACCTCATATATGTGTGTTCCTGTAACTTTGCAGGTAGGGTAGTTTTCCGCATTCCTGACTGGCTGCATCATCTCTTGATGGGTGGAAGAATTCTCTTCAAAAATACACTGGAACTGTACACAGATTATTATTTGCATTACAAGTTAGAACAACTCTTTGAGGAGCACCGGTTGGTTTCTCTGATAACACTGCTGAGAGGTTAGTAATAGTTACGTCTTGGGTGTGAAAATACTGCTTTAGTTTGATATTTGAAATCCCTTCTGTGAAGTTTCCAAGTGCTAAACTTTGCAATGCTTGACTAAAGCTAATGGAGCATTAAAAATCGAGTGGGCCTATAAAAAGACTGCAAAAGTTTGTTGTGCAAAGATGCTGAGTCAGCCATGTTGTCTGTTAGTGATGATGACAGGAAAAAGTATTATAAGTAGTAATTTTCTAAGCTGTGCAAGAAACAAGAAAAACAGAATAAAGGTATATTTAAAGTATATTTAATGTATCACAGCACAAATGTTCTATGCAATCTTCAAGTTACTTCACTTGTGTGCTACATCATAGTCTTTTATTGTTACTTTCTCTTTTTGTTCCCTTTCTTGTGGTGGGCTTTTGAGAGGATTCAACTGTTCTTGCCCTTCAAATAAGGCAAGGGGAGAGAGGTTAAAAAAATATGTAAAAAATGACCACACATTTGCACCTGAATACAGTCTGATCTAAACATCACATCTTGCCAAAGCTCTGGCATCAAGGCAGCTCTGTCCTTATCAAGCCAAAAAGGAAACTTGTGAAAGACAAAAAAGGACAGGAGTAAGCCTTTCAGAGCCTAAAACCAAACCTGAGTGCCTGTTATTTCTCATGAACAGCAGTTCTTGCTTTCTTCTTCATAGGTAAATCTGAAATTTTTGACACATCCAGACAGTGTTCTGGCACAAGGTGTAAGGACTGCTTATAGTTCTGAAAGCACAAAGAAAATTGTGAGTAAGGAATCATAACTAACCTAAGGTAGAATTGATCCAAACTTAGACGATAGCACTTTAAAATTTATAAAAGAATGGAAACAAATTGTGAAAAGATGATCGTCTTCCATACAGGTGAGGTATTCTGGATTTGATCAGGGTAATGTAAGTACAAGACTGTGATCTGACAAGCCTAAAATTCCCTTCCCGTCAAGATCATACAGAAAAGATGCTCAATTTTGAAGCTACAATGCACAACATGTGTGTATGTCAGTGCTGTGTAGCTGCCTAAAGACTTTTTTTCAATGTCTCTGCTGCAGATGCCGTTTTCTGTGAGAACACTGAGCCTCGCTCTCTCCAGGATAAACAGAAGCGAGCAAAGCAGACTTTTGAGGAAATGATGAGATACATTCCAGGTTCTGTATTTCATGACTGCATGTATAAATGTGATTAATTGTTCAAGCAGATGTATAACCCAAATGCAGTCACATTACCTTTCCAAGTCAAGTAATACTTGGGCTGCTGAGATTTGAGTTGACTGGAATACTGGATGTGAAAATCCAGCAGTTTGGTTTTGTCACTTAAGTATTGCTGACTAAGGTTGTAGCATAGGAATTAATAAAGACATGCTGATGAAAATCAAGAGCTTACAATTGTACTTAATACCATAATTTCTTCATCTTTAGAATGCTCCTATGTTTTGTATTTTATCCACATGAAAAATGGGTTAAAAAAGGCACATCTTGAAGCCAGAGTTACATCTGAGCTCTCCTTACACTGTATAAACTAGGAGAGAACAGCCCATTTAATCAGAAAGTAATTTTAAAAAATCAGCTTGTGGCTTATTAAACAATACATTAGGACAATGCATTGTTACTATTAAAAGTGTAATGATTCCTTCAGAGCTGCACAGCTAAGTAAAGGGAAGAAAATAGGATGAACCGAAAGTGTTTGTTTTTCCATTTTACCACTTGAGATAGATAAAATTTGAACTCTATTTAATTTAAACTTTTTTTTTCTTGATAATTACTGGACTACCATAAGTGCATCATACAGCTGTTTTGCAGTGCTTCCTTGTGACTTCTGTATTTGTTTTTGGAATTTGGTCTAGATTTAATAGGGAAGTGCATTGGGGAAGAGGCTAAATATGAAGGCATTAGACTTCTGTTTGATGGACTGCAGCAACCAGTGCTCAACAAACAGGTAACTCATGTGAGAAACTTGCCCTTTGACACAGGATTTCCTGAAGTAAATGTTTGGTATTTCAGAGGAATGGGCTCTAATTCAGAGTTAAAATTAAAAAGCAGTAGTGTTGCCTTAGAATGTCCTGAGTTTTCTTTGTTTTCTTTTAGTTAACATATGTTCTGCTGGACATTGGGATTCAAGAACTCTTTCCAGAGCTGAGTAAGGTATGTGCTAACTCTGTTCAAGAACTGCAGAATTCTTCTGGCTGCTATGAGTCTGGTCACTGGTGCATTTTTGCTGTTGTTCCCTTGTAACACTAATTTTAAATTTTGGGGAAAATCTGTATGTTTCCAATATATTAAAATCATCAAAATCTGGGTTAGTAGCATTTTGGTTAATTAGCCCTTTCCAAATCAGCCCAGACAGCAAGTTTGAATTGTCTTTGAGCAGAATTGCACAGAACAATGGTAGTTGGGATCTCTGTGCCTTTCTCTTTGATTGGTTTGTCTCCACTCTATTTTATGCATTTCCTGATTTAGGAAGCAAATTCTGCATGCAGAGCTCAGGTCAAATTTGCAGCATTTTTCTTGAGAATATCTGGCAGGAGAGTTTCTTAACATTGCAGTGACCATTAAAGGTAACTGCAGCTATCCAGATAAAGGAGACAGAATTTGCACGAGAGAAATTGCTATATAAATGCATATCCTTAGGTTTGGGATCCATCTGATATTTGTACTTACATATGTCAGACAGTCACAGAGTTTTACATAGTAATTTTACAGTTTGGTCTTCACGGTAAGAAGGAAGTATTCTCTAGTTAGCTAGATAGAAAATAAACCCTAAACAATTAAAAAACCTTTCAGTAACAATAAATGTTGTTTGCATGAACCTTGTGTCTGAGAACTGCGAAGTGCCAGCAGTCTATTTTGCATGATAAACAGAAAGAAATATTAGATATCAGAACAAGCCAGGACACCTTCCATTGTTTTCACTGAAATGAGGCTGGCTCAGCATGCCTGGCCTACTTTGTGCTTCAACTCTGTTGCTGCCCTCCTCATGCCAGTGTTCAGTGAGCTAAAAACAAGCAAAAGAAGACCCAGCTGACCAAGGGAACAAAGAATTAGCCTGGAGACTTGTGTGCTGAAAAACAGACTTTGCTTAGCCCTGCTGTTTTACTCTGCTGAACTGGTTTTGTGTCTAATAATAGATGCAGCAGCTAATAGTTTTTATATNGAATGAAGTCTAATTGGAGGCAGGCCAATACTTAGAGAGTTATTCAAGGGATCAGTTGTGATTCTAGCCCTGTTTAACATCTTTGTTAATGATATGGATGATGGGACAAAGTGCAAGGCTGATGATGACACAAAACTGGAAAGAGTGGCTGATACATCAGAGGGTCCTGATGTCATCCAGAGGGACCTAANTCATCCAGAGGGACCTAAACAGGCTGGAGAAACAGGCTGACAGGAACCTCATGAACTTCAACAAAGGGAAGGGCAAAGTCATGCGCCTGTGGAAGAACAACCCCAAGATGGGTTGGGGGCTACCCAGCTGGAAAGCATCTTTTCTGAAAAGGACCTGGCTGTCCTGGTAGACACAAAGTTGAACAAAAGGCTGACAGTATCTTGGGCTGCATCAGGAGTGTTACCAGCAGGTTGAGGGAAGTGATGCTGCCCCTCTGCTCAGTGCTGGTGGGGCCACATCTGGAGTGCTGTGTCCAGGACTGGGCTCCCCAGTACAAGACAGACATGGACATACTGGAGAAAGTCCACTGGAGGGCCTTGAGGATGGTGAAGGAACTGGAGCATCTCTCCTGTGAGAAGAGGCTGGGACTGTTCAGCCTGGAGAAGAGAAAGCTCAGAGGATCTTATTTATTTATGTAAACACCTGAGGGTATGGTACAAAGAAGACTGAACCAGTGGTGCCCAGTAACTGGATCAGAGGTAAGAGGCACATGGTCCTGGGCAACCAGCTCTGGGTAGGCACATGGTCCTGGGCAACCAGCTCTGGGTGGCCCTGCTTGAAGTCTAGACCAAGTGACCTCTGGAGATACCTTCCAGCCCCCACCCTTCTGTGATTCCAAAACTGTGTACATTTAGTGAGATAACATACTTTTTCTTCAAAAACAAATCAAGAAAGGATTATTTAATGTAAATTAAGATCAATTTTGTACTTCTTAATACATTCTTTTTTTCTGTGTAACTGTGACACTGCCTGACTGCTCTGCAGTGTTTCATAACCACCTACTGAAGAGGGACCTCTCAAAGCACCTTTGCTCCTGGTTAAACAGCAGAGTTGAGGGCTGTGCTCCCTCTGTCCCTGTGACTGAAGCTGATGTGAACAGAGTAAAGGACTCACTGGCCCAGATTTTAGTAGAGGAAAGGAAGAAAACTACTTCAGCTGGGAACTTCAGCTGTTTTGGATGTACTGAAAGCAATACAGAACAAAGTGCTGCATCTGTGATGTTCAGCACTGGGACTGGGACTGAGAAGGGAAATACAAGGTGGAGAGGGTATTGATGGAAGGATGGCAGTGGTTTTCATCCAGAGCCCTGAAAAATGTTTCCCCAAAATCACTGCAAACTGACTGTGAAGTGATTTGGAAAGAGAATTGTTTCCTCCTAACAATTGTAATGGGGAAGTTTAAACTGCAGCGGGAGAAATCAATCCAGTGGCTGTTCTCTCTATTCAGCAGAGACTTGTCCTTTTTGTGTTGCTTCGTATCAAAATGGGTTTGTAGTTACAGTGAAGAACAGAAAAATATTTCAGGTCAGTCATCATTTAAAGCAAAAACTGAGCATCCTGAAAGTTTTTTTTCAAGCACTTCTCCTTTGGCAGTGAAAACAGCAATGGGACAAATTTTCATTAGCAGGGATGTCAGTCTTGAGATTGGCATCTCAAAGGTATTTCCTGCTACACGTACCAGTGCAGATACATGCTGGATCACTTGATGTGTTTCATGGCAACATGTGTAAGTGAGCAAGCTCGAAGGATAAGAGCTGAAAAACTCCTGTGATACAGTGCACAGCTTGTCCCTTGGAAGTCTGTCAGACAGGACACAAGGAAAAGGGACAATTGAGAGAAGCATTGGTAGCAGAGGAAGGAAAGAAATCCAGTTGAAAAAATACCGCTCCACTACCATTTCCAGAGCAGAAAATTATTCTGCTAAGAAAACTGTATTTAGCAGTTAGAAGTGTGGCAGGCGAGAACTTCCAGAGAAGAAAATACCTATTTTGAGACATGGTATTAAAACCCAGTAGCCTTCCTTTCTCTTAACTCTGGTTTCAAGTGGGTGTTTTCAAATACCATTAATAATTGCAGCTCTGTTCAGTCTTTTCTGTGTACATACACATTTTGAACTTAAAAAGTAATTTTTTTTTCTCCCCCTTACGCTTTAACAGGGTGCGAAGGAAACAAGCTCTGTGTCAAGTTGGATGTGAGTGAAGGGACCTTGCTGGACACCCAGTAGCATCTGATGTGCACTTTTGTAATGGACTTGTGACATTTTAGCCTTGCCTTGTATATTTTGTTGTAAATAACATAAAATCTAAGTTCTAAGAAATACCTTTATTCAATAAAGACATTAAAATTTAATACCAGTTACAAGCAAATAAAATATCTGTACTTCTTATTTAAAATTTGTTTTAACTGTTATCAGTATAATTAAAATTAATTTCCCCCAAACCTCTCCATATGTGAAATTAGAGGATGACATCAAATAAAACAGCTGGGAGATCATCCAACTTATGCTTTACTATAAGAGCAATTACTGGATGTCTTCCTTAAAGGATATGTAGAAAAATTGTTTAGAAGAAGTTGTAGAATGCTCCCATTAAGTTATTTTTAACTGTCTTAACAAATCTTACTGTTTTTTTTAAAAAACAAAATTATATGATTGAATCTAGTGCATACAGGTAAGCTCAGAACTGTCTTTAGCTTTCGTGCTCTCTGTGAGCATGGAAAATAATGTGGAATTTAGTCTGCTTAATACCTGACCATCAGAGCTAAAGCATTCTTAAAATAATAACGAGTCTGAAAAGTGGTTTTGACTTTCAACTTAGCCTTTATTTTTCTGCAGTTTCTTACCTGGGATTGTTGGGGATTTTTTTCTGACATCCTCTTTACAGGCTCAGAAAAGAGGATCTAAGTCTGCTCAGAGCATTTTTAAAAACATTTTCCTATAAAATTATATGGAAGGCTTTTCCTGTAAATCTTAGTTTGTTGGCCCAGCCTTTATAAAAGAGACTTAGAAAGGAGCTTTCATGTGTGGATTTTAAACAAGTTTTACTTGCAGAACAATACAGCAATACTTTAATGGGCATTCCTTAGTTCTATTTTTAGACAATGCCCATTTTCTCCTTTGCTGCAAACCAACCAATCTAATGTAGCATTGGTGTTCTTTGTCAATACAATTTTTGTTACCTGTCTGCATTACTATTGTAAACCTTTTCCTTATGTTTGTCAAAGGAAGGTAAAAGTATTATTTCTCTTCCGTCTGGCTATGCCAAAGGAGTTGTTACAATTCTAAAAATTGGTGTACAGGTACAGTTTGGTCTGTAAGGGCCCTCTCTGTTACTGGTTTTATGTTGATTTGGGAAAGGGCATTCTGTGAATTAGCTACTTTAGGGACTGATATTAGCAAACCATCAATGCCAGGGCATAACTAGTAGTGTGTCAAGGTCACTCATCATTTGTCTCCCTGTTCTACACACTTACCTATTGCAGTTGTGTGGTCCAGAACTTTTCTTGCACAACCTTTGAATGTATGTGGAAACAAATGAGGTCTTGAAAGTTAGGTGTACTGTTAGTGCACCTTCTCCTTGAAATCTGCAGGTGCAGTGGATTTAAGAGGCAAGTAGCTTCAGTGTTGAAAAAGAGTATAATGAGTTTTCCAGAAAAACAAAGCAGGTTTATTCAAAACACTGATAATCAGTTTAAAACAGCAGCAAACAACATGGAAACACATTGATGTCAAAACTCCCAGTGAGAATAAACTTTGAAAAATAATGGTTGTTTGCACTCATTTATAAGCAATCACTTCTTGATAAAGCATCAGAAATATACACTTAACAATTCATCTGATTTCTGATTTCATAGTGGTAGCCTCTATTTACAACAGTTTTTAAACACAGCCTTCCTATAGGAGAGATGGACTTTTGAGGTATAATCACATTTATTGTAAAGCCAGGTTCTACTGTAAAAAGCCCTGGCTATTTCCGAAAGATGCAATGGTGCTGCAGGGATCAATGCCTGTATCTGACGTTCTCTCTGAATGTTGCTTATACAGAGTAACAGGCAGCAATCCTATGCCTTGTTCTTTGGAAAAGGTATAAAATTGAGCATGTTTGTATGAAACATACTCATAGATTGTGTTCTTGCTCTAGACAGTTCCCAAACTGCTCATACTCAAGAATGAAGAATACTCAGTTTGTCAAAATGGATCAAAATCAAGCTTTCATTGCATCCTTTATTAATGGAAAATGTGAGGATGCTGTATTTTCAAAAGTAAAAAACTTTTTTAAATTGCATGTTAAATGGACCTCATGATTTTAATGGCACTGAATTTCATCCGGCTCTTTCAGGTATTGGTGTAGATAGGATAAATATGGCTGGAAGTAAAGTAGAAATATTAGACTGAATACTTTAACCCTGAGTGGACATGAAAGAAAGGAATATACACCTATAATAAATCCATTTCTAGAAGCTTGTTTACGTTACTGGAATCAGGTACCTAAGGCAGCTAAAAGAATTTGACAAAAATATCACATTTCAGTCTGTCTTTGCTTTATGATTGAGCAGTAAGTACTCACTGGCTTGAACCTTCAAACTGAATTGTAGATACGTGTTGATTCAGACCAAGAGGAATGATGAATTCTGGCCCCTCACTCTGCAGAGACTGCTTTATTGCACTGTTAAAGACACTGCAGTGATTGAGCTGCTTGCTGCTGACATGCAGCAGCCTAACTGCTCATTCATTGTAAGGTGTAAGAAAAGAGGAAAGAGAACCATTCTGCTTTCCCTTCATCAGCATCATCTCCTCCTGTCTTCCTCCAAACAAATACATAGAGAGCAAAAATCAAGTGTGCAAGAATGTTACAGTGAACAGTGCAGAGATCAGGGTAAGACTTGCTGTATTAACACTTCCAGAAGAAAACCTGATTCGACCTTCAACTGCTGGGTAAACTCTCTTCATTCTCTGTAAGTACCAGGAAACAACCTCAATATCAGGTTCACCTAAACAAACAAATAAAAAAATGTTCTCTGCAGCAGCCAAGCTCTTAAGAGTTCTTTAAGAACCTGTCTAAAATTGCAATTTTAGCTCAAGTCTTCAACTGTTTTCTATGGGTTGCCATGCTTAATCAGTACACATCCAGACAGTGTGGGGGTTTCTTATACACAGAAAATCATCTGTGATGGTTTGTAGTCAGAATTTTTGGTAGCAACTTTTTTTTAAATAGATCTCTTTGCATTGTCTGTCTGTTTTGTATCTGCTACAGTGGTAATTTCCAGTAGAGTTTGGGGTATAGGGCTGTAGACCTGGCTAAGCTATCACTTAAACCTTCTCAAATTTACTTTTTTAGGAGGAATTTCTAGTCTCTGTGCTGCTGTGTGCACGTGAATTGTTATGTGGACTTTTCTGCAGTGGAAGATACTCTTCAGTCACTGCTGCCAACCATGTCCCAAGCCCCTTCTGATCCAAGCTCTTACAATCCTAAAGTGTAATCCTCCATCTTAACAATAATCATAGTTTCTACCCCTTTAGTATTTTGAAAGACTTTACCAGAACCTTATAGGTTGCTCCTTCTATTATTCATAATGATTTCTCTCTATGTGTGTTTATTTCTGCATACATAGATATTTACTGAAAACTACAGCCTCTCCAAATTTACAAGCTATAAGCTGAACTTTATTTAAAACACCAGTCCTACCTGTGAGAATCAATTTAAAATTGAAACACCTGTAGAAATAAAAACCCAAGTCTATAGCAAAGGTCCAAAAGAAAGGTTTTTTTGGGGTGAAAGCATGCTTTTATCATCCAGAAGCAGAACATATGAAACTAAAGTTTGGCAAAATGCAGGTGTGACCCTAGAGCATACATTTTTTCCCCCTTAACTACAACACTACATTCTTTTCATCTCTTCCTCCTAGAAGATGGACATGCAATTGTACAAATGCTGAATTTCTAACACTTTGCATGCAACTTCAAAGGACCTTAATGCAGCATTACAAAACACTTCCTTTCTACCTGTGATGCCTGTGGCACCCTGCAAACTGCTGCCTGCAGGATTCCCGAGATTCCCACTGTTTTTGGATGGACGGGCTAATTCCCATAGAGCGGGTCGGCATGTTTCCCCTCACCGCCTCTGTTGCTCACCTGAGCTGCTCCTTTAGTAGCAGAGGTGATGATTCTGTCTTTCAAATACTTCTATACAGTGGAAATTCAAGGGCTAAAGAAAATAGCTCCTTTCTTTTTGATTTGTTGTTCAGTAATGAGTACAAGTGCAAGGCAGTACATGTAAGATGCAGCCTCCATGGTGTGTTTTTTGCTTCTTTTTTGGTTTATCATGATTTTAGAACTGCTCTCTTAGCACTGCTGAATTGGTAAGGCTCAGTTTCTCTTTGAAACTTCTGTGATTTAACTGAAAAAATTAAAATAAGTTGCCAGCTACAACCAAAACTAGCAATCCAGAGCTGTCAGATTAGTAAATTTAATCTATGCAGTAAAGGCAAAAGGTCTGACACTTGTACTATAGAAAGATCTTGAACTTTTGGTAATTGTCTGCTACTTTGTTAGTGCCTATACTGAGCTTTACTGTATCCCACTTACCTTTACTGTATCCCAGATTTTTGTCTCTCAGCATATAATAGCCATCTCCTCCAAATAACATATAGGATGGAAGAGTCACGTTGTATGTTTCATCCATCTGGAGTGGGACGTAGGCTGGGACTCGGCAGGCTGTGCAAAGCACTTCTAAGCTAACAACTCTGGTTCCTGGAGCTTTGGAAAGATCATATACCACATGGATGCCTACAAAAATACATGTTGGAATGTCACTTTGTGCAGTGCCTATTGAACATAAAGGGCTAGAAGCAGCGCCCTCCCTCATCTTTAGCTGATCCTTTGCATTAGTTTCTGTGACTGAGAGGTTGTATTGCTCTGAATTACACCAGTTGATGCCTTTCTTTGCACACTACTCAACTTTTATACAAGAAAATTCAAGAGCATAAGAATTGCTGAAGCACCTTAGTTATTTATTGTCTGTTCTCATCACTGCTCCACAGAGGGAAATTACTAGTCATGGGATTAGGATACGGCAAGATAAAAATACCTTTCCTTATTTCTGTAGTCACATGCTTTCTCATTGCCCTGGCTTGTTGGCTGAAATGACTGGTTTTTTAAAGCCAGCCAGTCACCCTAACTTGATGGCTGTTACGGATAATAGGTACTGTCCTGAAAAAAGAAAGCCAGGCCAGGGCTCTACTTTGCAGCTTCTACTCACTGTAGAAGAAGCAACATTTCTGGTTGTGAGCCTTCCTTGATCAAAGCTTGGGGAGAGCCAGGCCCCCAGAAAAGCATTGCCAAGAATCTGCAGATCAGGAAGCCACTAAAACTCATCCAAAGCACAGAGGGTCTTCCAGCTCTGGCGCTCTTCCTGCTCTGGATCTTCTGTCCTGAACCCATTCCAGAGCTACTGGTTGTCTCCTTTTTCTGTAAGGAGGCAGCAAGCAGAGCTTGCTCCTGCTTTACTTTAGTGGTACCTAAGAAGGTGGTAAGTTACTGGTGAAAATGTAAGACATGAGTTGTGTTTGTATCTGAGGGTTCTAAATCACATGGTGGGGATAGTGCCCTCATCACTGGGATATGTGGGAGGAGAGGCATGAAGGGGGGAAATGCATCAGCCCCTCCCTTTGAAGTTTAGCTTTTCTGCTAAAAAAACCCAATCAAATCTGCACAGCATGACAGAGAGACCAGGAATAAACATGACTGTAGCCTGGTACACATCTGGATAAACATATCTGCATAAACAAGCTGCAATTCAAGAAATCTGTAGGGTTTTTTAATATTAACTGTTCATTCATAAAATATTCAGAAATTCACTGGAGCAATTCCATACCCACTTGAACAAACTCCAAAACTGTCAGCAACCATTAGATAATTGCAGAAAATTATTTTGATAAACTGAAATTTGGCAGTAACTGGCACGGCCATGCAGTCTGGGGTTTCAGGTAGGCTGCCCCTGAAGAACTGGAAACTGGAGTTTGTTGTAGCTATTTCTGTGTTACAGCTATACTAAATTATGTCTTCCTCTAGTTAATTGAAGTGTTGAACTGATGCCATTATGGGTTTGGGAACCAGCTTGGGAACACTGTCTGTGCTGAAGGGAACAGCAGTGGCCTGTGTGCTGCAGCGGCTCAGTTAAACACACACAGGATAAACAGTTATAGCTGGCTGGCGTGTGCAAGACACAGCTCAGATACATGGACATTCCATTCTTAAAAAGAGGCTCCCAGGTGTAATAAACAAGGCCAACAGGAGGGATAGCTCCTTTGGAAAACTGAGAAGAGGAAAGAAGAAGACATACCTCCAACTTGCAGCAGCTCTCCACTTCCACTTCCATATCTGTGCACACTGTGCTCAAAAGCTTCTTTCAGAGTGGAGCCTTTTATGCTTACAATATCAAAACGACCTCCAAATGGCAAAACAGACAGTAAATCTTCCACAGTAATGCTACCTGGAAAAAGGAGACTTCATTTACTTCTTGCTTTCTTGTTTGTTTGTTTACATGAACTATTTTAGGATTGTTTAATAGTAAGTTTTTGAAAAGGAATGTGGCAAATAGAATTTAAGAAAATGAGGGATGGTAGAGGTGAGAATCAGATATATTGTCCCAATCAAAGAACCTGCATCTTTTATCACTGAGCAAGTATCAAGACCAACAAATCAGAGTTTGGTGTAACATTATGTATTGCTATTCAAACAATGTTACTAAAAGAGATGACAAACCACCGACCTAAGATAAAGAAATGCAGCTATTTGTACTAGGGCAGTTTTCCCAATTGATTGAGATTTACTCATGTAGTACTGCAGAAAGATTTAGATAAATTGAAAAAGCTGTTTGTTTTCAGGTTTCATTTGCATGGTATCAGAAAAATAAAGAGTGTTAAAACCTTAGCATTCAGAAAAACCCAGAATTTACTTACTCTACAGCAGACTACAGAAGGCTTCCAGTGACCATACCGGATGACCTTATACAGTAGAAGGTCTTTCTTTGTTCCAAGGCAGCAAAGAGAGAGGGAAATTATAAAAAGCATTGTATACAAACAATGCTATTCATGTCAGCCTAAGTGCAGTTGTGCTCTAATGATGTATAACCATTTGAGAAAGTTTGAAATCACTTCCAAACGCTGTGCATATCCCATCAAAATAAGCCCATACCTGAAACTGTGTTCAGGCTGGCAGAATTTGATTCCTCCTTCTTGATAAGTTGTCATTCAGCTTGTAATTTACGTACCATTAGTACTCTGTTCATCAATGGGTGACCGTATCCCACCTCCATTCAGGATGCACATTGAAACATGGTTCCATGATGTTTGATCTGGGTGCCTGACGTTTTCATAAAGCTACCAAAGGAAAATGTTTAAACTGATTTATCTTCACTTATTGTAGGCTCTGGAAATTTACACCAAATACAATCTGAGACTGAAAAGAGACAAAAAGGTTTTATATCTTTGACATTACCTTCAGCATCATTGTAAAGTACTTAGTTATTAAAAAACCCAAGTAAGTATTTTGCTTTTTAAAACTCTCCCCCAGTCTGTGTGTCTGTCATAGCCAGGGCAGGTCAGCTGAAAAAAGTCTGTGCTATTTTTTGATCAGCAATGTGTCTCCAACAGTGGCAAGACTCTGGCAAAATGCAAGAACAGGATAATATTTGCTTGTGACATCCTAAGTATTTGCTCAGTTGCATAAGGATAACAAGCCTACAGTGTTAATTCTCAGAGACAACTGAATAGAACAGGAAAAGGCTGAGAAAATAAACTAGGATAGTGGAAGCAATGGACTGATTTCTGTACAGGAATGACTATGGTCATGGCTCTCCCAGTCTCACAGAGAGAGTACAGGAAGCACATGACAGAAGCTCATAAAATGAAGAAGGCATGTGAAGGCTGGATAGGAATCTGTGTGTTTTCTTGTTTCAAGAATGATTAAAAAACTAAGAAAGATTCCGAGAGGGCAATGAGGATGGTCAACTACACAGAAAAGCTTCTGAATATAGAATGATGATGTAGGCTTGGACTGTCTGACCTGGTAAAGAGGTAACAGAAGGAAATGCTTGAGAAGCCTATCAAGTCATCAGTCACATGAGGGTGGACAAGAACCAAGTGTTCCAGAGCAAAGACCACTTGACCTCCAGCAGTAATCCGGACAGTGGGCAGCATCAGGCCACACACGGAAAAGACCATGGTCTCTGCAGGATGTGCAGGTCGGTGGTGGAACACCCTGCCAACAGCTGCTGTGAAGGCTGAAGGAAGGCAGAGGGAGATGGGGCAAATTCAGGCGAGACAAGTTCCAGCTGAGCTAGTAAATATCAAGAGAGCACTTCTGGCTTGGGGAATCCCTGAGCTGCAAGATCGTGGGAGACACGGACAGATCTGCGTACAGCAGCTCCACAGGCTTCTCCAAGAGTATGCTCTTCTCCCACTATCCTCACTTGATCACTCTTGGAGACAAAACATTGGGATGGATGATTCTGTCGTCTGGTCCGTGTGGGTCACTTCTCTACTGCACCCCCGTGTGGAATGTTTGTGATCTCTGACTTGCAGGTGTATAAATGCTTTGTGCCTCCAGCTTAGTCACCAGAGATACTTCCTGAGGCCAGATCCAAGCTTACGTTTGTAACTCATATTCAAAGAATGGATTGCAACTCCCCAGCCCTGAGCAGAGGCAGTTTAAAAGAGGAGTTCACACAGTGGTTTTACCAATTTCACAGCCATTTCCCATTTGAGTTCCTTTAAAGTACTTTGTAAAATGCCATCTGGATCTGTCAACCTTTTATTCTGAGATCTTGGGCTGCTGTTGAAGATGCATCATTGAACTAAACAGATCTCTTGTTTTCATTTAGCACAAACATTCAATCAGTCTTCTACAAGTCTCAATCTCTTGAATTGTCAGGACAACTCTAAATATTAGAGCTCATGGAACAGGCAGGTCTGTTTTTTGCCTTCATACCCCTGAAAACCTGTCAGCAGACAAGAAAGCAAGTGTTGAACTGGTAAGGCAAAGAATGTGAAGAGACATCAATGTATCTACTGATGACTGCAGGTGGTTGTCTAAAGACATTGACTTATCTAAACTAAGGCAGAATGTATTGCAAGAAAATCTACAGACTTCTGAAAGATTACTTTCTTTAAGCTTGAGAAGTGCCAAAACATTTGTTCATATTTTTTCAAATGAAAACATTAAAAAAGTCTAGCAGAAAGAAAAAGCAAGGTGCTGCAAATCTAGTAGAACTGCACACAGAATTCCCAAATATTATTCTGATGTAGAAATTAGCCCCTGAACTAAGAACTATTTGAAGTATTACGATAAGAGCAATCACAGGGACTGGAGAAATAGCTTTGGGGACATATCTAAGTGAAAACTCATGATTATTATTCAGCCCTTGACTTTGTGGCAATACTGTGGGACATTTATGGCAAAGCTCATTTTCTGGAAACAGTCACTTCAGTGAATGTTTTCCCCTGGAATACCCAAATGAAATGGTGCTGCTGCAGGGCTGTAAAACAATCCAAACCAGGTAGTTTAAAAACTGGAAACGACTTCTCGTGAAAAGACTTTCTGGTGTTAAAGTCCCGTGGTAGCTGTCAGGATGCCACGGGGGCTGGTGGCTCCTTCTGGGCTGGGTGTCTGTGCCCAGCTGTGTGTATGGCCTTTCTCCCCACTTTGCTTCAGCTGGCACTTTCTGGGCTCTTTGGAAGGCCAATTCATATCAGCAACTTGACAGCAAACTACCCAGATTTTTTTTCTGTGCTTGTGCAGAGCCCAGTGAGTAATGAGGGGGCAGAAGGTAAGTGGTGTGAGCAGGGGCCCAGAGTGGGGTAGGGGAGCTGAGCTCTCCTTGCCTGAGGAATGGGCTCTTAGATCAGAATACCATTTCTCTTAAAACTGCAGCCTCAGAGCCAGCTGTGAATAAACTGTTCTCTATATGAGGTTATACACAAAGAATAAATTGCTCCTTACTCCATACAGCAAGATTCATTATAGCCTCGCTTCTGCCAGGTCTTTTCTAGGGACCTGCTAGATTTTAGATGTCACTATTGAAAAGCAGCAGAGAGCCCATGTGCTGGTAGTTTGGAGGCTGGGTGCATTTCATCTGATAGCTCTGGATTAATTAACCCTTAGATGTAATTGCCAGCTGCAGTGGAAACATCTTACCGCAGCATCACACAGCAAATTTCCCATGTTACATTCTTGGAAACGGCACGCTTGGCTTGTACCATTCAGGTAAACGCTAGTTTTTCCAATCTCTTGAGAATAATTCCCCAAGTCTTCTCTCCATTTTTCCACTTCTTCCTTAATGTGCTCATCTATAAAATAATACAAAAGTGTAAAATAAGCATCACACTTATATTAGTGACACTTCAGTGAGTAAACTTTAGGGGAAAAAACCAACCCCTGTTCATGATTCTAAAATGCTACACTATCTCTAAAGGCTTCTCAAGAAAATGACATCTATATTCACTTCAAACAAAGCCTGTAAAGGGAGAAGTGAATAATCCAGTCCTACGCCACAGCAAGGTTATCTCCTCTGTAATACTTCAAAATACTTTTGCCCAGTCCTGTTCTAACCTCTGACTGGTGGGGTTTCTGGTACCTACCTTGAGAGGTGAGAGAATTTTTAATATACAAGTGAGATTGGTCTTTATTTGACATCATATTTTATTCCTATTTGTAGCTTCCTCCCTACTATGTTGTGCTAAAAGGAAAACAAGCTCCAATATCACTGTCAAGGGATAAACCTTTATAGAAATTAATTCTCTATGCACATCTGTCTGTGAGGTGCAAATTTAAGTACTTCAGAAAAAAACAAGGATACTTGTATATGCAGACAGATGTCACAACTACTTTATATGAGCTATTAGTTTTAATCTATTTGCTCATATTTGTCAGCAAGAGCAACATTCATAAAATGAGAGCACCAAGGTATCTGAATTTTTACTTTCACTGCATCATAGAGAGAATGTAAACTTTCTTTACATCACCTTATTATACTGAGAATACCACACTAAATATCTATGAACAAATAGTTTTTAAAGGATTTATTTTACAAATACTCAGGTAGAACCTAGAAAGTCTTATAAAAGCTCAGAACTTCATATAACAAACATTGGAGAAGAAACAAAGACTAGAAAATCAGTCCCACGTGATTACAGAGCTGACAAAAAAAAACCCCAACAGGTAGCAGAGCTCAGATGGAGTTACAAACCAAAAGAGAGGCTCTCCTCCTCTCAGTTCTGTGAGTGTTTCAGAGCTACAACATTTAACACACCACTGAAAACAAGAACTCATGGGTTTGTATACTATATTTGCATATTAGCAGAGTATTCCAAGTTTTTTCTGGAACATTTCCACTTTCCTATATTGCACTAAACTCTGTTTTGAAGAATCCAGCCTCTGGCAAAACAGTGTAAATTAGTCCTTGTAATATTTTAAATCCTAATTATAGGACTAGCTAAAACGAGTTCTACAAAATGGTAATGTAGTATATCACCTGAAATCCTACAAAAGGACCTTCAGTGATTTTAAATAGATAAAACCAGACACTGAATACGTGCATATTCAACTGTAACGCAGCCTGAACCCTACACAGAAGAGAAAAGCAAACTCAGGGAGAAAGCTGAATTCTTCTTAGATGTTGTACTTAACAAGATTTGAATTGTAGCAGAGTGCTGCAGGCAAATTCAAATGTCTAGTGCACATACCTTCAGGGATACTGCTGTTCAGCAAAATGGGGTTCCCAACTGCTTCCACTACATTTCCTTTCTTGTCAAAGGTAACATTTAAGTAACCGAGGTATTTTCCATAAGCATAAGCTTGTACAACTGGCACCTTCCTCCCATCATCTGAGTCAACCATGACTGGATACTGGTCAACTGGCACTTCAGTAGAGGGTGGGGTGCCTGCACAGGACAAGCATGTAAAAGTGGGTCTTCAACTTATGTGACCTTCAAGGAATTATTAGAATGACATTTTGAGTGTTTCTCAGCCTCAAAAAAATCACATAGAATGTTAAGCAGATATGACAATGAATGCATTGGACGACAAGCACACATTTGATTGTTTGGCTATTTCATAAGAGACAATTTTGTTTTCAGGACATGAACTTGAATCACTGCCACAGTGTTTTTTAAGTGGAGTGTGACAGCACAGTCCTCCATGACATCATGCCACAATATCAACAAAGGAACTTTTCATTCCAATCACTGCAATCTAAAACTCTCAGTAATGCAAACACATCAGCCTCTGCATGACGAGATTATTGAGCCCTCACACTACTTTATTCTGAATCAGAATAAAAACGAGAATCTTAGCAAAATATACACTGGACTCGATACGAAAAATCTAAGCTATTTTAATGGTTAATATGCAGATAGAATGTCTACAAGCAGTTCCATGAAATTGTTCATACAGCCAACTGATTTTTTTCACTAGACTAAGCAGCCTACAAAATTTCAAACAGGCTGCAAACCCTCCACAAAACCAAACTTAATTAACATTAGAGTTCTGTGGTCAACTTGCAAAGTCTGAAAGGTGATCAGATGTAGGACCTGGAATTAGATAGATTAAAACAAGGCATTGACAGAGAAAAGAGATGGCTCAATTAGCATAGGCTAGAAACCATAGGTTTAGAAACCACACAGTGGGGAAAGCAGTAATGAAAACTAAAACTACACAGAACAGCTCTTATCTGAGTAGTATCTCTCCCTGCTGTTATTCCTGTCAGTATTTCTACCCCACTGCCAGCAAAGACCAAGGCTGAGCAGCTCCAAGAGGCATCATGTGCTGCATGGCAGGCCCCACTACAGACCCCCCTCAAAGCCTGCTGCTTGCTCCTGTCCCAAAGCTGGTGGCATTTCCCATCCCTGCGTCAGTGGGGCAGCAGCATGAGAGAGCAGATGCAGAGAACATTGATCCAGAGGAAAGCAGGCTCTTTACTTCCACTGCTCACAGAACAACTTGTTTCCTTCCAGTTACAGTTGTTTATGTAATATGAAATCCTAGGATAAGCAGCATGACAAATGTTCCTTCTAGAACTCCAATATGATTCATATTCTTCTCTAATCCCTCCTATTCTCCAGGGAGAAAGGCTGTAATAAGCTACAAGTTGAACCAAACTTACCACAGAACTAGTTTTTCTAGTTTCAGCCTTGATGACAGAGTGGTGGAGCCACTTAACTATTCATTTATTTGAGGAAGAATTTAAGAAAACCTGTAGCTAACAAGAACTCTGTAGACTTCATGCCTGCAAAAGTGGCTTTGGGGTCTTTGGAACTGAAAAAGGAATCAGTTTGGACCTCTTGCCATTCTGTAGCCATCTAACAAACAGAGCATTAAAAAGAGAGAGTTATTCTTGCTGGTCATCATTGTAGTTTACATCAGCTGTGTATGGTTAAGTGCTTGTTCTTGCTTTCTGAAGAAATACTTTCTGACACCGAAACTTCCTTGCAGGATTAATCACCACTATGACATTATTCCATTGTAAGACAGATGTGTTCCTTCTGAAAGGCAAAGACTTTTCAACACATCTTATTCCCACAGAACATAGCACTAGAATTCATGCACCCATCTCAGTCAAACTGTGAGATGCTGTTTCAGTACAAATGCACAAACTCATACTGGGTAACTGAAGAACTTGTAACACTTTTCTATCTTCTTACCCTGTTTTAGCCAACACTGCATTTTGAGAGCATCCTTTCTGATCAAAACCAGAAATTAAACTGCTCTAACCCAAAACTACTATTACTGTTTACAGGAGTTCTACAAACACAACCTTGGCACACCTGAACAAGTCAAGACAACATTTGCTATATAATCTGTGGATAAACTGGAGATTGGCAAATGTCTCACAGACAGGTTAGACTAGTCCAGCATTAAGCCCTTACCTTAAGGTATCTCTATGGAGGTGTCAGCATGGGCAGTATGTCCTCCACAAGAGACAGAAATTGGGCTCCCCAGCTGGTATATCTCCTGATATAGACTGAACTGAAACATTCTCTTAAATTCCACTGCCAGTTATTGATTACACCTCTTGATTTAAATGTGCGATTACAGTCTTAATATACATATAGGACACATACAGAGAAAGTTTGAAATAGATGTTTCAGTGTGCAGTGAAATCACCTTCACAGATGCGGCTGTTTTGCTGTGAATGTTGGCTCATGGCTCTGAGTCAGCAGGGAATGGTTCACAAATGCACTCATGATGTTCCTGAATGGATTAGCATGTGCTTCACAGCACTTGGAATAAAAATTATAGGCTCAGACCACATTATGACAAAAATCATATTTTGATTAAGTAAACAGATACATATCTTTGGTATATCTCCCCCAGACATTATTTTTTAAATTTTATCACTTTGCCAGTTTTAATAAAAAAAGTAAGACAGTCTTGTTTTATCAAAACAATAGAGCCCTTGGAAAAGGAACTAGAACTCACTTCCAGCTGAACTCTTTAACCTGAAGGCTGCAGTGTCATGCTGTGTGATCTCTCTAGCCTTGTGAATCTTGGACAGCTTCAAATGGGGAGTGATGGAGCAGCTTGACCTAGTCTAGTTTGACAGCAGGGTACTCTCTGGGATGACAAGAGATGTGCATGTGAACTCCTGTGGATCTAGACAGGATATGAACTCCTGCACCGTTTCAGATCAAATTGTGATAAGTGGCATCTCTTTGGATCACACCCATTAAGGTATATTGACTTTCATGGCTACCATTATGAGACACAAACTCTCTACAGGTACTGACCAACAAGACCATGCAAAATAGTCTGGATTCCACTGTGTAAACCCACAATGAATGCACACTTTGAATACGACACATATCCTTGGTTTTCCCATCTCAAAAATAATTCAATACAACTGCAAACTGCACACAGATAAGACCAAGGTCACTGCAGGATGTCCAAGTCAGTGGTGGAATGCACTGCTACAGACTGTTGTGAAAGTTGAATGTAGTCAAGAGGAGATGAGGCAAGATCAGGAAAGAGAAGTTCCAGTGGAGCTAGTATATATCAAGACACCACTTCTGGCTTAGGGAGTCCCTGAGATGCAAGCTGGGGGAAGCAGGAGCAGATCTGAGTAAGGTGTCTCCAAGGGCTTGTCCAGTCCCCTCACCCTTACCCCTTGGTCAGTCTTTGAGACTAGATACTAGGATGATCTGTCCTGTTGTTTTTCCCAGTTTGGGCACTTCTCTGATGCACCCCCACGTGGAGTGTTTGTGACCTCCTACTTGTAGGCAGGTGTGTAAATGCTTTGTGCCTCCAGCTTAGTCATCAAAATTATTCCTGAGGTCAAATTCAGGAGATATTCTGACCTTCTTAATGTATAACTGTGGCATACAATTGTTTCTTTTTAGCACATGGGATAACAAAAGGTGAGAGCCCAGATAAGACAAAAAACCCCCATGAGAAACAGAGAGGAGATGAGTAAGAAGAGGAGGGGGTGATGGACAGTGCACACCTTTTAAGTGTTTAAGTTCCTAGAGCACATGGTGCTATCCTCTGGGAAATTTTTCTGAAAATTACAGGATGTTCCCATTATAGTCTCAAGGAGTCATTGAAGTTTCTGTTAAATTTAATGAACTTAAAAAACTGAAACAAACAAAAAAGGCTTTTTTCGGCTTGTGTCCTTACACACTGGCATGGGGAAGGCAGCAATGCTGGGGAAGCTGCTGATGTCAGGTTTCGTCTAAAGTAGCATTGCTGCAGGAGAAATCACATCAGCAATGTTTATCTCTGGAATGACATCTACCTCTAGAGAAAAGAAGAATAAAGCCAGAGATTAAAAGAGGGGCTGAAATAAACAGAGGAAACTCAGAAAAAGTGTTTTAATTGCAGGGTTAATGGAGACCTATGAATATAGAATCAGTTTATAGACAAAACTGATGTTGGTATCATTTTTTAAGTCTTCTATAATTGATTTACACATACAAGTTTAAAAGTAGATATCTTATTTAGTTCATTAGAGGCACAAGCTTGAAACAGATACTGTATGTTTAGCAGTAATTTATCAGTACTACTACGTTTGCTCCTCTGTCCCACTTTGTATAGGTCACTTTGAACATCCACAGCATTAAGGAACCTTTCAGTGAGTTATGGTACTTCATGTGCACAGACTGTGTTGAATTGGTTTCTTCCATGGAAGTTATGCATACATACCAGCTATGAATCTGGCTGAGAGCAGCCAGCAGTGAACTATATTGGTAAAAGTTCTTGGAGTGTAAAGAGAAACAGTTTCGGCTCTGCTTTAGAAGCAACTTTGTAGTAAGAAGTAAAATACCTGTATAGAGAAACGTGTTTGTATGTCCTCCAATCACAACATCCACTCCTTTCACTTTTTTGGCAATATTTTTGTCCACAGTAAAACCCGAATGTCCTAGTGCGATTATTTTGTTCACTCCCATAGTAGTGAGTTTATTCACTTGCACCTGCAATGCTTCAATTTCATCTTCGAAGATTACATCATCCCCTTAAAAAAAAAAGAAAAAAAGAAAAAAAAATAATGAAGTACCTTAATTACTAGTTAAAAAAAGAAGTAGTTGATACTGGATAATATTTTGTATAACTAATGGAACTTTGAATGTCAATGGCTTTCAAATGTCCTTAGTTGGTTCAAACTCCTGATCTGATCTGATGTTCTCCAGTCTTTCAGGAGCACCTGTGTGCTTAGATTAACACAACATTCCCACCCCAAGCTATATGTACTTGCCTAGACTCAATAAATTATAACTCCATAAAAAAACTCAGTGACACCAAATATAGGATCAAAAATTGAATGGCTTTATTATTTATCTTATATAGAGAGAGGAAACCAAATAGGTCAGTGTTTGCATATAAATACTTGTATTCTATTATAAAGCTTTTTTTCTTCCCAAACTACATTTCTTTGAGATCTTCTATCTTCTCCCAAGTTAAATCTCTCTTTCTTTTTACTCCATGCTCATTTTGTTCTTTCTGTTATTCCCCCTCCCTGAGGCTCTAAACAGCAGCTTCTTCAAAGTCCTCCACTAAACTCTGAACTACCTTTTTATACAAATTACCTCATCTTATGTGAACCACTCTCAGTAATACCAGTCCAGGACAACACACATCTGAGATACCATACTGAAATGAGAACATAAAGAACAGAAAGCCTTGAAAGGAGAAACCTTTCCTGGACCACAGTGTAAGGAAACTCACAATCTTTCTGCAAGGTTTCTGTGCATGCTGAAAGTATTCTAACATGACAAACAGTTCCACAAGCACTAGATAAACAGGCACGTTTATCCTGGCACAGCGTTTCAGGTTGCACAAAAGGACTTCCTATGTAAGAAGTTAATTTCTTTAACAAAGTTTTAAGAATAGAGTTTAAGAGCCGACTCAACCAACTGTAAACTTAAACTTTCTGGTGAAGACAACTGAGTAACATTTCTACCGTTCCTCCTCTACCTAATTCCTCTCCTTCCTGTAGAGCTTTTTTATCAAATCATTTGAAATATGCCTTTAAAGTCAAAAGATTTACATTATTTCATAACAAAGGGAGAAGTGAAACAAATTCACAATCCACTGCAAATGTCTCAGGAAATGAGGAGGAAGCTGCTACAATGGAAGAGATAAAAGAGAGTTACATAAATTGGTTCACCACCACACCCATTGAATAGCTCTGTTACTGCCAGAGGGAATCTCTGTACTGCACATTGCAGAGTGAATTGTGCAGTGCATGCCCACATTTTCTTCCTGTGGACCTCTTCTTAGAATCAAAGAGTCATAAGTTAATTGAGGTTGGAAGGGACCTGCTGGGGCCATGTGATCCAAAACTCACTCAAAGCAGGAACTCCAAGCCAGAGGAGGATGCTCAGGGTCTCATGCAAGCAAGCTGAAATTCCACAATCTCTCTGTGCAACCTGTTTCATGGCTTAACGGCCCTTACCATGACAAATTTTTTCCTTGCATCCCACCATAATTTCCTGTTGTACTACTTGAGCCCATTGTTTCTTGCCCTTTCTATTCCCCTCTGGGAAGAGTCTGTCTCTGTCTTTTATATAAACCCCCTGACGCCAGTAGATGACTTGCTTTTGGTTCCCTCTTAGCCTTCCTTCTCCAGGCTGAAGGAAGCCACTGGCTTTGGCCCTGCTTTGTACATCCTTGTATTTGACAGAAGCTGGGCCTGATGCAGAGCTGCTGGCAAAAAAGGAAGCCAGAGAAATGCTCCCTGAGCATACACTCTTCACATGCTCATCTCACCATCACGGACCAGCTGCAATGACCATGTGCTCCATGGTGTGAGGACCAGTTCTGCAAAGAGAGCTGAGCTCTCTAAACAACGACCAAGAGCGATCTCCTGACTAGCTGTGCTAGCACACAGTTGCCTGCAGGCTAACTTCTCCCATGGCACATAATCAGGTGGTCCATGGTAATCAAAATCTCCCCATCAGTACCAGCTCTTTTACCCCTCTGTGCCACTGCAGCCTACAAATGTATCACACACTGAAGACATATTGTCATTAATCTTCAACCCACAGAGTCATTTAGGTTGGAAAATACCTCTAGGATCATCAAATCCCACCATTAGCACAGCACTGCCAAGTCCACTGCTAAACCCTGTCCCTACGTGCCACATCTACATGACTTCTAAGTACCTCCAGGGATGGTGACTCTGCCACTTCCCTGGGCAGCCCATTCCAATGCTTGACAACCCTGTCTTATGCAGAAATTTTTTTCTTAATACCCAAGTACACTTCCCCGGGTGCAACCTGAGGCCATTTCGTCTTGTCCTGTCATTTATTTTTGAGAAGAGACTGTTCCCCACCTTGCTACACCCTCCTTTCATGCAGTTGTGGAGAAAAAATATTAAAACAAAACAACCAATTTTCATAATGAGGGAAAAACAAGGCTTGTGCCATGCCAATAAGTGTGTCTCTCTCCCAGGACTGTTATGACAGGACACTGGCAGACACCAGTACTGTGGTGGGTTGTCCCAGTCCCAAGCCACCTGCCCACCAACTGTCTGCTGTCCACCTTGCCTTCAAAAAGGGAATTCTGTCAGGGACTTCACCCCCTCTCTGTGACTGAGCCATGGGATTTCATACAGCTTTGTATCCTAATCATCTCAGCACTTGATGTGACTGAGATGAAATGGGCCAGCAGGTTCAAAAGTTATACAGTGGGAGACACAGTTCTCAGTCCTCCAAGAAACCAGGCAAAAAGCAATATACTGTTTAGCACTCATCTGTGCATTTTCCCCAAATAATCTCAATTGAAATAACTAACTTATCTAAGAGTTAGTTACTGCTCATGTCAATATTTCACTTCTCTTTCAAGGTATTAAACTGATGTGACATTCTCTCCTCTTTTTAGATGAGGAAGAGTTTCAGAAAAAACACCCAAATTGTGCTACAAATGAGCAAAGGAAAGAACTGGCTGCATATTGAAAGTATTATACAAGATAACCAGAATAAAATGAAATAAATGGAATTTAAAACTCCATTTTTGAAAACTCTGCCAAGTTGAGAGGTTTAGTAAATATTTTGCTATTTGTAGGATTACAGAATAAACAGCTTTGGGTTTCAACCTTATACAAAAAGGGAGCGGACCAAACATCATTGCAGAACTAAAGGAAGTGAGCTGCTGTCATCAAATATAAGAAAGATGGGTTTGGGATTATCAGTGCAAAGCAAAGACATGGACAACTCTGTCTATGTGCCAAGTTATGAACAATTCTTTCAGGACATGGAAAAATTGGCTGGGCATTCAGCTGAGATAGCTGTATATAGCAAAACAGAACTTCAGAAAAACTGCCAATTGGCTGTAATCTATAAATGTGTTTCCCATCCCTATGGTTTCCAAACAGTAACATTAACATTACCTTCAGCAGAGATTAATTGTTCCTTCCCAACAGAAACACTGAGATTTAAGGACTTCGTACTCTGTTCAAGTCTTTTGATAACTGTTTTTAGCAGACTATGAAAAGTACAAGCTGTAATGTCATAGTTGTGTGAAAGTTATTGAGATCTAAGAACAGAAGAAATCACACTCACAAAATGCTGCCATGTAAAGTCATAATATAGGAATTCACATGTTTCAGCATTCTCAAGCTTCCTGTTTGCCTTGAGAATGCCCTAAGAGTGTATAGTGTGGCCAATTATGCAAAGGCTGAGAAAGCTGAATCTGGGAGAAGTGCATAGAGATAAGCAAGGTGCTGAATTTAAGCGTCTCTTATTAATTGATGAAGGAACTAAGCTGATAATTATTCAATCACTGACCCACCTCTGCCATGATTTTATCAGTCTGAAGGATTGCTAGGTCATGGGTGATTTACACAGTCACTGAGTTATATTAACATATTCAACTTTTCGAAGCTTCCAAATGTTCCTCCACACATTGAGAAGGCAAAGTAGAAAATTATAAAAACTCTGATCACTATAACTGTTGTGGTTAGAATTTGCTCTGCTTCTTGCTCAATTACACAGTGGGATATACTTAGCTTAGGGATGCTTCAGCTCCATCTATGGAGTTAACAAGCCTTCTCTTCCTTTTCTAGCTGTGGCACACTGAGGCATTAGATATGATGTCTAAACGCTATTGGAAACCTATTCAAACGCTTCAAAGAATCACTCCAACACTGTCTGGATTTTCATCTAGTACATTTATTTGCAAGAAAGTTAATTTAATAATCTCACTGAACCAACGGAGTTACTTGGAAGAAGGGTGGCAATAGATTTTATTAATCCTTGATGAAGGAAAATATTGGCTGTCTACTATTCAAACTTAGCATGGTATTAGATGATATCTGCCCTCATGCCCTCAAATACAGGTGAAATTCTATTGCCTACACAAAATACAGATAAATTTTCTTTTTTGTGAGGGGGGAAGAAAAGAAAGAAATCCAAAACCACATCACTGCAAAATAGAAGTGAGACTATGAATTCTAATCAGACCTCAGGCATCCACCTCCCGACAGTTTAAACATACAGCATTGGAATTAAGAAGTATGGAAGGAACAATTTTATATTCTAATACTTCCTCAAAGTATTGAGTATTATTTTTGCCAGGAAAACCATGCACTATTTCTATATTATTAAGAAATGGGAAGAGAAAGAATAATAAGAAATCCCTTTTTGATGTGAAAATGTTTTAACCCACTGCTTAGGGCACCCCTTCAGCAAATCTCAGGGAAGAAATTCTGTTTCTATCAAAAGTGGATTGAATTTTGAGCAGGCGGTGACTCATATCTCCTACAGCTGATTTACATGTGTTTCTCATTCCAGTAGATCACTTTATTTTACTAAAAAATAAAACAACTCCCCCCAAAACTCCCAAACAAACAAAAAACCCCAAAACACTCACCAAACCAAACCCCTTGAAATAATGGAAAAAGTAGTCAGAAATTGAGAAGTCTTTTTCCTCATCAATTCTAATTTTACTCATGAATGAAGCAATTGTGGTAAAAACTGAATGGGTGTTCCTTCTGTAGACTGATTTCTGCAAATATTTTGAGAGTCTAAAAACATGTTGGGCAACTTTTGCTTCAAGAACACAAATGAAGCTCTCCCTGTTTTAACTAGGGCTTGAGCACGGAGGTATCCAAGAGCAAAATTTCAACACACAGAGAAATGTCACATTTCATGCTTGAGACAATCTGTATTCATGTTTTAACTTTTGTTTAAATGGATAAATAACACCGAAATATAATACAATATTACTTTAAAAACCCAAACAACAATAAAACCCTCCAAGGCCCCACAGCTCTCTTGCAATCTCTCTTCTTTTATTCTTAGTCATAATCCAGGTCTATATGAAAACGGCTTTTAATGTTAACAAGCTTTCTTAAGGTTAAAAATCAGGCAAAATTGAGTAAATACTGACAAAACAACAAACTTTTCAGCTGAAAACATTCATCTTTGGACTCAAAAAAGTGGGCAAGTAACAAAACAGTAACAAAGGATATAAACTTATATCCTAAAAAAACCCATACCTGGCTGTGAAAGGAAGGAAGTTTCCTTTGTAGTGTAGCCAACAATTCCTACTGGTTCTGAGTCAAAGTGAACTATTTTAAAAGGATGCACATATTTCATCATTTCATTGCCTAATGGAGTTTTTCCTTTAATATTTGCACTCAGGATGGCAAAACTAGCATTTTTGAGAAGAGGATTTAATAATCCACTCACACCTTCATCGAACTCATGGTTACCCAAAGCCTGCAAAAACAAGAAGAAAATATGAGACTACTTCAAATATTCAGTCTAAATAGCCTCATAAATGATATAAATTGTATGTTTGAGAAAACAAAGTCTATTTCTAGGGAAGAAAACCCTAACTTCTCTAAACCAGCAAATTCCTGTTTCTCGTGAAAACAGAAATGCTTTTTTAAATTTTATTTTATTTTATTTTTAGGTTTTTGCTTTTCAGACTCTTACATCAATACAATCTGAAACCTAAGTGTTTGTAACCATGTAGCAGATTAAAACCCATTAGTTTTTCATCCTATAGGTGCAAGAAAGAGGATTAACAAAAACCATAAAGGAAAGTATGTATTTTGTGTGTGGAAAAGACATTGTTTAAATGCTGATCAAAATGTTAAAAGTCAATGACAATATTTTATTATCTTTAAGTAAAAAGTGCATTTTAAGAGATCTGTGCTTGGACTAGTTTTTCAAACACATTTACTATGCATTTAGTGCAGGTTCTTCTGTGCTTTAACATGCAACAAGAAAATATAATTTTCTAGCCATCATCAACATCATTACCTACTGGAAACTAACATTTCTCAGTTAGGGAGAATCCATAGTGAGTGTGTGTGCATGCAGGCAGGTATGCACAGCACTGTGAAGTGCCAAGACTGTCATGGAAAATGAGCAGTCAGCTTTATTTATTGGCACAGTAATACCAGCCAGAGGAGAATATTTAGTTGTTCCAAGTTGGTTAAGCAGACAAAAAGGGGCTTACCTCGAGGGAAGTTTCTCCTACCTGCCCCTTTTTCATGCTCAGCCTAAGCTGCCATATGCCTGTAAGTTTGGTGGTAAGCCAGCAAAACCTCCAAGGGTGGCATTTTGCAGAAGCACAATACACACAAGAACTTTGTAGCACATTTAGGTGTTAGTGAAGGAAAGATGTATCTACAGAAACGCCATAATAGTGTAACTTGGTACATAGTAACTCCATACAAATGTCCAGTAGGCAACTGGAGCAAGGCATATAAGGGATGTTAAAACCAATGGGTCAACTCTTCCAGGCAAAAGTGTGCTCATAATTTCACTCTGAGATTAAGTGGGGAAGGTTGCATTCATCACCTAAGAAGGCTTATATACTGTTCTGTTCTACTTGGATAAACAACCTCTGTGTACTTGCTCCAACTTTTATTCTCCAAATGAATATATTAACCCTGATCATGTTCCAACCCAACCAGGACCCTGAGGCCACTACATGTTCAGTATTTGGATCAGCTGATTGGCAGTGTCTTTTTTTTGGGGGGGACAGACAAAGACTCCCAACTCCTTTTAACCTCACAGGCAGGTAGTTAATGCCCCTGTGGAAAGAAATCATGATATCAGCAGTAACTTGCATTGAAAATCAACTGCTCCTGCTGGCAGCTAATGGGAACACTACTCACACCCCAAGGAAAGAGCCAATTTGCTTGCATGTTGCTGCAGCACTTTCCCAAAAAACCCAAGAACTATCCTTAAGAAAATCCTGACTTGGGAAGACACAATACTCTCCAACTACATTCCGTTTCTAATTGTACTCTAATTGCAAACTAATTTTCTGTAAAAAATACAAATAATAATAAAAAAAGACACTCATTTTGTTGCTGTCTGGATGTTCTGAAAATATATCTATGGACAGGTAGAGCATCTCAAAAGGGTAACAAGCTATTTCCTTTCAGCTGATGCACACACCTTCTGTTCCTCCTAAATATGCAATTAAACCCCAACAAAAAAGGTTGAAAATGAATTAAAAAATTGAATTGGATATAACTGCCACTAGGGGTTTTTTTTGGTAGGGAAAAGCAAACAAAACAAAACAACCCAACCAATCACTTATGAAACCTTGTTTCTCTTGGCTTTGCATCTTGCATTTGGATTATTTCATGTCCATTAGGATACAAACTTTGATCAAAATTTTCCCATGGCATGGGTAGTTATAAAGTGTCTTGTTTATGAGAAATCACTGGTGGCTAGTTTTTTGATTTATTTTTGATGCAACTCCTCCTTTGGGGAGGAGGATGTGGACAATTTTGGGTTCCTATACTCTATCTAACTATCCTTACACCCAGAGCTTCTTGGACTCTGTATTTGTGCAATATCCCTTCACCAAATCTGAATTCATTGGCCAATGTAAGTATAAGTCACAAGGGAGAATAAAGAGAAATATTCAGGCACACAGCATGTGATTATATAATCCCCTTTTCACAAGAAGCAAAGCTAAAAATATTTCAAGATCAGGATACAAATTAACAGAAGGATGCAAAGTAAAAGTAAATCTAGGAGACTTTCAACACCCCTCCAATTACTGCCTTTCAGGTATTTAAGTTGGATTTTACTCTTAATTACACCAGAAAACAAGGGTAGTGCCAAGAAAAGTTTTGGAAGGCAATAACTAGCTAAACAGGAGAAAACAGGCTGGAGGTGATAATAGGCATAAATAAGAAAAAGGCACACTTAAAAAAGCAAATTTCTCCTATTTGTGGAGCAAACCTCTAACATTTCCAGGCTGCTCTAAATCCTCCTATGGCTTCTGCTTGCATTCTGTAGCAATTTTTATGACTCATGCTCCCTCCTTCATCCAGTGTGCAGTCTTACTCCTGTATCTCACTTCTAAATATAACCTCCACCCCTTCTGTTAGGGATGTGACTTACCAAATTGTGCTTGAAGAAACACTAGCTCACCCTCCTGCAGTGTGGCTCTTACCTTGCTCCCTGTGCCCCTCCCCAGACACCATCCCCACTGCACGGCCACCGTGGTCTGCAGACAGAGGAATCAAAACAGATGCTGCAGGACTGCCCAACACTCAGCATCTGTCCTCAAGCCCCTTGGTAGCAGAGAAAGGTGCTAAAGTTTCTATAGCTTATCATATAGTCTACCCTCTGTCCTTCTATTCAAATTATAATAAGCAGCACTTCCACAGAGAACAAGTGGTTGACTACTTCATCTAAGGCATCAGCATCTAGCACTAGCCTCTGGCTATCTGCTATGGTGTGGGTTTATTTTTAAAACCTATTCTGATGAAAAAGCTCATGGTGTCTCCTAAATCAGACACTTTCTATGTAACATGTTTCTAAAATTGAACACTGCTTCAACACTGCTGATTTTGCCTGAAAGAATTTCTTCTTGTGATATGATCAGGAACTGTACAGGCTCGCAGGCTGCCCATGAACCAGTTAAACCAGCAAACACAAGACTGAGAAATGACAGACAGCAGAAACCTTTGGGAAGAAATGTAGGAAAAAACACCACCAGCTATTTCTGCACTGCAGAACCCCAAAGTGCTCCCCAGCTCTTTGTGAGGATGAGTCCTAAATGCACACATTTATGCACATCCTCCTCCTCACCACTGGGAAGAAAAACCCTGTTAATGTTAGTTTTGCAATTAGAAAACCGTTCATTAGGCAATGTGAACAGGGAGCAGTATCCTTCACAGAGCTGTCTGTAAGGTATGAACTATATGGAGCCTAGGAACATCCTCTGGGGAATGCCTTTCTCTTCCATAGCTGTCCTGATGCAGAGGGAAAAAACAGGTGAAGGCATTTTAACCTGGGAAAGGAAAGCACAGTCCTTTCTATAGAAAGCAAAGTAAGATGAAGACAGAAGATGTGATATGCTGAGAAGATTTTCCCCTTAAGCTGTCAATTGGGATGAAATAAGTACACAGTCACTATCAAACACTCCTCTTTGGGGTTGTACACAGGCAAAATAAGCCATTGCCTCGAGACAAAAGATTTAAGGGCATGGAGTGACATCTCCCACTCTCAGCTTCAAATTCTACCTTTCTCTCAACACTTGGACGACCAAAAGAGACAGAGTAAAGATGCAGGACTGGCACAGTCTGAGAGAGCTATCTCACCAATTCACTGTTACAGTATCTGGGGCACTTGCACACGACCCTTTACACCCTGTCACGACCACTGGTGGGATTGGACACAATCAGAGCAGGATTAAAGAAAACTAAAAATCCTCATCCTTTTAAACAGCATTACCAACAACTTCCATCTGTCCCTGCCCGCAAGACCGAAGCAGGACAGGCTGCGAGCCCCAGACAGGGTTAACCCCTGCATCGCAGACCAGACTCCTCGCCCTGCTTTTGCTGGGGTCATTTCCACGTCTTGTCAGCCCCTCTCCAAACGAGCCCTCCAGTCCCCCCCCTGCCCCAAGACTCTGCCTCTCCCAAGAGTTGCTCTTCCACTGCATCACACTCTGTAGCCTTGTCATCATCTCCCGGTTCGTGGCTGTCCGTGGGGCTGCCAGCTCACACCTTAATTCGGCCGGGAGCCCGTCACCAAGCATATAACTCGCTTACCTCCCAGCTGCTTTTGACCACGATTTTAGCATGACCTACATCCTTTTCTGATGCAGGGTTAGGCACTCAAGGAGCCGGCAATGCAAAAAATCGGCAGCGGGCGAGGAAAGGCAGGAACAGCCCCAGCACCCAAGCGGAGAGAGGGAGCAGCCCCGCCGCCGCTCCGCTCGCCGTTCCCCGGCGCGCTTTACCATGGCATCGTAGCGCAGCAGGTTCATGAAGTGGACGGCCTCCCGGCCCTTGAAGCGGGAGAACCACACCGTGCCCTGGTACTGGTCCCCGGCGTCCAGCAGCAACACGTTGCGGTGCGCGGCCCGCTCCGCAGCCACCCGCGCCGCTCTCCGCGCCACGCCGCCGAAGCATCCCGGCGCATCCCCCGCGCAGCGCCGCGGCCCCGTGCCCTGCGCCTCCACCCGCCCGTGCACATCGTTGGTGTGCAGCAGGGTCAGCCGCAGCTCCGCCGCCGCGCACAACCCCGGCCACAGCCACAGCCACAGCCACAGCGCGCCCGGCCGGCCCGGCATGCCGCGGAGGCTGCGCGCCGCTCCGCGGGACCGGNGGGAGTGTGTCCCGCCCGCCCGTGGCGCTCCCCGACCCCCAGGAGCTGTCCTGCGCCCGCTCACGTCCCAGCCACCGCTGTCCCGTCTGCCGCACCGATGTCCTTCACCCGAAGACAGCTGCTGTCGGGTTGGAGACGGGCTTTCAGCCAGCTGCTGGAGGTCGAACGGGACAAAATGCAGCTAGCAGCAAAAGGACAAACTCCAATGCTCACAGGAAGCCTTGGTGAATGTTTAGTACGCTGAAAGGAGTTTCCAAGCCTTCACAGGGAAATGTTTGCCTCTCTTTCTCCAACGATGCTTAAAATAAAGACTACTATTTCAGCCATAAAAAGAGTTACACTACTTTAGGAGTTGATTTAATTATAGCTCTAGTGGTTTTAGTGTAGATTGCTTTCAAGATTTCCTTCTCCTTCTTAAATGGAAAGTTGTGGTTTGGCACATGCACGCTGAGGGGAAAATCCGCCAATGCCTTAAATAAACAACTCTTTAGGTGTATGGCGTGGGGTGACCATCACTTGGGTAAATAAAACTGACTAGGGGCCCCACCTGTTCCTTTAAGTCATGCATCCATAGTGTGGTTCCACAGCTTCTTCCACTATTAAATGACAAAATTATCTGGAGAAAGATTTTTTTTCAAGGTTAGATTTTGAAATGCTGTCACTTCTGGACACTTCCTTGCAACTTCTGGACAATCACACATTGTAAGCAGTGACTGACTGGTCACTTTTATTCTTAAAAACAGAAGCCTACCCACAGTGCAGAGAAGTGACAGTTTCTTAGGGCATTACAGAGGCTGTACAAGCTGCTGTCTCTGTTCTGCTGGGTGATGTCATGCCCCAGTTTCCTGGGTACCCGAAGTCCATGGAATGGAATCTGAACTCATTTAGTCTGTTTGTTTCCTCAGATGGCTGAAAAGTGAATGAACCTGTATTTTCTTCCATGATGGCTATGTTCCACTGTCCCTGTGCTCCCATACGTGACTTGAATTAAAACAGCTGTGTGGTACCTAGTTATTCCCCTGAGTGACTGCACTGTGCACTGCTCATTCCATCCCAGGGGAATCCCTAATGGCATGAGCTGCACATAGCAAAATCTGGAGTTGTGTTTCCTCCTGTCCTTTTCACATCCTCTTTGACTGTGCTTCCCTTCTCCACTCATCTGTGCTGACAGCCTAGCTGGGATTCAGTTCACAGCTGAAACACATTTAGGTGTCAACAAGGAGGTGCCTACATGTGCTCTAGTTTGCTATGTTTTCATTATAGCCAATGGAAATCTTGTTGGGACAATCACTGGCAGTTAGAGAGGGATCCAGTCACCCTAAAGTAGACATACCAGCTGGGATTTATCACCTAAACAAAGGTGTGGTGCTGTTTAGTGGTTTCCAGGTTTCCCTCCAGAAAGGGGGATCTTGTGTAGGTCCTGTGCCATATTTGCCAGCACCATGTGACCGTCTTGGGTGTCTGGATGTATCTGAGCAACTGAGTGTTTCATGCCATGGCTGCTCTTCTGGATTGCTCTTTAGGGTGCATTCCCTGTATTGACCAGATCTCCACTGACTTGCTAAGTTTAAACAGCTTGCAACATGTTGAAAGTAAACGCATGTCCTAAGTTCAATCACATCCACTCCATCCTGATTCAGTGGCCCTGCTCTAACCTGTTAGACAAATAGCAACACCAGCATTACCAAGTGGCTCAAATCTGCTAGGAATTCATCTACGTGGGAAACGAAGATAACTCTGACCAGTCGCTCTGCTTCTGGATGGCCAAATTCACATGTATGTGTCTACCAAGGACATTTATCTCATTGGTGTCTGTCTGACCGTGCCTCCTTTCTTCATCAGTTACTGTCCACAGCCACATCATTTCTAAATAGATGCTGGTTCTGCCCACTGCAGCTGTGTGCAAACATAAAAACACAGCAAAACCCCAAAGGAAGCAGAAAGTATTTGCATACACAATATTCTCTTTGGCTTGTATGGCACAGCCCTACCCCAAACTCCACAGAGTTCTTCATGTCTGGAACAGGCATGCTTTAGTGGGGTCAGGGAGAGTGTAGTAGGAACACCTGAAATGTGTCCTGAAATAATAGTGAACCTCATGTAACAGAGATGGACAATGGAGCACTCATGGGGGGTCACTCTCTTTCATGTGTCTGCTGGCCTTGGCCATTCATGATGTCTCCCTTATGAAGCTTCTCATTTTGATCTGGTGAAGATCTCATCTCATGCAACATCCATTTACAAGGTGATAGGACATAAATAGGCATCCTCTTACCATGGGAGAGGCTCTTTGATGGTGCTGTCTTTATCCTGGAAAGAAGCTTATTAGATATTAATTAAAGCAGTAAGAGGGAGAATACGTGGGACTAGCATTCTGCTGAATGGTCTATTCCAGGATCTGTGTTGGGATGCCCACTGCAAGGATGTCTGAACTAAGGGATACTAAAGCTACTAAAACAAGATGACACTGGATACCTAATCCACCTGCTCCTTATCACTGCCTCTCCAGCCTACCACTGATGCTTTAAGGAAAGAGAAACACTGTGAAAATGCACAGAAATACACCCAAGATTGCCAGAACTGAAGCTAGAGAAGACAAGAGAGCACCAGAGAGTGTCTATATAGCGAGTCTATGAGAAAGAGAGAGGATTAAAGAGAGGCAAAAGGGTTTCATGTGTAAGTGTCAGTTGACTCTTTCCTTTCTGCCCTTCTGTGTCTCTGAAAGAAGTGATTAAGACTTGCTCTGGGATGTCAGTGGCATGTCCCATGATAGCTGAGATCAGTCTTCATATTCAGTACTGGTCTATATCTCAGCAAAACTCTTCTGAAGTTTCTTTAACTATCTCAAAACTTCTCACACAGTTCTGGCACGGGCAAGTGCTGCAAACATTGGCTAGTGAATTCCACAGCCACTCAGCAGTATCTTGAGGGAGCACAGGTATTACCTCTCCTTTGTTGTAGTTTCCCTCTAGCAAGTAGGTTGCTCTGTATTGTTCCTCCAGGTCACTCAGGAGATCTGTATGGTAAACAAAATCTTAGGCTTACTCTGGAGGCCAGCATGGAACAAAGGATAATTAATACATCTTGACTTTAGGGGTTAAATGTTACTAGAAGTAATTTCTGGAGTGTCTGCAAAGGGCTTCCAGTAAAGAGCTTCTTTTGTCACTGTATTTCTTCCTGGCATCTCTGTCATAGGGTCTAGCAGCTCACGTCAGGCATTACAAAATACTTGGTTTCAAAATATTCTGAAACGGGCCAAGACTGGGCCACTGAGCTGCTCTGGCTGGCTTCTGGAGAAACTCAGGGCACTGAGGCCAAGGGAGCTTTCTCTTCAGGGGCTGGCTCTGAAATGACTCAGAGCTGTCACAGACTTGGCCAGCCAGCTGGGTAAAGGTTCCACATGGGTGTAATTTCCCGTCCTCTACCACAAGCATTCCAGGGTGGTCTGGCTCAGCAACCTACTAAGCTGCTAGAAATTGTGATTCACAGCATTTCTTTGCTTAGAGGTGTTACAGGAATAACTAGACTTCCCTCTTCAGCCTTGACATAGAAAGGGTCTTTCTCTGCTATCCTTCTTGCTTTGTGATTGAAAGAGTCTAAACTGATGTCAGCCACTTCTTACCCAAGTGAGAACCCAGAACAATGAACTGTCTCAGCCAACTTCAGAAGACTGTCAGGGTCATAAACAACATCCCTGGCTTCTCATACAGCTCATCACCTTCACAAGCAGCTTGGTTTTGCCCCAGCTCACATAATATCTGAGACATGCTGTCATTGCTTTTCCAGAGCTGAACAAGACACATTTCCTCCTTGGGAACACTCTCCTGATGGTGGCATTGGGCTCTTAGGTATGCCTTAGAAGACAGAACAATTCCTCACATGGTTCTTTCCCTCAGTGCATCCTTTGGACATCATTCTCATTTCCATACTGGAGCAGTGAGGATCCCGATCCCTTATCTCTCCCTCCTGTGTCTTAGAAGTGTGAATTTTCATTGCAATGCTTAGTCCAAACAGACTCAGTCCCTTTTGGTGCAACTGTATTTCTAACTTTTATTGATATCACTGGCTCACAGAATGGGAAAAGTTGGAAGGAACCACAGCGAACCATCTGGTCCCACCCTCCTGCCCAAACAAGGTCATCCCAGAGCACATGGCACAGAATTGTGTCCAGATGTTTCTTGAGTATCTCCAGTGAGGGAGATTCCACAACCTCTCTAGGCAATCTGTTTCAGTGCATGGTCATCTGCAAAATAAACTTCCTTCTCATATTCAGGTGGGACTTCTGTACATCAGTTTCTTCTAATATCACTAACTGTTGTTAGCTTTGTGGCATTAACTGAAGTAATATCTACTGCCTTATCTCTGATATTGTGATTTTACTTTGATAACATCAAAAGGTACTTTGGTTTCACTGAAAATAATTCCCTAGCTGTCCTGTGCACATGATTACGGACATATGGAAAGGAGAGTGGATATCCACCAACTGTAATTTTTTTTTTTGGGGGGGCTCTATACAGAGGTCTATCAAGCAGGATGGCTAGTTGGAAATGTGCAAAAAAACTTTCTAAAGAAAGGATCTTTCCTTCCCACAGCAGAGTAGTGCTAGAGTGGGAAAGTGCCAGTGACTAATACCATCCCTCCCTGCTGGTAAGGAACAGTGGTTACTTCTTCCCTTAGAATGGAACAGCAACCATGGTTGGTAGAACCCTGTGCTGCTGCTGCTGAAAGTATATTTAACTTTCTCAGTCTCTGTACCATGGTTCACTATAAACATTTGACCAGTGCCTTTCATCAGTACTGCTCAGATCTCCTGGATGTAATGCCTAAATCTAGGGAGCCATGGATCTCTGGGATAAACTGCTTCATTTCTACTTGATTGGCAACCATTATGATACTGGTATTATGAGTTTCAAAACTGCCTCTTCTACACAAGTGCTTTGTTTACAACCCAAGAAGTGTCTCAGCTATTAGGTGTCACTGAGACAGCACATAAAAAAAGAGCCCTTAGACCAGAGTTTACAGGCCAGATTAAAAGTACATGGAGCAGGCTGTTAAACAAGGAACTGGCTAGGGAAAAGTATCAGATGGCAAAAAAGAGTCTGGAAAAGATAATGTAGAAATCTAAAATAAAACAAATTTTGAGATCAAAGTTGGATTTTACTTATGTCTTTATCCTTTGGTCAGAAAATAAAATTTGGAAATCAAATTCACAGAATAGTTGGGTTTGTTCTTGCCTGACCCTTTAAATTGGGTAGTTGTACATTTTGCACCTGGTGTTATAAAGTCTGTTGGTTGTCACTAACAGTGTGAAGTATCATTGTACTTTTTAAGCCATGAAGCAAAATACCTAGTTCTTAAATAAATTGTCTATGAGAAAATGGCTAGCAGGTAGATGTGGAGAGACAGGCACTCTGCCTGTCATGGACACCTACTTTGGAATAAAATCTGTATTGACTGGAGCAAGTCTAGATGATTGAAACTAGGTCAGATGGATCCCATGTGCATACAGGATGTTAGCACAACTTTCAACATACACATGTGAACTTATACACACATAACATGCATCATAATGGGGTGCAAAATAAAGATTAGTATGTAAAATAATGCTAAATGATGGAAAATATCACAACCAATGTTAGCTACACAATACTAATTTCACTTCACCATGCATACGTATTATGATCAGATTTTAATGGAAAGATCATAACATATGCTTTTCAGTTGGAATTCTCATTCATGTACTGTCCAATGTGGACTATGGAATCCCTCACTGCTGTGCCTCAGTGTTACCAAAATGCTACTTAATTTCCAGGCCATCCCTCTGGAGTAACATAGTGATGACATCATCATTTTATAAATCAGGGATTTATGCTGTAGAGAAATTCATATTTGAATTGCCACTTTCGCCAGCCTCAGTTTTCTAAGATATGGCTTTTCAGAGTACTCAGGTGGGTATAGTCCTTGTCTCAAGCAAGGTACAACTTCAGTTGTAGCCTTTGGTAGGGCTACGTACTGCAGATCGCTGATCCTCAAGGCAAGCACCAGGTGGCATGATCACCACTGAGAAAGCAAAAGTAAGCAAAAAAGCAAAAGAAAACAAAGGCGACTAACAAAAATTTCACTAAGTGAATTCCCAAATATTGTAGTGAACTGAGGAAGTGCTAAGGTGCTGAAGTAAAGTGCTAGTATTCAGAGTTTGTCCAGTGACTCTAACCACGACACCACCCTTCTTCTATAAACCTCTGCCTCATGTCTTGTGTCCTTTACACCTGCAATAAATAACGTATGAAGGGACGGAAAGCAACCTCTTTCACTGTACAAACCTGGTCACCTCCAAAACAAAATTTTTTCATACAGAAAATGAAACAGAATTCCAGTGAAGAAAGAGCAGGTGGCCATGTACTTCAAGACCCTATCAAAATGTCTTTTCACAGGGACCGGGTAAAATGCTGGCATTACCTGGTTTTCCCAGATTTGACTCTGCAACCTTAACAAGGTTTAAAAAAATCATTTTGTCTTCAATGTCCTAGTGTTTTTAAGAAAGAAAGTGACATAAAAAACAAATCAAAAAAATTTATCATGTGACTACATCTTATTATCTCCACGGTACCACAGTTGGCTCAGGACCTCTAAGTTCACAGTACTGACCACTTCCTGCTGGCTTTTGTCAAAATGAAAAAGTTTTCATCCTTCTTGGGGCAATATTATATTATGTCAGATGTGGGGTTTCACAGAGAATTGCAGGGAGCAGAACAGTGTCACAAATGCATCCCAAAGCCTCTGTAGAGATGGGTTTTACCAATTAACAGAATACTCTTTCAGCTTGTTCCTTCCCTCTCTGATTCCCTTATGTCTTGTCTCTTCCAGCATGTCTTCTTCCTTCCCGTCTCTGGCTCCAGGTACTAGTATGATTATCTTTGCCTGCACTACCTCTCATTACATTCTCTGCTCTGTCAGTCCTGTGACTTCATTTATTTTCAATACCCTGTCCTACCACTGGGATATCAGTCAACTCATTATTTCTTTGGTTAACCTTCCACTCCTCCCTGTGTGTCTGGCATGGATCTTCCCACCTTCCACTTCCAGTTCCACTCCCAGATTCTTTCTTCTACTTTATAACCCCAACACATCTATGTTGAAAAATAGTCAACGATCTAAGAGCATCTAAGTGTTAATCAAAAGTCACAAATAGAAAGGTATAATTATTTTTCTGGGAGGTTTATTTGCAACTGACACCTATTATTTTATCGGAAGGCAAACGGTTCACAGCCGTCGTGCTCATGCACAGTTCGGGATGATGCTGCACTCTGCTGGATGCGGCCAGTTCTGCCACTTGCATTTTCCAGTTTTCCCTCCCCTATTTTCCTGCAATTAGTTTTGTATTCAGAACATTTCAGTACTTTTCTGTTTTGCAGAGCTGATTTTCATGAAAGCCAACACCCCTCTCTCTGATTTGACTTCCATTATACTCAAATCCTAAGATATAAGAAAATAAAAAGAAGTTTAAAAGAGGTGGAAATACATCTGACCATCCAGGTGTTTCCTTTGTGTTTGCCAGTCCTCAGTTCTGCAAGTGCCATCTCCCGTGAGAATTCTCCATAGTCCAAGCCCCTTTGACCAAACATCCCAGCTATGATAGGCTCCAGGCATCTTTCTGTAGCTCCTCTTCTTTAGAAGCACTGCTAAGGAAAAGTCTGCATGAAATTTGCAAACAATCGAGGACTCAACTGGTCTAATTAAAACAGAATGTACGAAGAATGTATAGGAAAACCAGAGTGGACTGAAAGGACTTGTCTGAGTGAGTAACTAACTCAGTTTATTCAGTAAATGTGAGGCTAGGGAGGTACATCTTGGATTCATTACACAGGAAGCAATATCTTACTTGTCCTCCGCTCCTATCCTCGGGCAGCTGTCAGCAAGACAATCTCTTCCTTCCTCTTCTTTCTGATCCTCTTGACTACAGCATCTCAGAGACACAGCCCCCAGTGTCCGACGTTTCTTGCCCCTACTGCTCCCACAAACACCATTCCTTTATAGCCTGTGACCACTTTTGATGTTCAAGTTGTGACAGATTTCATTACCTTATAACATGGGCTGGTCACAGTTGTATTTCAACAACGAAATGTCTGCACCATCTGGGATAAGAGTCTCTCTTCTCTATACAGTGGTTAACACCTTCTAACATGACCCTCATCCCTGCCCCCTCCAGCTAACTCTGGAGTTATATTTCCCAATTTCCTTTCTCAGAACTTGGCATTTCAAAAGCCTCTTTGATCTTGCCATCACCTCAGCATGCCTGAAGGGTAAAGATGTGTAGACCATGGTTTGCATGTCAGTCTCCCCTCATTCAAGGTGTTGGACTGGCTAGGTCAATTTGTCCATAAAGGAACAAGACTGGTATTTTCATACCATTTTATTATTGATACTTCTCCTCCATAACACCAATGAATTATTGACGAATTAAAGTCCATCCATACCAGTGGCTCAGGAATTCACTGCCTTTTGGTCCATGGAGTTCTGTTTCTGCACTGTTTTTAATTCTGCATTTCTCATATCTCACACATTTGATTCATGTTTGCCCTGAATTGTCAGCAAAGCCAAAGACGATTCCATCAGTGGAACAACAAACAAAATAAAGGGTACAACATCACACTTCTAACACCTTATTTATGGCAGAGACAAACATGCAGGATCTGAATGGCCTCACCTATAATGAGCAAGTCCAGTCAAACTTTGGAGTAAAAATTAAACTCTGGAACAGTGTCATATTATTTAGCTGATAATATCCTGATCTCTTAAGATTGCAAATGGCAGTAATTTTGCTCCTCCAGTGCTATGCAGCAACAAAAGGTAATGATTTTTTCTATAGAAACCCAGAACAATTTTAAGCGATAAAGTTTTCACCCAAGGATAACTTCAGCAATCTCTATCTCTCTTTCCCTGGCTCCAGCTCAGATACTTTCCTTCTGACACTGTTCATAATGTAAGCACTTCCCAATCACCAAAGGCCATGAACACAAGAAGGACCCAGCAGACCTCTCCTTTTACTGTATTATTTTGTATAGTCATGACCCAGCTGCTGTTTCTGAGCTATTCCCATACAGTTTAGCATGACTGTCAGGAGACTCCTCAGAAAACTACAAGTATTTCCCCTCAGCTCATCCCATTCACCACCCATCTCACATTTGGAAACAGTTTCTATTTTTGCAGCTGTGTGCTTATTCTGCCCATTGAGATATTCCACCATAGCTATACAGTAACCACAGGTATTGCACATTGCTACATAGATACCAGAGACACTGGGGTTTCAGAAGAGAGCTGGAATTTCTTGGTACTTGTGAGGCCAAATAGTGCTGGTGACATTATAATGGTGATGATTATGATTACTAGTATTATTCTTCCACTTGACAATATTTACATTTGGAACAAAATGTCAAGCTAAAATGATCAGTTCCCATTAATCTTGGTGGAAAACTGTGTTGAAGAGATGATAAGAGTTATCAGCACAACCTCTTCACATCTTAAATTGAAACTTTTTTTTTCTTTTAATTTTGAAAGCCCACATCACTTGGACTTTTAGCTAATTTATGCTGAAATTGGTGCAAGAGTGTTAAGGTCAAAATAAAACATCCTTTCCATTTTTCAGTGGACCTGTTTTATTTTCTGTGCAGATTATTGGTTCACAATAAATGTCTATAGGTGGTGCCTTTTGGCTGGTTTTAGAGCAGGACTTCCAGTTTTGTGCTAGAAACCTTTCCCACGTAGCTGCAATGCAACTTGCCAGGGGTGTGTACGTGCAAGTTACCCACCAGGCTCACAGACAACAGCAGGCCTGTGGGTGACAACACCAGAATCACAGAATCAATTAGGTTGGAAAAGACCTCTGAGACAATCAAGTCCAATCTATGACAGAAAACCACCATGTGAACTAGACCATGGCACTGAGTGCCATGTTCAGTCTTTCCCTAGACACCTCCAGGGACAGTGACTCCCACCACCTCCTTGGGCAGCCCATTCCAATGTCTAATCACCCTTTCTGTGAAGAAATCCTTCCTAATTGTCCAACCTAAGCCTCAAATGGCTCAGCTTAAGACTGTGCCCTCTTGCGCCATCGTCAGTTTCCTGGGAGAAACGGCCAACTCCGCCCTGGCTACAACCTCCTTTCAGAGGTTGTTAAGTGATAAGGTCTCCTTAAAGCCTCTCTTTCTCCAAGCTAAAAAACCCCAGTTCTCTCAGCCACTCCTCATAAGACTTGTGCTCTGAACCCTTCATCAACCCCACATGAAACAACACAGGAGGGTACAAAATTACCGTGGAGGGGCATTTTGGCCACAAGCTGGATCTGGACTCAGAGGGACTTGGATCAAGGCCCATGGGGTGCTAAGGTCACAGCGCAGCCCAAAGGCTTGGCACAGCATCTCGGCATCTTCAAACAGGCAGTGCAGGTGGCAGAGTTGTAGGGGTGTGGGAAAGGTTTATAGCACTAAACTGAAAGTGCTGCTATAAAACGAGCCCAAAGGCACAGCTTTTTGTAGTGTTTTTTTTTTTTTTTCTTTTTGAGAACCAATTATCTGCACAGAAAAATAAAACAGGTCCACTGAAAAATGGAAAGGTTGTTTTGTTTTGACTTTAACGCTTTTCCGCCAACTTCAGCATCAATTAGCTAAAATTCCAAATGATTTCCCAGGCCGTTTTCCTGCCTTTTCGAAGCCGGCTGTGAGGGCTCGGGGCGCTCCAGCACACGCCGGGCGCCCCGGCTGCATCTCGCAATCCCTGGGAGGGAAGGAGGGAGGCACAGGCGATGTGTGTGCGGAGGTGCCCGGGGTCGCTGCCACCCCGGCTCTGCCTCCCGTTCCCCCGCAGCTCACCGGCGAGGGATGGATTCCCGGGGGAAGGCTGAGCCCCCGCTGTCAGCGGAGAGGCGGCGAGCCCTGCAGCCCTGACCGGCGATGGCTCTGCGGGCTCCGAGCTGCGGCGGGACCGAGGCACAGCCGGCCCCGAGGGGCGCCTTTCTCCCGGCTTCCAGGAGAGGGGGAGCGGGCTCTTCCCGTGGCTCGGCGCTCCCACCGCTGCTTCCTTGGAGCAGCCCGGGGTGACAGCGCGAACGCGGGGGAGGCTGAAGCCTTGGCAGCGGCAGCGTTTGGAGTGAAACTTTGTTAGGCGGCGTGTAACTAACTGGGGATGGTGAGCAGCGGAGGGCAAACGGCAGTAGGCTTCGTCTTCCTCGTCGCCAGCGGGGGAATTGGAGCTCCCTCTCTTAGGGGCTGGTGCCGGGGCAGGAGCGGCCGCGGGGCAGAGCCGCTCCCGGGGCGGGCAGCAAGGCCCTAGCAGGGCCCCGCCTCCTCCCGCTCTCGCCCCGGAGCATCCCCTCTGGGATGCAGAAACTCCTCAGGGACAAGGGATTGAGCAGGTTTTCCTCAGACGGAGTCAGAACGAGCGGTGGGCCTGCGAGGGAGAGACCTCACGGGCCTGGAGGAGCGCCCGGCATCGTGCCCGCTCATCTGAGAACTAGTCAGGCTGCTGGGCTTCACACGGGCGGCCAGCGGTCTCTAGAGATTGGTGTCGCTGAAGAGGCGCCTCATACTCCGTCCCGTTCAGTGTTGGGACAATCCCAGCCTGAATTTCAGACGGTTGCAATCCATGTGGAAAAAGGACGCTGTAATCACAATATCCAAGTATTGCCATATTTCAGAATATTTAGGGTTCTGCGGTAGATGTAAAACTGGAATAAAAGCCGTCACAGAAAAGACTTGCTGCTGGTCTCTTTCATCCAAGGCTGTTACCTCCTCCTGCTTTCCTCATCAGAGGAAAAATCTAAAGATGACGTTTGGTTTAGAATATAAACATAACAAGATAAAGTATCTGTGAGAGAGCAGAGCTTGTGTGTCTCTCTCTTTGCTTAACAGAGTGCAACAGACCTAGGCCAAAATGGCTGGTGCCTTTATACTCCAGCAGTGGCAATGGAGAAGTGGGGAAAACACACACACACACCCTGCCTACTGCCCTTGATGCCATCCATCTTCCTTTACACATCTAAGGAGATGGGTTTTGCGCTGAAACTTGGGGATGTTTGCATTTCTAACTTATTAAGCAATGTGCTATTCTTAGGATTTTGCCCGACTTTTTTAGGGGTCTTCAGGCAGTCAGTATTACTATTAATTAGTATTAACCCTAAGGCGCAGTTTATGAGTATTGCAAGGGCTTGGATATTGAAAATTTGCATTTTTTTCCCCATTGTGTAATAGGGAAAGTGTGTGGTTGGTACCAGTTTGGGGAGATTTTGTCTCACCGAGGTGTTAGCTCCAGTCCTGCTACTCCAGTGGAAGAGAGAGATGCCACCATGTAGGGGGCACAGTGGTTGTCTTCACAGAAAGTTCCAAGTCTGATTCTTTTCCAGCTGCCAACTTAGTTTTAAAAGGGCTGATGATATTACAGATGATAAAACTTAAAATCACATGCAGTCCTAAGATGCCCAGTACCTGACAGATAAGGAAAGTAACAGGTAGGGGGGGGGGGGAAACCCCCTATTTCCTGTTTTCTCACAGTTCTTTTGTGATGTGAGACAAAATTTGCAGAGTTAACATGTTTCATCAGTTTATCTTACAGAGTTGGAAAAATACATACAAACTCTTGGGCTTCTATATGCACATAAACACTTGAGAGAGTTTATCTGTTTTTTCCAGTTATATCCTCTTTTTTGATATTCAGCAGAATATCTGAATTTCTAGGTGTCTGAATTTGTTCAGAGCCTTTCAAGGCCTTTCTCAGAACCTGTTACAGAAATATTACAGTTTATGTCTCAAATTTCTTTCAATTTACTAATTTTGAAACTAGAGGTATGCATATATGCAGTACTCTGATTGCATCCCTAATATGTGTGTATACACCCTTAAATATCAATATAAATTAGGGAAATGAAAAGAGAAATATGCAAAAAATTATTTCCAACAGGCCAAGGTTGGTTATTGTTATTGGTTATTATTATATTTAAGCATACAGAAGACCATAAATATAAGGTGCAGGAAGTGAGAACATCTTGTATTGCATAGATGATTTAGGATATGCCACTTTCCAGTCAGCTCTTACTTCCCAGTAATAGCTGCAGTCCATCAGAGGGCACTCCTGATCCTACAAAGAAATAATGTGGTGTGCTAGAACAATAGTGAACAGCCAGACTTTCCTAATCTGGAAACACGCTTTACATGATTTATATCCCATTGGCATCTGGATTATGAGTCAACAGATGATAAAGTCAGATATTTATGACACCTCCATTTACCACCCTTAACAGCACAGTGCTAAATACCGTATAACTGATGCACTTGATTTAAAAGTCACTTGCAGCATAGCAGTTCTAGTGGTTTCTTCACCATTTAGTATAGCACTTAGCTCAGGCTGTGAGGGAAGTTTGCTAAAAGAAATGATTAACAGCAGGGTCTGTGTTTCTTTAGCAATGTCCTTAGTATCCGTGTAAGAGTGTTAGTCCAGGTCAAGATGCCATGTCTGGTGTAGTCCATTCTGACTGACATTCAGCTAGGAGCAGTTGCTTGTCTATATGTAAGAGGAGAGGCAGTCAAATAGGTTAGGTGTGTGATTAGCAGAAAAGTTCGGTAAGCTTTAATATTTCCTTTCTTCTTGTTTATACCCCTGTGAATTTTGCCTTATATGTCCTTTTATGTGAGTGGCTTTTTTTCTCCCTGTGAGAAACATTCCTAAAGTATGCATTTTTTTCTTTTAGTGCATTTCTATCCTCTCTTTGAAAGGGAGCACTTTTTTACTTCTAGAAAAAGCAAAATCTTTAAAACAGCGCAGTATCCGAGTTTATAACAGAATGTTCACAAAAACAAAAAATCAGCTGCAAGAACATTTTTTCTCTTTCCCTTGGGAGGAATGCCTGATGGCAACCCCTGACTATAAGACAGGCATAAAAAAATGAAGAGAACCTGTTCTTCTTCCTTTTTTTTTTTTTTTTCACCAACCTCAGCCTAACAACATGTTTATTCCTTGATTCCTTGAGAAGAGCCAGTTTCATGAAATTGGTTATACACAGTCTCCTTGTACCAGTGTCAAGACTGTGTAGAAGGATATGCAGTAAATAAGAACGTGTCAAGTGGAGGGAACAGCAGGCACTGCTTCCATGTATGACCCAAGACCTCAGGAGTGGGTTCCTAGTTTGGTTTCTGGCCTGGACTCTGTATTCATTCCAGTGTTCCTCTCTCTGTTTTATCAGACTGATGCTGGTGCTTGAACCCAGAAAAAGATTTCCATTTTAATGGATAGATCCTGTTGCATCTTTTTTTTGGTGAGACAGTTTTGGACTGTGTGTACAGAGAGCTGTAGTACTATTTGGTTTATCTCCAGTACTTTGCTGTTGGAACTTCAATGCCCATGTGATTTAAGCAGTGTCTCCATGCTGCACGGATGGTACAAACTGGGCTGACATCTAGCTTTACCCAAAGTCCCAAATCCCATCCCAAAACAGTGTGTCTCCAGAAGAATTATGGAGAGAATTTTCTCGGTTTCACCACCGCTGTTGCATGTCAGCTGATGGCTGGAAATCAAGTGGATGTAGGCATCTTCAGAGGTAGTTTATAAGTTGCCCAGAGTGCAAAAGGGAAAGGTGTCTCCTTCTTCATAATAAGCTTATTAATTTGACTTCTCTGGAATTAGTTTACATGGTAAGGCAATGGGCAAATAGGACAAAAGAGGTCTGATTACTTATTACCGTGTCTCAGAGTTGACAGAAACACTCAATATGAGAGTAAAGTTTGTTTTTTAGGACTAGAACGGCCTTGTTTCCTGTATGTAACTTACTGTTGAGTACTTGGGGTTTTAGGAAGTGTTGCTGTTGAGTCAGCTCTCTGTTTACAGTGCAGATTCAGAAACGCTTTAAACTAAACAAATTCATCCAAAACTTTTTTGTGGCTTATTAAAATGTCTTTACTGATAGCAAAGAATATGAAAACAAAGTGTGTGTTAGGAGTACATGCCAAAAGTTGATTTCTCTTCATCAGGTCACATGTTTCCAGGCTGGGAATAAGAAACATTTTTAATGGCCTGGCACATTCACAGGGAACCGCCTGAGGAGTGTGTGTGTATACACTGTGCTCCCAAAGGTTTACTTGAAGCTCGTAGGCACAGAGAGTCCCTGGACTGGGTGAGATTCGGCCTGGATTAAGAACGTGTGTTGGTTAAGGTGAGTAGAGCCAAGTAATTGTCACCTGCTTGCAGGATATTTGGACTCTTCTCTTCAGGTCATGGTGAGACAACATAAACCCCATCTCAGCCCCTCTGCGTAGCATATGGGGAGTGCCAGGCAACTTTGATGGCTTCTGGAGAGCAACCCATGGAGTCTAAACAAGGCATGGAGCTGGGAGATACATAGAGGAATAGGGAAGCAGAGTTGGCTTTACTGAGTAGGAAACATGGACAGAGTGTCCCAATGTTCAGAGAACTGAGATTTGGGTGGAATTGCAGGTATTAGACTGTGGTTCTTGTGTTAAGTAGTGGTGTCTCCCACCTTAAGGAGGGAAGTACACAGCTGAACTGTTGAAGAGGAGGCCAAGGTCAGTCACACTGCTCATAAGAGGGTTAGTACCCAACAAGATCCATGTGGTCAGGGGCCAAGAACTGATGTAGACCATTAACTTTTGTGTGATTAACCCTCCTATTTTGACACAAGTTCTAACCTTCCCTTAGACAGACAGTACAACAGGTTTTCTGTGGTTCAGACTTGCAGATTACCACCTATTTATTTTTGACTTTTTTCATCCAAGGGGAATTATGACAGAGAACTATTGTAATTATTTGGCTGGAAAATTATTAAATTATTTTAAACTATCTTTTGTTGCTGTCTATTTTGAAAGTATTTCTCTTATCAGTGTTTGCCTTTTTTCCCCGCTCCATATTTCCCTCACACTTTCACAAGATTTATTAAATGCTTGCCTGCTGGAAAGTGTTGTGCAGGGTATTTCTTCTCCTCTTAAATCAAGGGCAGCAGTCAGAGAACTTAGTCTGTGTCTGATCATAGGACTGGTTTTCATATTTTCTTGGAATGATCCATTCATGGACAAAAATGATCCAGGAATAATGAGATTGTTTGACATTCAGAGGTAAAGTCCACCTGAAAATGCCCTTCGAGGGGTTTAGGTGTGATGATGGCAGTCATTATAGTCCTCATGATTTGCTGCCCTGGAGCAGAGATAACAGAAGAGAGCTGTTGGTGCACAACAGTTTCTGCTATCTCTGCACTAGGGATGGTCACCTCTGGATTTGGAAAAAGACACACCCTTGGACAATGGTGTCTTAAATTGCCTCAGCTAGCCCTGGCAAAGCTGATCCATAGATCCGAAGCACAGTAAAGGGGTTGTTCAGTGACAATCTTTCAAGCAACCCTGGTAAAGCTGAGCTCATCCTATTTGCTAGCACTACAGAAGTGATGTGTGAGGTTGGTTGGAATGTTGGGAACGTAGAGATGCTGGAGAGGGACTAGTGGAGGGCTACCAAGATGGCCAGAAGAGCGGAGGATGAATCTTTTACAGAAAGGTGAGGGGTGCTGTGCTTGTAGGGCCTGAGGAGGAGGCACCTATGGGCAGTCTGCAACAGCTTGAGGGCAAGCTATGGAGATGATGTAGCCAAACCCTTCTTGATGGTTTCAAGTTGCCAAAAAGGGAACATAGCATCACTGTGACTATGGAAGTTAGAACGGAAGTTTTCTCTAAGTGTTGTCTTACAACACTGCATCTCAGTGTTTTAAATAATGCTAGTGCAGCTGTAGGCTTTGATAAAATTATTTTAATTTTGAAAAATCTTAAAAAATTGACTTTTTTCCTAATTATTTCACACAAAATAAAGAACCTTTGTTTTCGTGCCACTGAATAAGCACTGTAGTTGATTAGGTACTTCTCCCCATCCAGTATGAATAGCTGCTGCACATGTATGTGTGTGTATATATAGGATATCTCTAAAAAGGATAAACGCAAACATTTTTTCACTCAGCAGACTGCTTGCTCTCAGTTGTCACCTCATAACTATAAATAATAGCTTTGGAGCTAGCTTTATTTCAGACAGGGGTAGAGAAAGAGCAAGCAAATAGAGTTATTTTTTTTCCATATCATTGGCACACCATTGTTCCGCTGTGGTCAGTGGTAGGATGTACAAACAGTATTTCAGATTCCATAGGAACCTGTTTCATATTTATACTAGGCCAGCATCATGTGTTACTCGACCGACCGGAGGGATGGGAATGATGACCAGCAGCTTGCTTGGGCAAGAAGGAAGAGGTGCTCTTCCATAGTTAATAAAGAGGCAGAAACTTGAAACAAAGTCGGACTAAGATATATGCTTTTAGAACTTGAATTTGCCTGCATCAGCTAAGTTTTGTCATAGCAGAAGTGCAAAGAGGAATGTGGGAATGCTTTCACCAGGTTGTCTTCATCTGAAAAAACAAAGCAAGAAAGTGAGTAAATGTTAACCAGAAATTGAACATTAGCACTTCTGTGAGTCTTTAAACGTTAACATCTATGGAAGGAATAGTATATTGCTGTGGCTTTTCCTCGGTGCATTTGCAGGAAATGCCAAACAGTAATGCTCTCCAGTTTAAGACAGGAGTCATGTGACAGAAGGAAAATGCACATGTAAATAGTATATTTTCTGCCTACTTTAATATATTTTAATGTAGCTGTTTTTCTTTGTTTGTTTGTTGAAATCAGCTTTTTGCTATAGTCCCTGCTGTGGCAACATTGGAGGAGAGCAATGCAGTGGTTGCACACACAGTAGTAATTTGGCAGTGTCCTGCTGCTCAGATGCACCCCAGTTTGCTCCTGTCACATTAAGGGCGGTTTAAAATGGGCCATCATTTACAGAGTCTATCTGAAGAAGTCTCAGCTGGCCCTGCAACTCGTCTTTATGACCATTTCCTCTGCCACATATTTATCCTTGGAGAGTTACAAAATGCAGAGACCACGTGGTTGTTCAGGTTCACTGAAATGCACAAGAAGGATTTTTACTGATAATTTCAATTTCTGTACTAACTTCACAGAAAAAAAGTATTGATTATCATTAGTAATCTGACCATGTAATTTCTCTTGCCACTTAATAGTGCAGTTTTAAAGAAGAAGGAAGGAGAAGCCATACTTGAATCTGGCATGACTTACCCAAAAATTTTGAAGATTTTTTCATAACATTAACCTGCCATCTCAGATTCAGAGAATAATTGTTGTGGATTTCTAAATTTTTATCATGGCATAATAATGCTTTACATTTTGTATACATGAAGTAGAATTGGCAAAGAAAGTGACTTTTCTGGTGTTACAGTGATGCTCAGTCAGCTCTGTGGTTGGTAACTGGACTACTCAGGCACAGAAGTTCATAAGGAAATACAGATCCAGTGGTTGCACAAAAAGTAAGAGCACAGTGCGCTCTTTCAAATGAAGTTTCTTTAAGTCAGGTTTCAGTTATGACTCAGTTTTACCTTTAAATTCATTCTTGTAGAAGTTTTCTTACATCAGTAATGGAAAGGCTAAAAGACCAGCTCAAAAGTTGCATTTCTGCTCATTTTGTGCTTTCATTGTTATCATTTAGAGAGTTCTTTAGACCAATAGCAGTAGAAGTTACTGATGTTTTGTAAATGTATCTATACTGTCCTATTTATTTCTGTACCAAAGGGCCAATGGCAGTTATGTACAGTAATGCAAGTTCTTAACACTTAAGTCTGGCCCTGTGTGTATAATAAATGAGATCTACTCCGAAGAATTTGGAAAGCCAGGAGGTTGCAGGGTTAGCCTGCTATGGAATACCAGGGGACTGAGGCCCTGATCCCCAGTCCATTCTTATTTGTAAAAGCACTTCAGCACATATGTATCTCTAGGCATGTGTTTAAGACCCATTGACATCAATGAGACTTTAGCTGATGCTTAACCTCTGAGCATATGCTTAAGTTTCCTGCCGAATAAGGAGGGCCTTGAGCATATGCTTAAAAATACCCTGCTGAATTGCTGATCTCTCTCAGGCCTCTAGCCTGCCCCAAATACAAACCTTTACTTGCTCCTCTAGGTCACTTGTTTTGGCTTGGACTTCAGATTTTTTCTTCTTTAGCATTTCCTTTTCACTCAGCTGGCCAGATCTATTTTCTACAACTCCCATTATCACACACACATGGTGTTCATTATCACTCCACATTGCTCCACATTACAAAGTCGAGTACCCAGTTGGCTAATTTAATGCTTTCAGTGAAAGTGCTATCTATTTATAGTTTCTGCAAATTTAAAATCGAGTATGGAAGAAGCTGTTGTCAGTTAAACAAACGTTGTTTATATTCAGGTGCTGTTGGGATACGAACCTTTCACTATAATCTTTTCACACTCTCACTGTGCAACATTATTACTGCATTAGGTGGGATATTTAAAAGGTTCCAAGAATCCATTGTAGCTCTCTTAGGGTTTTGGACAAACTGTAATTACTGTTGGCTGCAAAATTTAGTGCAGAAGATTTTCTTAGCAAAAATACTATTTTGTTAATGCTGATTTTTTACAGTCTTACTTTATTTCCACTGGAAATTTTCAATTTCCCTGCAGCAAATACATCCAAAAGTGTTTTTCATGCAAAATCAATGTTTTGGAAAAAAATATTTTTGAATAATTTTAATTTGTACTGTTGGGGTTTTTTGCAAAAAAAGTAGTATTTTAAGTCAAAGTGAAACTAAAACACTCCTTTAAGAGTCTCAAAATTTTTTCATGATGAAAACCTGCAACATCAAAGGAAAAAGTTCAGAGGTTTTTTTTTTTTCCCATAAAACATTTCCCATGTGAAAAGAAAATATAATTTTTCCATTTACTGATTGTTAACAATGCAGAATTTACCTGATGTATTTTATTACCACCAAGAGAAGTTTGTGTAAGAATAACCTAAACAAGGGCTCACTAATTTGAGTTTTTATCCAGTAGTCATTGTGTTAGAAGACTGACTGTGCTGCTCTAAATTGTGGATGGGAAACCCTACAAAATTCATGGGTTTTGAGATAAGTGTTTCTTAGGTTTAGTAAAGGCTTCTGAGTGTTCCTGCAACTCATGGATTTCTGTTAGAACACAGACTAATCCAGCAAATGAAAGGTACACATGATAGGATAAACTTCTCCCAGTTCCAACAACTGTCTTTGGAAATTATAAAGATTATTTACTTAAAAGTTATTTTTATCACCTGATGTCCACTTTCAGATGTTTACCATTGAACATTCATTACTAAAAATGGTTTCTGGTGCACAGACTGTTTGAATACATTTCTTGGACGAATCCAGAAAACCACCAATCAATGAACTGAAACTCAAGCTCCTACCCTACTTGTCAAGAGATTCTAGATCCTCATGTTACATCAAAACATAACAAACTGCTAAGACCATTTCATGCTTTGTTGGCTTCAAATAAACCAGAGGCACCCAGAAAAAGGTTTCCTCCAACTTTCATTTGTCTGCCTTTGAACTTGCCAAAATTCAGATGTTCTGCATACTTTGCTCTTGGCCTCAGTCACTGCATCTTACTAGTAGGGCACTGGATATCGTTTTCCTTGCAAATAAGGGACAGAAGACACATTTATTTTTAACCAAAGCAGTGTGGTTCAGGCATAAGGGGGTGTTTGTATTTTACTCTCCACAGAGGCCCACATTATTATCTTGCAAGATTTTGCCCCTGGTTGATGGAGCCCAAAGCCTCCTTGCAGTGGGGCAGTTTGCAGTAGTGCTGCAGGCACGTGGGTCCCGTGTGAGTGCCAGTAGCTGGCATGGTCAGAGTGGGGATTTTCCAGGGCAGATGGAATCCAACACATACTTTATAAGATTGAGGACAGATTGGATTCTTAATTCAATGAAAAATTCTTTTTGCCTCCTTTTTTGCTGACTCAGCATATTGCTTGCAGCTGGACCAGAGTGGGAATGCCTGTGTAGAAGAGTTATATGACTTTCTGGAAAAACTAACTAGTATGGAACTAATTGCAGCCCACCCAAACCTAGCAGGAGGCAGGGTTTTCCTTTCAATTAAAAGCATTCTGCTAGAAGGCAGCACGCAAGATCTACTGGGTGTGTTTGGATGAACGCTTAATAAGAGCTTTCATGCGCTTTGAAAAGAGAAAAAAGCTCTTCAGGAATGAAGGCAAACAGGCCATGGAATTAAAAGAAAAATATTAACCAAGGGATTCAATTCCAAACCAGAAGCTGGGAATATCTTCCCTGAAAAGAATTTTTCATCTACTAAAGGGATAGATCTGAAATGAAAATGATAAAGGCCATTATTGATTGGACTGTTCTCATTTATTAAGATTTCTACAACAAGATGACACTGCTCATCTTCCCAACCCTCTTGTTAGCAAATTTTGAACCCTCTGATTCTTGCAAATCTCTTGCCTATGTGCATGTGGAAGACACTGACTTTATCCTGGTTCTAAGACAGATGGAGTTAGTAGGGTAATTACCTCCAAAAACACAGGGAGCTGTGATTTAGGACAGGAATTTTACTGAGGAAAGCTCAGAAACAGTTTGGCTCAGTTAACAATTATGTTTGTGCTCTTATTACTCAAATTACTGACAAAAACAACTCATCCCCAGAAGGTTAAAGGATTTGGAGTAAATATGGTGGAGGGAAACTCTTCAAAGTATGCTGTCTTGTCTTCCAGATGGCAAAAATGAGGCTTGAAGCTTCCTGCTGTACAAAAGAAATTGTGAACAGGGAAGACAGGAATGGAAATGAAGCTGTGGAGCAGCAGGGGGAGGTGGTCTGAACTCTAGTGAAAGATAGGCTAGAAATGGTGATGACTGAATGATTTACTCTCATCAAATGGGATAGGGATCTTTCACAAAGGGCTGGAAGACAAGGAAGGGTAAGAAAGGCTGAGAAAGTCTGTGTGGAGCTGGCTTTTGATGGAAAAGGGCCCGAGGAAGGCTCACACTGCTGTGGCCAGACTGCAAACTAATGTACAAGAAGTCCTCATGACAGGGGACTAAAGGAGGAAGGCAGGAATCTGCATAGAGGGAAAGGACAGCAGGAACCTGGTGGGAGGTTAGAGGTGAGGACTGCAGCACTATTACTTGTCTGGCACAGCTGTGGGCAGGGAGGACCACAGGAAGACCTGGGACCTGCTGGGATTTTTGTGGTCCCACTGGAAGGAGCTGGGCTACTCTAACATCATAAACAGCCATTGTCCTCCTCCTCCTCCTATGTCACTCATTGTTTATAGTATTGTATGGAGAACTTCTCCTCCTTTTTCAGAAATTTAACCAGTATTTAAAAATTATTTTTTGTGGGGTTTTTTTAGGTGAAAAAGCCCCCCTATCTGCTGGGGACCTCTGTCTGCTTGTCTTGGAAGAGTAGTATTTGAATGAGGATAATTTTCCATCCAGTAATAACGGAGAAAGATGTGATCTTAGTATTGTGGTGCAAGTTGCAAAAATAATTTCTGCTTGCTTGGTAACTTCATCCTTTGAAGTATCCAGATTCTCTCAGGGGTGTATGTGACCTCACCTTCTAGTTACCAAACTTTTCCAAATGTCGGATTACACTCAACACCCGATTAGGAATGTGCTTGACATTTCTTTATAAGGTGCAGGAAAATATCTGGGTGGAGATGAAAGCAGATACAAGTGTAACTGGGATATTGGAATAAATTATATATTGCTACTATTACACTTCTCTTCCTGTGTTTCAGCCTACCTTTGTGCTGGATCTTTGGCTAACATTCAGTTGTCTGCATACTTGCTGAGAATTCATGAGAAATTTGTTCATTATAAGTCCAAATTACCTCAGAAAAGGGGCTGCAACAGTTTACTCTGCAGCATTCACATTCAGAAACAGTCTATTTTTAGGTCCTCATCTTAAATTACAGGTGGTATTGCTGGTGCTATGGAGCTGGTGGTTTGATGACTATGGATTACTGGAAATGAGAGTACAGTGTTTGAATCTGCTGCTATTTGTATCTAAAATTTATGTGTGGAAAACTGTAGACCAGCACCTGAAAATGTTTCAAAGCAATTTGGTTTTAAAAACATAAATATGATGAATCTTTTACAGAAGAGTCAATGACCAATTTTATTCCTCAGCAAGATGTATCATCTGTCCTTCATGGACAAACTTTTTTAAAACCCTGAGGCAAAACTTCACAATTTGGAATAGAAAAGAAACAGAAGTTTGCTGGGAGCTACACAGGGCTATTCTATAGGACTGTTGAACTCTGGTCATGACATGAATAATGGAGGCATCACCAAGATAATTATCTCTAGGCATTCAATACTTCTTATTCATTCTCATTCAATAGCGTTCCTATGTTGCATTCAGTATTCAGTTGGCATGGCTTATGTTAATACAGTGTTGGTTTTCTTAGGCAGAATGGGTCTTAATATTTATCATAAACTCGTTTAAGTGAGTTCAATTCAATGAGCTGAAAAATAAACTAAGTGTGTCTGTTGAATGACTTTTGCTGATCTGTTTACTTTACTTCATCTATTTTGTACCTATCTACTGCTTGCTCTCTTTTTCCTGAGCAGTCTCCCTTTTCCAGCTGGGGGTGCATTTAAAAGCACCATTTCATTAATCTCTTCCATCTTCACCTCTTCCTTATTTGAACCTTAGTTCCGGCACTTACAGAAATGGCCATTGCCTTCTCCTCACCAAGCGTTGCTCTGCTTTTTTCTCTTAGCAAGTTCCTTCTCCCTGGCCACTGTTTCATTACTTGGAGCAAACCATCACTTGTGTCTTTCATTCTGTTTTTCACATAGAGCAATGCATGTGTTCTCTCTGCCATTTTCAGGGTTTTTTGCCCCCTTATGACATAGTAGCATTGTGAAGTGATATGTGGTGTTGCATTTTCATGATATCTAACTCAGAATTAATGTTCTTGTGTGAATGAGTTTGTAGATGCTTTTTCACTTTACTCTCTTCACAGTTCTTGAATAGCTATGTTCCTTTGCCAAGCCTCAAGTCACTCCTCCCAACAACTCTTCATCCCAATGGTCTGCCTTGCCTTAATACTGCTTAGTAGCTTCCAAGAAAGATGCTGTGACCTATGGACCCTTTTGACAGTGTAAATACCTTTTTTGCTTCCTTCCAAATCATTAGGTTGGACTTCAGGAAGAATTTCTTCACTGTAAGGGTTGTCAAGCATTGCAATGGGCTGCCCAGGGAAGTAGTGGATTCACCATCCCTGGAAGTGTTCAGGAAATGACTGAATGTAGCACTTAGTGCTGTGGTTTAATTGATGAGGTGGTGTTTAGTCAAAGGTTGGACTCCACGATCTCAGAAGTCTTTTTCAACTTTAATGATTCTATGATTCCAGCCCCCACTAGTATATCCACAGACCTTCTTATCCTCCAGCAGACTAGTAGGAATGTAATGGTAAATTAAAGGGATTGAGTACTGGGTCTATCTATGCTGCTTGTGTTGTTATGAGTCTGTGGTCTTGCCTTACCATGTCATTTGCTGTCACTCACCCAGGGCACTCCCAGTATGGTAATTTATAAGACAGAAGCAAATGATAAAAGAGGCGCTGCAGCTGAATAACACCGGGGTTAGCAGACCATGATATTAAAGGCTGAGCAGTACTTGAGATTAAAGTATTGACTCTTCTAATAATTTTGAAACCTGCATGTTTCTTTGGGTTACCTTGTACTGTGCTTTACCTCACGAGGCTGTCCATATAATCTTGATTTCTGATTGAGGTTGTTTGAGCAAGACATCCCTGAGTTTCCTCACAAGCAAAAGCAATTCATAAAACGACCAGATGACCACAATGTTTTTTTGCCTTGTTCCTAGGAGAAGTGTGTGTGTGTGGGGGGGTGGGGTTTGCACTTGTGCATCTGAGATTCGGGTACTGTCTGTGGTCTCACCCTGAGTGCTCTCTGTCACTGGCCAGTTAGCCCTGCACATGCAGTAGAGACTGAAACATCTGCACATGACAGGATGAGGCAAAACACTTTGCAGCCAGTGTACCCTGAGGAAAGTGGGTGGCTCAAGGGCATGTTCTGTGGCCACTGAACCTGCTCACAACCTGTAGAGTGAAAGTTGAGCCCTATCACTGGCAGAAACCTGAGAGTGACTGTGGGCTGGTAGTTGTTGTTGACCTCTGTCTGTCAGGGATTATGTTTTTGTTTTGTTTTCACTATTGTGCAATGTGCACTACTACAGTTAATTTTGAAGGCACTCTGAGTTTTTTTTGGAAGGCAAAGAGGCCATTTTTTCTCTTGTGCAAGTATTTAAGAATGATTGCTGACTTGTGGCTACTTTTCCAACCTGAGGGAATATTGCGGAGAGCACCAGTGTGTGCCAATCAGTTATTGTTGATTAAAAATATTGAAGATGAAGGACACTTGTGATACTGTAATTGCACTTCCTGAAAAATGGACCTGTCTATAATTGAAACCAGAGCATTCTTCATACACAACCTTGTCAGACTGAGATGTTTTGCAAAAGTGCTTGATAAATTGTGTTTTTTTGAAACTAAGAAAAAAGGAGAAAGGATAACAGTGAAAAGGAATGGGAATCTGTATGGAATTCATAGACTGACATCTGGTATTTGAGAAGTTCAGGAAGAGAAGATCGTAAGTGGAATGAAAGGGGCACAAAGCTATTTGTGGCCACAGTAGAAGGAGGGGACCAAGATGGGTGTACTCAGCTTGGGGAAATATTTGGAGTATTCATATTAGGCCAGTGGGGAGAATCCTGTTCTGTATCTGTGTCTAAAAGGAGCTGTTCTTAACTGACTATGGAGAGAGCCAAAAGGAATTAGCTTCTCTAGGCTAAAATTAACCTTCCTGAGTCCTGGAGTCTGCTTTAGGAAATGAATGAGAGCTCATCTACTCCACCACTTACTCCAAGGCAATTACCTGCTTTTATTGCAGGCACTGATGAAAGCTGTTCCTAAAACTCTGTTAATAGATTGGGACTGTTGATTTTCCACATCACTGGCCTTGCCAGAGAAAGAAGTCTCTAATGTCTAATCTAAACCTCTTTTGCTGTTAGTTCAGAGCACATTTTGCCAATTCAAAATCAGACATGGTCATGTCAACCAGTTAGTCCCCTTTGTGTTGCATTGCTTTGTCTTTAAAGTGCTATCATGATTTTGCAAATCAGTCTTGGGTGTTTTTGCTAGACTTAAATAACCTGTGTTCCTTCAGCAATTAATAATTTTCCTCATATTTCTAGACACCTTCTTCAGAGTCCCCACAGGAGGCTGGCATCTTTTGTGAGGTGCTGTGTCACCATTTGACAGTGAGACATAAAATGGAAGAATGGCTCTTTTTGACAATGTCCGCGTTGCTTCTTTAAAGAACTACCAGTTCTCCTGGACTCTTTTTTTTTCTTTCTAACCTGTTAAAGTGGCATTTCTTGATGGTTCTTTTCCTGGAGTCTGTTGTCTTTTTTGCTCTTTGCTCCTTTGTCTTCTAAAAAATCCACAGTCACAAATCCATTTCTGCCCTCCCTACCCCATCCCTCCCTACTCCTTAGAGTAGAGTTCAGGCAAGTCCTTTCAGTTTTGCTCCAGGACAGATACACTTTAAGAACTTGCTGGGGAGGAGTTAGCTGACATATCTAGACATCTAGACATTAGGTCTCTAGACCAGATGATCAAGCTGTGTCTCCAGTCAGTGAATAGAAACACTCCCGAGAGTGATTGACTCCATTTACAATATCAGCCTAGGATTAATGGCTCTTGTCAAATATTTGTATCTGTTCATTGACTATAAAAGTGTTTGAGTATTTGGCCAACTTGGATGAGACAGGCCTTGTCATATTCTTTTTTTGGCTAAAGGTTGTGAAATTCAAAACACCAAATTATACAGTTGAGGTCATTTTGGTTGTGACCATCACAAGCTTTGCCATGTGGATTTCTCAATGTGATATTGTACTGTGATCTAATCCAAGACAATCCCACTAGACTTCCACCCCTTTTAACATTATCCAAAGACCTTAGAGTAGTAAGTCTCTCTCTGGACCTCAGAGAAATTGTATGTGTGCTTAATATGTAAGACTTTTCCGCTCCTTCCTGCTGAACAAAATGTAAACCTTCTATAAATATGCCAGTTCTATATATTGTCCAATGACTTCTGCCATGCCAATGAATCATAATGTTGATCTTTTGATCAGATTTTAGGATCCGTGGTCTTTTTCCCCTTAATTGGCTCATGGAAAAGAGACGGTTCATTGCCCACCATCCTTTTTTGGCCCCTATAACCTTAGTGTAACTTTACCTTTTATTATTTGAAGCCACTCCTGTGGCTGCCCTCATTTAACCATTCCTTGGGAGTTTCAAATTCAAGTGCCCAGCAGTTCTGGTTTAAAACTACGCTCATTATATTAGCAAGTCAGTGTGCAAGTGTATTGTTCTTTGTTAACAGAAAGCTTAGGATCTGAGGGGAGATACTGGGATGGTGGGCCACTGAGGACAAAACATGCAGAAGAGATTGAAATAAAAGCCCTGAATTGTTTGATCTGGAAAGTATTTCTCAACAGAAATTTGAACGATAAAATTAAAAACCAAGTTTCTACCCAAAATTTTGCAGTTTTGGCAAACATCTTCACTAAAATAAAGTAAAATAGTAGTTTTAAAAAATGCTAGTCAGCTTATATGACAAGAAAAATCAGGTTTATTTTAGCAAGACAGGTTTTCTTGTGGTTTGTTTCCAGTCTTTTCACAGTGTGCTGATGCAGAACTTGACAGCGTGGTTGAGAAGAATTTAAAAGCGTATATGAAATATAAAAGAGTAGAAGTTTGTCACTGGAACTTTTGTACTGCAAGGTAGTCTTTCTTTTTTCTAAGATTAGTTTGAGTCTGAGAGATCTTATAAGAACAAATCCCCATGCCTGGCAGTGATCTATATGATTTCCATTCTGCTCCAGTGTGAAATGCTGCATTCTAGGCAGCCAATGAAATTCTCTAATGCTCTAATTTTTTCCGCTGGCCTCAGAAAAATGGCAAACCTGGTTGTGATTGTACTTCATTAAATAAAATAGCTGTTAAGCAGTATTTCATAGAATTATAGAATGGCTTTGGTTGGAAGTGATCTTAGTTTCAATAAATTTCTGTTCATATCCAGTTACTAGGGAACTGGCTCCACCTAATGCATCCCATCAGACTTAAACAGCTTAACAGGTTTAACATTCTGCATCAATTTTGGGATTTCAGATGACTGTTCAAACACCAGATTTGCAAGTAAGATACGGTAGTATACTGTTTATATACTGTCTATTTTTGTGACTGAGAAAGGCTGAATTCCTGAAGAACAAGTTTTTATTTATAAATAGGACTCAGAATAAAGCTCCTTAAGCTAATTTACTGTAAGACCACAAAGACCATACCCTCAGCAAATTTGAAACGTAAATTGACATGGCTAAACTGAAGTCAGAGAAGCTGCATCCATTTATACCAGTTGAGGTTGACAAATATTCAAGGCCTGGAAGCGGGTGGAGTCATGACATTACTTCAGTATTATTACTTCAGCAAGGCCTTCTACACATGTTCCTACCATGAGACCACCATGGAGCATTTGTCTGAGGAGCAGTTTAGTCACATCAAACTAAATGACTTTCTGTTGCTGCTCTCAGCACTCAGTCCCATCAAGGGCCCTCACATGGCTGCTCCAGCACACAAGAATGCATTCAGGATGGAGCTGTGATCAAAGCTCTGCTGAAACTGGGAATCTGGATAGAGGACCAGGGCTGTCCCACAGAGCAGCACACCCGGGGTATGTGCTCATGGGGGAAGGCGGAGGTGAGCTGACTACAGCTGGCGGGCGTGGGTCTCCATTCTGCTCCAAGTTACGTGTCTTCACGTACGTTTCCTTCAATATGAAAGTATGTTTATGGGTGTTTTATTCACTTTAATGATTTACTCTAATTTGTCTGTCTTTATTATTTACTTGAATTTGTCTGTTTTTATTAGACTTCAGAGTAAAAAATCTAAACTGTATCAAAGAAAAAGCAAAGTCAACTGAATGAACTTGTCATATATAGGTTTTTCAAGAGTCAGTGATATTAGCTGTAGCCTTGGCCTTACTTTGTTTTTCAGATTTTGCTGAGGCTAGAAGTAGATCCTGGGTAGTTTCTTACCTGCAGTTGCAGCAGATGTCTTAGCTGCAGGGAACTCCTCTCTCCCCAGAAATGGACATTCTGAACACAAACTGGCAATTAAGCAACCGGTTTTATGAGACTAAAACGCTGCCAAAGCAGTCCCATTCCCACTCACTCTCTGCGTGTGCAACTACTTACCTAGAGTGGCTGTGGGACTGAGACCCCCGTGGGAGATGATTCAACTCACTAAAGTGGCAGAAAACAAGCCCAGCAAAGAAGTGGATTATTTTCTGCTGTGTAGTGAGTTAAATTGCCACAACAAGTGTCCTGTAAGCATCGCAGTTAGCAGAAGAGAAGAGACGGCTTTGTGTGGCTGGGAGTAAGAGAGGGATGAGGAGTGAGACACTCTCCCTAACTCCTTTTGGGAGTACGCTAAGTTGGCCTTGCTGAGCATGTAGCTGTGAATTAGTTGCCTGGAGAGTTTTCAGGCAGAGGAGGAAAGTGCTGATTAATTTGAGTGCCTAAAAGGTTAGACAGTTCTGGAAAGCAGGCAGAATAGATCACTGCTGGTGTACGTGGATTTTAGAGGCTGAAGTTTCGTCTTTGGCGGGATTTGAGCAAGCTGGATCCCACCCTGAATGATCTGCTTATAAAACAAACAAACAAAAGAGTTGTTCTGTGTTTTTCACTGGAATGCCACTAACTGTGTTAATGACAATGGGGACCACCAATAGTGTGAACTCCCTGTTCTAATGCAATACTTCCAGGCTTCTTTATAAGAGGCATCAAAGGCGAAAAAATCCTGCATTAGCTCTATGGGAGCTGTGTGCATACATCAGAGGGCAAATTTGGCCCCCAGTGTTCTCCCCGCAGTGAATTTGAGTCTCTGATAGTATCAGTGCAAAAAGAATAGAGCAGTAGCTTAGGAGGCATGTGGCATTTCCTGGCTGGGTGCAATGGATTTCCCAGCTGAAACTAATAAAAATCAGTTCAGGAAGAATTTTTCAGAAAATCGGTGGTGAAAATGACAGTCTTGAAATGCTCACACAATTCTTGCAGCTGTGGAGTCCTTAAAGTCAACGAGTTCCAGGAAAAATGACAATAGTTCTGGAAACTTTCCCATGACTGCCTCTGGGCAAGCATTCAGAATAGCTCGTTTACTTCCATGATGCTAATTCATTAATCATTAGAGATACTTTTGTTCAGTTCCCTTTGAAGTTGGCCACAACTTTTCTTTTCTCGTAAGATGAAATGTGGTCAATTATATCCATACATGGATATAACACGGGGCAGGTTCTTTTCTTTGACAAATTATTTACTAGCTTTGTCAACCCAGACTTCTCGCTCTCTGATGTTTCTCAATTGTATATACTGAACAGAAAATGTTGCATGTCATCCAGTTTTGCTGTGTTAGATCTGCATTTATTTCAGCTCAGTCCTTAGTGTTCACAGTTGCTGTGATAAACTGTTGTGATTGGTCCTTAATTTTCTTATTATAGGACACATCATTTTTTGTGCTCACAGCCAACTCTAGCTTTGCCCTTTCAAAGGCACAACTAGTCCAGCAGTATCCCTGCTCCAGGAACTGATAGGGTTTGACAACCTCCCTTGCCTTTCCTGCCTTTTCTTCCCTTTTGGAGCTGATGGGTGACCAAACTTGAAGCAGATGGTGTCAGAGCACTCCTCTGAGAAGACAGTCTTACCTAGCCCTGCTTTTCTAGCAGCTTGGGCCCCCCAGCACTCCAGCTGGACTGGAAAGAGCTCACTCTGTCTCCCCTTATCCTCTTCAGTGTACCTGGTCTCTCCAACAGGCTTTCTCCTGTCCTGCAGGTGAGGTTTCACAAGGCAGCTGAGTCAGTACATGAACTTGCTGCTGGTGAAATGGGCAGGCCTGTTCCTGGGCACATGCTCCATTTGTCTCCCTTCTGTCATCTCCGGGATGTGTCTGATCCATTAGCTCATTAAAGTGGTGAAAACTATTCACTTTTTCTTGTTTTGTTCTGTTGGGTTAAATTTCTGACAGTTTAGTGAGCTAAATTCACTTTCCAAGGAGTCAAATGAATGCAAGAGCTGGTGAAAGGGAAGGGTAGGTCTCCATAGCTGGCAGTAAGAGAGGGAGCAAATGTGACGACGGTTAAACTGAGCTGTTTTGAAAAAGGATGGCAGCTGCTGCTGTGTCTTGCATGTTCCTTCAAGTACCTGCTACGCTGAGTGTCTCAGGAGAGACTGACAGAGAGTGCCTGGTTTGTGGATCTGAACATGGTTCAGGCCTCAGGTAGGTGTTGAGTTGCTCAGGCAATTCCTTCTGAGGTGTTTCCCCGTGGTTGCCCAGAATGAAATTTAAAGGGCTTCAGGGGAGAAGGAATTTGGAGTTGTCAAGAAGCAGAACATTCTGAAGTTCTGGAGATTAGTGTCTAAGTTCTATTGAAGGTCCCATTTAGTTGTGGAAATTTCCTCCTATTTAGCCAAGAAAGCTGTGGTGGTGCGGACGAGTGTTGTAGTGGGATATCATACTGATGCTCACAGGCTCTATTTGGACTTGCAGTTTTAGTATGTAGTGCTGAAGATGATCTGCAATAGATGCTTGACAATTTCTGCAGTAGACAAGGGAGCTCTCCACTGATATTCTTAGATATGGCACAGCAGAAGAACACACTTCCTCCTCACTGTAATGTTAGACATGTGGGTTCTGCTACCCAGTGTTTTGGGGAAGATAGGATTGTCACTGAAAAATGACTGTGTCAGCTGCAAGGAAATCTGCTGCTGGCTGGGATCCCAAGCCCTGAAGGTGTGAGGTTGTTCCAGATTTCTGCAGCTCAACTAGTCACTCAAAATCAAGATAAGTAGACAACTCAGGGTACATGAATGATTCCCCGTTTTGGATGTTCATCTTACAAGATTTGTTTCTCTAAACTGGAGAAACATGGATTTTATGGATAAACTACTCAATGGATAAAGAATTGGCTGGATGGCTGCACTCAAAGAACTTGTTGTCGAAACGGAGACCAGTTAGAAGTGTCATTCCTCATGGATTGGTACTGAGACTGATGTTGTTTAACACCTTTGATGGTGACATTAGCAGTGGGATCAAGTGCACCCTCAGCAAGTTTGCCAATGACACCAAGTTGTGTGGTGCAGTCAACACACTGCAGAGAAATAACATCATCCAGAGGGACCTGGACAGGCTTGAAGTGGGTCTGTGTGAACCTCCTGAAGTTCAACAAGGCCAAGTGCAAGGTCGTGCATCCAGGACAGAGCAATCCCAAGCACAAATACAGGCTGAGTGGCAAATGGATTGAGAGCAGCCTTGGGGGGAAGGACTTGGGGGTGTTGGTTGATAAGAAGCTCAACACAGTCCAGGAATGTGTGCTTGCAGCCCAGAAAGCCAAGAGTATCCTGGGCTGCATCAAAGAAAGTGTGACCAAGGGAGGTCAAGGGAGGTGATTCTGCCCCTCCACTCAGCTCTTGTGAGACCCCACCCAGAGAAATGCATGAAGCTCTGTGGCTCCCAACATAAGAAGGACATGGATCTCCTGGAGCAAGTCCAGAGGAGGGCCAAGAAGATGATCAGAAGCCTGGAGCACTTCTGTGAGACAGGCTGAGACAGATGGAGTTGTTCATCCTGGAGAAGAGAAGGCTCCCTGGAGACCTTACAGCACCTTCCAGTACCTAAAAGGGAGTGACAAGAAAGGTGGAGAGGGCATGCAGGACAGAAGGGCTAGTAAATCCTAACTGATCTTTACTTGTGAAGCTTTAAGGCCAAGTAGTTTTTGCAAGGTGTTAACCTACATGGGAATTAGCTATACAGATAGAGAAGTCCTTAAATCTGTTTTCTTTCTTTATTGTGTTTTGCCAATTAGATTGAGCTCCCAGCTTGCACCCATGAAAGATTTGACATTTCTTGATATACTTTAATTTGGCACACTCTTCTGTTTGCATACCTTTTATTGTGTAGGAGAAAATGAGATTAATTCCCATTATAAAATGAGATTAATTCCCATTATAAAATGAGGTGAATTGATTATACATTAAGTGGACTTACTTTCCTTTGTCTTTCTGGTGTCCTAGACCATTCTTTTCCAGCACATGGAAGGTTTTTTCCCCACTTCTTTTTATTCTTAATGTCTTAATATAGCAAGAACTGGTGAATAAACTGAATTGGTAACTGTTTTGTCTTCTGGACATACAACTGCTAATTATCAGAATACATAGATCTGTCAGAATTACATGTGTATAAAAATAATGGTGCCAAGTGTTTCCTGCTCCTTCGTATAATCCAGACACCTAAGAACATCTCATTTATCCCAGTGAGACCTCTGTGAAAATATTGGCTAAACAGTGTGGGCAAATTTGGATTTGATAAATGTCTTTCATGTTATTTGAGATGGCACATCAGATGGTGTGAGCTTATCTTGGAAAGATAAGGAGCTCTGTTGGATATTTTGATATGAAAAGTGGCTTACATGTTTGCTGGAGGATAGTGAGGGAGAGAAAGTAAGCAAGTGTCACTCAGAGAGTGAAAGAGAAAGCAGGCCTTGCATTTATCTAATTTGGTGTCATGACCTCTCAGGGACCATATTCATGCACCTGATGCAATCAGCCACTCCTATCAATGACTTCAAGCCTGAGCGTTACACCCACTTACATCAGAGGATGGAAATGTTCCTCAACGAATATTTAACTCTTTGGAACTTTGACATTTAAACTACTCTATTTTATCACTTGTTTTTTGACCAAACCTATTTCTGTGATTTAATTCTAACTGCTGCAAAACCTGGCTTATAGGGTACCGAACCAGGCAGACAAAGCAGAGATAACTTTACGAATCTAGTTATTTAAGGAAGCAACCATTTTAGTTACAAAATAGAGCCGGTTTTGTTCCAAATCTTCATCTCAGCCTTCTCTGTTATTCTTTTTATTAGACTAACTGATAAAATAACACAGATGGGCTTTCAGGCATACAAGCTCTCTTTCAGATATGAAGCAGAAACAGCAAATGTCAAGGGTGTAATTCATTGCATGTGTCCATGCCCCACTCCATGAACACATCCTTCATGCCAGTCTGTCTGCTGACTACTGACAGAACCATTTGCAATGGCTTCTACTGAATTAGATAAGAAAACCAATGGAGGTGAGGAATGGCTGTGTTGCGTGTTTTACTTCTCAGGCAGGTGAGCTCTTTGGTGCGTTGCTGCCTGAATGCTTGTGTTGACACAAGAGAGAAAAGAAGGCTGACACTGACCCAAGGGCAGGGTCTGGGCACACCCCCTCCAGACTTTGTTCAACAAAAAATTAGGATTTAGCAATATGATTTAGAACTTGCATGTAGGAGTACTGATCTCAGCTTATATTGCAAAGAAACATCTCCCTTGAAAGTATTATTTGCCTTACCTCTCTCCTTTCAGCTCAATCTACTTCTCCTGGTAATTTCAGTTGTCCATTATGACTCATTCCATGTTTCTCTGCTCTGCTTTCCCTACCTTTCTGGTCTGTGGTGCATGTCTTTATGCAAAGTCACTATACTGAGAACTAGGAAATGCAGGAATCTCACCATTCTTTCTTTTGTTTTGCTGTTGAACATTTCTTGTTTCTTTTCATGTTATCCTCTTTTCCTCCTGTACTTCTTTCAATTCCCTGCACAAAACCTTGAGTTATTCTGCAGATTTGTTTTGTGATATCTGCCTGTGTCTCTCAATGATTACAGGAGGATAAAAGGTTATTCAGAACCTCTGAAAACTCCAGGGAATTGTACCTGAAAATGCATTTTATGAAGTGAAGGTAAGAAGAAACCTACTGAGACTCATCACAGCTGGTCCAGGAGGGCACAGGGGTCACCATCTCCACTTTCATGTCTAGTCACAAATGTTGTTGCATTGTCACACTGTTACATGAAGGATGAGAGCTGCAATGGATTTTATCTGTTTGCAGTAATTCTCTGTTTAATTGTGTCCCTACTTCTGAAAGTAGGAACAGTACATTCTTGGGAATTATGTTTCTGAGAAACAACGGCAGCGCAAAATGGCATGCTGCACTGCTGGGAGTGACCCTTTGAAATAAAATGAATGTTCTCTGACATTCTTTCTCTCTTCATTGTAGCTTAACTGGCATCAATACAAAGGTTTACATCTGTATTAAAGATGTTGGTGATTGCTGAATGCATGATACATGAATGGCCATTATCATCTGCAGAGAGTTAGTGTACTATGCATATAATCAATCAGATTCTGTTCATGTCAGGAGCTGGCCAGCTCATTACAGCCCGTATCATATTAACCCTTGAAGTGGAGTGATAAAAGGCAGAAATATTCTGGAACAGACCAAGTGGTCATCCAATCTACCTAATTTTTTTTGCCTGACAACACCATAGACATGGAGATTTGTTAGACACCAACCCAGACAGCCTGAACACTTTCATCTAGCCACTCATGTTTAGTCTTGAGTCCATTTCTCACACTTTCAAGAGAGGAGTTAATTTTCCACTTATTACTGTCCTGATATTCAAATTGTAGACTTTCTGGTACTGTATTTTATCAGGAAAGCAACTAACCTTATCCTATATGCTGTTACGTGCCTCTTGAATGATGGGCTAGTGCTAAATAACTCACCTAGGAAGTGGGAGGTGGAGACCAAGAGGCAGAAGGGAGCCTGACTCTAGTCCTCCACTGTGCCTGGATCAAGAGCAGAATTGGGATTTCCAGCCATGCTCCCAGAGCTTAGTTGTTTTGTTCAATGACAAATCATTGAATTGAAACAAAAATAGAATTGAGAGCATGGCCTGTAAGGCCAGCTTCTTAATGTGCACTCGCTCCAGTGATCAGCAAAGTAAGCCAGTAAAATAACAGAGGATATGACACATTTTCTGCAAGAGTTATACAACACTGATGAAGCTACTTCAACTGTGATATATACAGATTTGAGTAATTTTATTGACTCTATTACAAAGGATAATCTATCTGGCATTATAATCTATACAAGACCTTGATCCCTGGCTTCACTGCTCTACTGATACTTCACAGCCACAATGCTGGCTTAACCACTGTATCAAGCATAGGAGGAGATCGAGCTTCAGCAACAGCTGGAGAAAGATTATCTGATCTGTAAATCTGTCATTTTGCCATGAACTTTTCAAGGAATATGAAAAAACAAAGAACCTCATGTTTCAACTATCATGGCAGAGTTAGGTTAACATGGTTGTGGCTTTCTGTGCTCAAGTCATTGCTAATTTCCATGACAACTCTCAGGCTCTACAGGATACTGAACTGGCACTGAGGGACAGTTCAGTGAATGTCTGAGGAGTCCAAAGATGCCCTCAGACATGTGCTCCCACCTCTTGAATTGACTGTGCTGAGATCTGAATCCCTATAAACAGCTGAGGAACCTCTTTAAATAGCCTTAATTTTTACAGTGAGATGATGACATCTTTGAAACTGTAGTCAGGCTTTGAAGCTGACAGTAGCCAAGCTGAAGCTTCTGGAACTGCAGCCCAAGAACCTGGCACACATGCCTGCTCTTCCCCCTGCATTTGGTTTATAATTGTTGGCATAATTTTTGAGTTATTAGAATTTCAAGAATAAGAGATTCTTCTAATCTAAACAAGTAAAATAGCACTATAAATAACATTTAATCTTCATTGTGACTAAATCAAGGGAAACAAGACATTATTAAACACATTTCAATTCATTGCCATAGCTTCTCTTCAATTTTATGTGAAGCAGGAAGCTGCAGTTTAAAGCAGGGAAAGACAAAAGTTTTTGACTGAGCCAAGGATGTGGCACAGCTGGGGAATAAGTAAATATAAATCTCAAGTGAAGTATTGCTAGCAGAAGCATTAAACAAAAGAGGAATTTTTCTGTGTGGTACCAATATGACTTGAGCTGAATTCTCATACAATTTTATTTGCCTGTGTTAAAAAACACAAAAAGGATTCCAAATGGAACAGGTGCAGAGAAGGGTGGAAGAGGAAGCCTACTTTAGGATGACAGCCTGAAAATAATTGATCTTTAGCCTAACTGATGGAGGTTGAGAGGGGATATAAATAGTTTATAGATATATTTTGTGGGTTAAGAGAATAGAGAATAAACACAGTTGGGAACTACTCAGTCTTACCTAACTCTGAAAGAAAGGCAGAGGGCTGAAAAGTGCTATGGATGAATTTGGGCTGGAAGTTTGAAAAGCATCTGTAACCACTAGACTGTGGCTATTTTGGCTTTTCCTTTTAGGACTAATGCCCCGTCCTAACCAAATCTCCACCAATTGGGAGGGGGGCAAAGAAACATGAAGCAGAAGAGTTAAGTCAGGAAGAAAACCGAGGAAAACTGAAAGTACCTGGTGGAAAGGCTGGGAAAGAGATTGCTAAGGGATGGGATGGGATGGGATGGGAGACACTGGGTGCCTGGTATGCTGGGCTCTACTCAAAAATGGGGGTAAAGGAGGGAGCACACAGGTCACACACTCCAGTCCCCAAGTTACTGTGATCCTTGCTGTCATATATCCTCCTCTTGCAGAGCTGGGATTCTTGCTTGGCCAGGGCTGGGAGTTGATTGTTGAGGAGAGCTCTATGATTGGTGAAGGTGTCTCCTAGTAGGGCTATCAGAGAAAAAAAAATTACATATAAGTTGGAATTTCTCTACTCAGGAAAGAATTATATGGTTTCGATCCACGTACAGCAGGGTGAAGGCAGTCCATAGGAACAGTCCATGTGGTTTTTTATTCCTAATGTCTTTGAAAAAAGCCCCCCCCTCTCCCAAACAATTCTTCCTCCAGTCAACAGTATTACTATTACAGTCTTGTTTTGCCTCAGAGAAAACTGATTAATTACACACAGGGCTCGTTAGAAACCTGCTGACTAGCATTACTCTGCAGTTACATTTTTGGGAAATCTGAGTAAGGTTTTTGGCTGTTTTGTTTCTTGGGTTTTTTCTTTTCTTTTCTTGAGAGCTAGGGCTAAAGGCTTCGGGTTTCATATCAAGCTCTGATCACAGTAAAAAAGCTGGACAGAGCTGGTTGTAATGACAGCTGCCTGTGCGATATTGACACACCGCAGGGTTTGATTGTGAGGTTCTTTTAACTTAAAAGTGGAAAAATGCTTCTCAGATTAACATCTTTGCATGTCAGTATTTCATTCACAGCACAGAAATGGGTGAGGGACCAGACAGCCTTGAAATGTTCTGTGCCAGAATCTGCCTTGTGAAGACATCTTTCAAGCATTTGGCATTGTTAGGTTTTTAACGTCTCTGAGAATTAGATAAGAATAGAGAGAAACTCAGGACATTGCAGCAAGAACCAAGTGCAAAATTGCTGAAGCTATTTCAAAAGGAGTGGAAAAGAAATTATTTCTCACTTGTCCAGGGGAAATCTCTTTAGAGTTCACACCAGCCTCAAATAATTTCATCAATATTGATCAAAGACTCTCTTTAATTGCCATTTAATTTTTCCTTCCCAGCTCTACAGTTAGCTCCAGTCCCTGTGAATTCATTGGAAGAATGGATGCCACTAGAGCCACACTGTCCTTTTGTTTCCTTGACAAAATCTTTTCATATTCCATTTGGTATCAAATAGGTTATTGCTGTGATATGACAAGATGCCATATATATTATGTATCATATAACATCATTGCTGTTGTTGGATGACCTTCTGGAATCAGTCTGAGACACCAGAGAGACTCTGCTTTGTCCCTGTCTCACCTGGACTCATTTTTCAAACATCAATTGTTAAGCAACCTTACTATCCTTAGAAAGACATGGATTCTCATATACTAAGCAAGTACCGATAGCCACTACAAAGCGATAATTTTTATTGAACATTTTTCCATTAACCATTCCAAAAGTAAAGCCAAATAATCCCCTCAAAACTCTCCAAGCCCAAACCCTGTTTAAACACTTGTATTTTAACCGCCCTGTGATAAAAGTTTATCAATGCTATGAAAATAAAATAATGTCCAGATTCTATAATGGTGTCCATTGGGAGAGCAACTTTCATGGGGCCATCTTGAGTCTACAACCTCTAATGGGGGTTTCTTTGACATTAGCCTGAATACTAATAACCTGAATCTACCAGAGGTCACACTAATTATGGAAAAATGCTTCTCCTGAGTCTGAACTTTAACATTTTCCCTACCCTGTTTTGTGCATTGTCTCTTTCAACACTGTTCTTTTTACAATAGAACTGTTGGACACATGTTGAAGCATAGTCTTTCTCTATATTCTTATTTGCTGTCATAATTGTATAAAGCATATTCATTTTGATAGAAACGTAAAACAAAACATATAGTTTTTGAATGCTTCAAAGCTCCTTCTTCCAAACAAGAATGACCAAGCAATGCACCTGAAAAAAGGAGAGACCTACAAATACTTTGCTAATAGATCTACTTGCTTTGGTTAGTTTTTACATTCTTTGCCTGACACCATTAAAAAGACTGTCTTACTTTTGCCTGGAATCTCCCCTGAATTTAGGTGCTCAACCTGGAAAATCAACTTGGAGTTGAATCTAGACTGCCTCTTTCACTAAGACAGGCTCTGACAGGTTTCGTCTTGCTGATTTTAAACAGCTGGTCTAGCGTGGGATGTCCCACCCTAAGAAGCAATTCCCTCCTTCCCTTTAATACAGTTAAAGATGAGCTTTGAATGTGTATTTAAACTATGAATGATCACCCGGAGACAGCATGTAATGAGCCTACACTGTTTAGGTAAATGCAATTAAAATTCCAGGCTATTAAAACCTATTACCATATGGGTATTTAGTCTTAATTATGGCTATGCCTATTTTAAGTAACAAGCTTTAATGATTATACTCTCCATAATTAATATTTTACTTAATTGTGCTACAGCTTTCATAACCTGGCTAGAGAAGCTAGTGGATTTTCATCTGTCTTGGGAGTTTGTGCAATAGGCCATTCACAGATATTTGCTTAACTTGTATTAATTATGCTATCTCTTGGACAGCATACATTTGAGATAAATAAGAAATGGGCAGTTTGCACAGATTAAAAACATGTGACTTGAAACAAACAAGCATTTTTAAGAAAAGGAAACATTTGGAACTTGTTAGCTTTGTGAGTACTTCTTGCAAATGGATGTAATTCTAACGGCCTTAAGGATCTGTGCAAGGAAGATAAGGACTTTATCTTTGTTGAACTGTGAAGCAGAATGATTGGCAAGTTTTGAGACTTAATTTGTTGGAAAACAAGTGACCTCATGGTTTCAATGGCTTTGACAGTGAGTGCAGTAAGAATTATGAAGATGCAAATCACAGGGAATGAAAGAAATTTGGTCCCACATTCTTTTATTGTTGTGAATGTTTTCAGTAATGCATTTACTCTAGTATTCTCTGTGCTGATATACAGTAACATCTGTTGGTCAGAGAAGTCCAAGTTTTAATAATTGTCTTGACAAGACACAAAAAGATCAAGTAGCTTGCTTAAGGTCACACGGAGAGTGACATTTAGCTTATGTTTGCAAAGAAGTATTGCAAAGAATTATTTAGCCAGTAGAGCTCAAATTCTCCTTACTATTTAGAACTTGTTTGATACAGCACATGATTAAAGTACTTGTGGTTACAGCTTCAAGACCTACTGCCCTTTGAGTTGGAACCTAAAGCACTTCTATTCAGAGTGCCAATTAAAGATATTAGACAGAAAAGTAAACAAAATGTGATTTTGTAATATATTGCTCTAATCATTTGGAAAAGCTAAGCTTGCAGAGGATAGTGCAGCTGCTAACAGAATAATAAGTAATGTGCAGTATTTTAATCCAGCTGTTTAAAAACATTTTTGACATTACTTTTAGACAACTGGGAACAGAAAAAGATCTAGTCTTCTATTATGTATTTGTTATTTAACACAACAAACTGGTAATTTTTAGAACACGTTATAGTTCTCATGTCCTTAAAATTAGTAATTTATTTAAATAAAAACCTTCACATTGAGGTATTTTTTAATTAAAAGAAAGTTCTCTAAAAGGAATAGTTTGGAAATAAGAAATTCTTTCTTTTTAAGGATGAAATCAGTGACTATTTGAATAATTATTTATTTTAATAAAAATGTAGGCTTGTGATGCTGAAGAATGTAAAATCTGTTGGCTATTCATTCCAATTAGAAGTAATTTGGAAAAATCATTGCAATGTATTGCTCAGGAGCCTAGCAGGTCTATACAAATGCATAATATCTGTGTTCAAGTAATAAAACTATTAGATTGGCCTTAGGAGTTCAGAGCAAGGGCCCCTTTACCATTGTCCTCGCACCAATAGTGACTGTGAGCAAACGCTACGAATGAGCAGGAAGAAGACAAGGTTAGTACTGTCCCAATACTGTACTCTCTCAGTTCCAACTATTCTGTCAGCTCATGTTTCCTGGATTTGTAGCTGCCTGTTTTGTGATGTTCAGGGGATCTGACCATTAAGTAATTATCCTAATTTCCCTTGTGATGATGGACATGGTGGCTGCCACGTCTTTCTGCTTGTTTTGGTTGTGGCTTTTACCAGCTGTGTTTGATGGCTGATAGCTCTTTGAAGTGGAAGATGCCATGCGTAGTTGAGCCTTTCTTCATGTTATCCGGAATTGTAGACCCACCTTCCAGGATAAACCATTCTAACCCACCTTGTAAATGTCTGCAATGATTCCCAATTCTCCTCAGGCTGTATTTAAAAGCATTGTTTACAGACTTTTCATGCTTTCTGGTTTGCACTATTTTCAGTGTTTAACAACCCAGCTCCCAGCTTTCCCTTCAGGTCTGTCTAGGGTAATATTTACTTGTAACACCTATAATTGACCTCAGTTTGCTGCCTTATCAGCAATCTCTAAGTCATAATAGAAAGAAGATTCACTTTGAATTATGTTTGATTAACTGTTTTTCATTGTTCTTGCTGTGTTGTCCATAGTTTACTCTTATTCTTAATTTCCTTAATTAAAAACTAGAATTCTATTAGTATAAAATCTCAGTTTCTCAAATATTACAGTGACAGGACTGAAAAAAGAGTAGACATTTTTAGTACACTAATAAAACAAATTTTAAACAACCCTGGTACCTTGCTGAAGTTTTGTGTACCATTTCTGTTCCTGTTCCCTACAATGTGACAGATAGGTCTGAAAAAATAAAGTACAGTGAAACTGTCAATTTAAAAAAGCCATTTCCGTCATAAAGCTTATCCTGCATAAATGGCTTGCTCTTCTCAGAATCATAAAATTAAAAATAATATTTCATGCACTGCCTTAGTTTTAAGGGTAATATTGTCAGTTTTCCTCAATATTCTCTGAAACGTTCAGCTTCATCACATCTCAGGCTGTGGCAAGGTATTTGGCACAAGCACCAAACAGTCTGGCAGAAACAAATCCTGACTGTCCTTGAGCATTCATTGCTGCACTTGTGTCTGATCACCCAGTTTTCTGGTATGTTTCTCTAGACATGCTGAAGAGATGTATGTGTAAACGTGACCAACATTGCAAAATATGTTTTTAAAATAAATGTTACCTGCCTCACTTTATGCATTTCAACATTTGGTTGCTGAAAAATTAGATGTAAAAGGACTGGGAAAAGTAGGTAAGAGTCTCTTACATCAGAAAGTAAGAGGAAAGGAAGTACAGTATTAAGTACTGCAGGGGAAAGTGGCTCAGGCAGTGAGATGAAGGGTGACTCTTGTCCAGAGTTGTCCTGAGGTACTCAGCTGGCCAAAGAGAAAATTTGTTGTACTCTGTTTATTCAGTCTTTACTGTACATTGCAACATATTTTCCAAACATTCTTCCACATGCTTGAAGATTAACAGATACTCATAAAAACAGCTTTTCACTGGCTAGGATGACTTGAAGAGCTTGGGTTTTGTGAAAATCACTATCAGAAACTCGGAGAATACATTCAAAAGGGTTACTGACAAAGAGTGGAAGAACGGGGAAATGAAGTAGAAAGGCTTCAAAAAGATTAAACTGCCTCTCTGAGTGAGTTGACTAGTGCTGTTACTGAAATTAAAGTGAGGCTGGCCAGATGAGAAAAGACTGTAAAGATTTTATCGATTAACCTTGTGCAGGGAACACACATCTCATTTTTCCTGGTAAAACATAACAGGCTCCAAAGAGTAAAATGTGGTGATTTAGAAAACGCTCAAAGGAGAAGCAATGACAGGATTTATGGCATTCCTAAAAACACAGAAAATAACTAAAATGTGGGAATGTTGTCTGTGTCACTTACACAATCCTTGCATTCTGATAGTATTATATAAAGACCTTGTAGGGCAGAAATTCAAGACCCTGAGATCCAGCTAAGATACGTTGTTTTCTGTTTCCAGAATTATCAAACTCAGCAATAATTTTTTACAGACGGCTGGGTAGAACAATGAAGAACTGTATAAGAACAAAATTATCTATTTTGATGACAATTACTACCCTGAAGTTCAGAAAATTTGGAGACATGTTGGAACTAAGCAAAACCAGCTTAGGAAAAGGAATAAGGTCCTTCATTTCATAATCATCACAACTAAGATGGATATTATTATATAAGAACAAAAGGCCCCAGAGAAGCATTGCCAATGCTTGACAGTTCAGGCATTGTCATCCTTCAAAGAGGAGCAGCAGAAGGCTTAAACAACCAGTCTGCAGTAATCAGACCAACATCTAACTTCATAGCAAATTCACCTAGATTTTGTAAATAGGCAGGAGGCCTGACACATCGGCACTCCAGAAAGGGAGGCAGAGAGAAAGAAGTGAAATATGAAGTCCGGATGCTCTACTATGTTCAAGGAGCAAAAAGGATGCCCAGGGGAGGAAGTGTAAAGCTGACTTTTTCTGAGTTGCAGTGATTCTGCATCCAGACCCTTGGAGGAACTTCCAGCTAAGTTAAGGCTGTTTGGGGTTATGTATTATCTGTCAATGGACTCAAGGGGCCAATAAAGCAGCTGGGGATCAGCTTAGAGAAATACTATGTCCTGTGGAGGCAGTAGGAAGAAGAAGGGGAAATTCTGAAACTAAATTTCTCATTTTCTAGTGAGCATAAGAGCACCTCTACAGCTGTATGAATGCCTCCCAGACTGCATATGTCAGGCTTAAGAGCAAAGTCTTTGGGCTGAGAAGCCATGCCAACAAAATAGGCAACAAGCTTTTATAAGCATCATGTTCTACATTGTGCTACCATGGTAGGTTTAATAATCAAATGTCAAAGATGGATATTATGGATGCTAGGAAGGGAAATAAATGATGGGGTGAAGTTATTAAAAAGACAAGGACTGGGTAAATGTGCAAGGAAATACTGATAGAAGAAAGGGTAAATAGGCAGAGGAAAATACAGACTACCTAAGTCAACTCCATCTATTTCAGACTTGATTTCTTCCTTGTTTTCTAGTTCTTATTCTGAAAAGTAAAGGAGCAAAAATTAGAAAAAAAAAAGGTAAAATATATTGCAGATTTCTGAGCTGTTTCTTTTTTCTTAATGTTCTTTTAGTAGGAAGCAAAGGTTTTCTGGGGAACCTTCTGGGAAGGCAATTCTTTGTCAACTTTGTTAAAAATAGTAGTTGTAGCTCTCAGTCTACCGATCCTTGAAGCCACACAACTTTTCGGCCCAAATGAATTTGAATTCATGGACCACTGGTTTAAGCTATTTGTTCATCCTACCTGAGTGTTTTCACCAGGTAAGGGTGACTTTATACCCTGAAAAGCTGTAATTACAGCTGCTTTCTTTATTGAACTGTGTTGGATACCTTTGTATTGCCTCATCAGGAAGCTAAATCTAGAACTAAAGAATTATCTCTTTTTTTTGGTCCACATTCCTCTTTCTTTAGTGCCTTTACCTCCACAAATAGCTCCCTACCTACATGTTATTGAACAGCACAGCCCTTCTGTCTTTCATTTTTTTTTCCTTTACATTAGTTTGTCTTTTATGAATATTAACATGAAAATACAGATTTTTGTACAAGATTTTGTGGCTCGATAATGAACTAGGAATACTGAGCATTTGACAAGTGACATTTAATGTTTGTAAGGTTGTGGTGAAGGAAGGTCTGGATATTACTCTCGTAGAAACAACTTAAAGGACTGAACAACACAGAGCATCTACAGTATCATTTGCTGTTAACCTTTCTGAAAGTGGACTAGTAAAACTCAGATGCCAGGAAGGAGACAAACACATAAAGTTTAGTCAGCAGATTGTGAGCTAAAGCTTCTGAACCTCCTCAGCTGTGCTGTAAATAGTTACAGAGCTATGAACACCAAATTAGCTATGCACTAAGCTCAAGACACAGCCAAGCAGCCATAGGGACTTCAGGGCTGAATAGATTCTGCTTTGTTCAAATACAGCTAATATAAGCAACACATCTGCTGGTGGTTAAAGAGTCCTGAGTGTGGTTGGGAGACAATGTATTGTAAATTGTATGAGCAAATTATTGTTGGCTCTGTCTGTTATTATGACAGTAATGGTGTGTAAAATATGAAGCTATAGCCAAGGTCAGGATGGACGGTATCTCAGTGAGTAAGATACTAAGGTATGACTTTCAGTGTTATTCTGGCCAAATACAAATTTATTCTTACTATGTTGTTTGATGTGGCACAACTTATGTCTCTGAAGACAGAACATAAAACTATGCTGGCTTTAATTCTCAGTTGATTTATTTAAAGATAATAATAGATACAAGCAACCCTGTATAGAAAGCTATTTCATGTGGAATATTTATCCCTGCTCTGTACAGCCATGTCATAACAGTGCAAAATGTACAGAGGCATTCTGCTTATGTGAATTTAACAGATGACATAACTTATTGGTGCTAAGATTTGCTTGTATCTGAATTGTCAGAAATATGAGATCATCCTTCTTTCTTGCTTAGCCTGACCTTTTGCTCTAGAAAATATTTTAACCCTAATTTCCATTACAGTCCTGCTTAAGCATGTGCATGCACAAAAAGGAATATTTTTAAGAAAGCAACACTTTCATCTCCATCTCCAAACTTTAATACACTACCTCTCCTGATATTCCACATGAAATGGAAAAAGTGAATGAAGAAGAGAGAACTAGGTAAGCTGGCAACTAGTTGTGAAGAGTGCAATAAATAATAGTATCAGCCCCCCAACTGAGAATCATCAAACATCCTTGACCTAACTTGCTCCATATATTATTTACCTTATTTTAGAAGATGTGCTAAGTTACTTTTAATTTCACTGCCACAGCCTAGCAGTTGTTTTGATTTATTTTCAACTGTAATGTACTTAGTAGCACATCCAAGGGTAGCAGAGCAGAAGGGTGAAAGCTGAAACAACCTGATCACAAATTTCTGAACCTTGTATTTGAATTCTAGAATGATGATTTAAAACTGTCTAGCACTAACCTGTTCTTGGGTTAACCTGCAAAACTAAACTAGGCCCAGAAAACCCTCAGATTAGGTCAGTTGGTTAGAGCATGTTGCTTCTAATGCCAAGGTCATGGCTTCAATCCCTGTACCAGCCATTCACTTGAGAGCTGGACTCTGTGTTCCCTTGTGGGTCCCTTCCTACTCAGAATATTCTGTGAAGTCTGTGTAAAACTCCAGACTTTGCAGTGTGATGGTGGGAATCACTACAGGTAAAGTATCATAGTGACTTTGTGGAGAAGCTGCACTCTTAGTTTAGCAACACCTATTTTTAGAAACACAGCAGTGCCAACTGTAGGTTGTCCGCTACCTTAATTTCTTGAATTAGCCATATTATCTGATGCCAGGTACCCGAGGACGAGACATGCTGGAACACTGGAGAGCTGGCTGGCCCAGCAAAATGTGATGTTACTGTTTCTTTATGTGTGGGCGAGGTTGAGCTCTTTCCTCACATCATCATCTGGCTTGCTGATTTTTCTTGATCTGGAGTTCTGCTTAGGAACTGGCCTTCCAGCGGTCTTGCTCTCTTGAGCATGTCTTTGAAGTGTTGGAATGTCTAGATGTCTGCTGCCAGGCTGAAGTCTCTGAAAGGAGTGTTACTAACCCTACAGGGCTCCATGCTCTATGTTGTCCTCCATTCTCTTTTTTAGCCTCTGAGCTCCTTCTCAGATAGTCAACCTGCTTCACTCCTAATTAAATGGTGAAGCCTGCACAAGTCCAGCCTTGCCTGTCATATGTTAGATTGCTTCTTCCTTAATGGTCTCACAGGGAGCTTCTAATTTATTCTTTTCTCACTTGTGACTTTAAGTTTGTGTGGAAATTTATCACCATCCTTTCATTGTTCATGCACTTTTCCCCCTTCCTACTTTGTGCTACCTTCCTCTGGTTGCTCCTACTCTTAAGTCCCTTGCCCCCACGCTTCTATTGATCTCCTCCAATGGTTGAACACCTGTTTTTCTGAGATGCTGAGGCAGAATGTTGTAAAAGACTTTTAGTTCCTTCCTATTCCTCTGATGCACTGCCACCTGTAGTCCCTCTGGAGTAAAGTTCTGAGCAGCAGGCAATGCTGCAGAAACACCTTGGCAAACAACTACAATATATCTAAAAGTGGTTAATAAGACAGCTCATCAGCACAGTTCATACAGTGCAATGGTCAAAATTTGCAAGTGAAACCTTTCTCCATCCTTCCTACCTTTTTCATCAGGATACATCACCTCCTTGGGGACCCTCAGATTTGGTGGTGCTTCTCTGATGGACACATGGGAGTCAGACAGCTCAGGAAGTGTGTCCAAGCCACATTCAGTACAAAACAGTACCAGCGCAGTCAGGACAAAAAAACCCAGAGGTCAGCACAACTTTACAAATATGCTGTTATTCTCTGCTAGGGAAAGAGAAACTTAGGTCATTTTTTCCCTCCAAAGAGTACTGAAGGAGGAGGCTCACCAACTTAAGGTAGGAAGAGGCAGTTCCAATCTTCCTTTTGAAGCTGGACTGCTCTGCAGAAATAAATGCAAATTTCATAGACCTTGATGAATAACTTTGTATCCAAATAAGTGAGTGTTACTTGGGGGAGACCAGAGCTGAGTTCTAATCAGTTCCTTTAGGACTATACAGAATTTAAACCAAATTAAAATCCCTAATGAATATAAGACACTTCTCTGTAGCGTTTGTTGTTGGCTTCCCCGTATGGTCTCAGTTATCAATCTACCCTTCACCTGCCTGATAGTCCTGTGCAGAGTATATAGAGCACCAGTGGCTGTTCAGTGTTTAGCATTTGAGACTAATGGCCATGCAGTGTATAAGACAGTCATTGAGAGGCTTGTCATCATTTACCTGAGTCCCTTTGTGGGTCATGCCCTGCTTGTCTTATTACAATAATGAGCAAGATATAGAGAAATCCACAGTCCTCAGAACGAAGTTTGTGCCTAGCAGTGGTCCCATCTTCTCTCCAGAAATGTAAGATGCCCTACTTTTCACCTTTGTAGCTTTGCCCAGCAGCTTCTGGTCTTTACTTTTATTTGACTCAAATGTTCTCAGTTTGCCAGCTGGTTCTCCCATCCCAGTGGGATCACGAGGCAGACTAGGACTGCATGCAACATACTGAGTAATATCTCAAAATGTAGTAAATAAAGGCTTGTTTATTCAAAGTAAATTAAATACATAATAATGAATAAAATTCATTAATTTTAGCTTAAGAAAATAAGTCTAGTGAGATTTATTTGAAGAGTAGATTTGTTTGGTCTATGTTTATTTTTCAAAAAAGTGTGTGGATGCCAAAGTTCCAGGTATTTTTTTAGAATAAGTTCATGAATTCTTCAGATGCGACTTTGAAGCTTTTCCCAACCTTTTGAAAGTAATAAAACTGGGTGGGTTCAGTGCCTCAGATGGAATCTCCTAGACGTAAAATCCATCTACTAAGGTGTTTCATATTTTCTAAAAGCCAAAATCGTGCAAACTGCAGCCCGAACTACGAGGTGCTTGTTAAGTGTAGGCAGAAAACAGTGTCAAATGTTCTTTAGGCTGCCTTTCATAATCACTTGTTGGCTCCACTCCTGCCAGACCTCCTACAAGGAGGTCTTGGCTGTGTTCTAAAATAATACATTTATCCATAAGCAGCAAAGGCTACAGCTGCAGCCTGGCATTTGTGTGAGATTTAAACACCAATGGAAAGGTCTTTTAACTTCTCTGAATTCCTCATTGAAAAGCTGGTGTGATTTTCTGCAGCCACCTCATCTGAGAGTAGCAATCCAAAAAAGAAGCACTGGAGGTGATTGACATTGTATAATACCCTTTGAATGTGGCAAACTGAGGAATAAATTTGGATCTCCTATCAAGAAAAACTGGAGTAGGGAAAGCATTTTCACCACTAGCAGCTTTGGGCAGGGATTCTGTGGACACAACTCTCCAGCAGGGAGTTGATGGTAAGAAGTTCAAGGAACTGCAGTCTCAAAATGCTGCATGTCTTTGTGGGTGCTGTTGTCTTCTGGGGAAAAAAAAAAAAGAAAAGAAAAGCTTTTTTAATTACAGTATTTTCCCCAGCTGGTCTTTCCCATTTTTAAGACATGAACCAGTATGCCTTTACCATCTGTTCAGATTTCTGGGAGCTCCAGATAAGACAGTATAGGAGCGTCAGGGCTGTATATCTGTGTGTATGACTATGAATAGCTTTATTTGTCCAATGAATAATGAAAACCAATGGCCTGAAACTGAATCCAGACAAAGTCATATTAGAAATAAGACACAAGTTTTCAAGCTTTTAACAGGGAAAATATGATCTTTTGGAAAGTACCACTGTGGGGAATGGTTAGTATCTCCATCTCTGGACATCTTCAAAATCAGCCTGGCCTCCCGGTGCTAGATCTGTGTGCTTCACTCCCAGGTGACAGCCAAGCCCAGCCCAATGGGCTCAGCACAGGAGTAACTGTATGTGATTTAAAGAACTGTGAAGTCAGACTATGTGATCCTCCTCACTTTTTGAATATGAGAAACTTTGCAAGGAATATAACTGAATACACTGAAATTCATCCTAGCTTGAGACTGACAAGCTCAATTCTAATACATCTGCTTGCTTTTACTAGATGTGTAATGACATAGTTAAGAGATACTGTAAATAGCTTTACTTCAAGTCTTCTAAGGTGTGTGAGCTTCTGAAAGCAGTTTCTCAAGGCTAGTGTGTACCCAATTTATCGATATTTCCTGAGGCAAATATGGTCAATTTTGTCATATTTTTATCACTTGTGCTGGACCTTATCTGGTCCTTATGAAGAGAAAGTTCATAAAGTTCATCAACTAAATGAAGAAAGTCTGAATCTGTTCTTGATGATGTAGGACTGTGTGACACATTCAGGGGAACTGAAATGGTTGAAGCATCTGCTGAGTATTAGGATGAAAATTTCAGTCAGATTGACAGTTAATATTTGTTACTCACCCATGACCAGAAACATTTTACATTTAGAAAATACCATCTGTTTTCAAAACCTAAAATAAAATTAAAAAAAAAATAAATTCAGAGTTTGACATTCTTACAATGATTATTCTGACACAGGTCCGTGGTGGCACTGGATGGGCCAGAATTGGATGCAACGTGAGTAACAACTGTAAAATTCAGCCCCCCAGAGAAAATGGAAAGCAACTGGAATTAGAAATCTTTTTTTCCCCTAATGTCCCTTGAAGAGAAATATATGCTTATATCCCTGTCTTGGAGGTGAAGTTTAAAAGTGTGCTTGATTTTATTTTGTTCAGAATGTCTGGGATTCTGCTGTTCCTTTAAAAAAGGCAGCCACAGTCATCATTGCATGAATTTGTGGTGGTTTTTTGTCTAAAAATATTTATTAGATTTTTTTTTTTTGCACTTCAGAATCCCTCAAACTCTGTAGACATTTGCACAAATCTACTTAGCTATAGAAAACTTTATTTAAAGGATTAAACCAGTTGATGTTCTCCTGACTTTGAAAAGGCCACGAGATTTAAGTGTTTAGAGTAAAAATGGTAATTTTTTATAGAATTATGGAGAGAAATCAATCTGTGGCTAAGATGAATGCTTCTGTTAATAGGTAGATATCAGGCCTGAAAACTTTGTACTGCTTGCAAAATGCTTTTTTTTTTTTTTTTTGTGCAGGAAAGTTAAAATGCGTCAGTGCTTATGAAATAAAACATCATATGTTGCAAATTATCACTGTGCAGTAAATAACCAAAAGGGAAGAGATCTGCAAGACTTCACCCAGAATTTTATTGGCCTTTATGTATTTCTGTCCCAGAAGAAGCTGAATCTGGCTGGGAAACTGAATCTGGTGGTGGGACACCCAAGTGAAAGAGTAACCAGTGGTGTGGATCCAGTAGATGCGCAGTCCCACTGTAGGAGGAGAAGGAAGGAAGGGAAGGAGATTCCAGCCGTGTAGCTGAGAACATTACCCACGGACACTTTGGGAAACAAAGGTTGTCATCAAACTGTAACACTAAAAGGCACTGCAGTAGGAGTGTAAGAGCAGATGTAGAGCAGAAGTGTGGTGTGCAACTGAATTTCTGCTCCCATCGTTAAGTTCCATCTTCTTGTTCAGACTCAGTATTGTAAAACATTCACCATATCCTAGCCTAAAATACTGTGAAGAGCTTCTAAGTTTCTTCTAAGCATTTATGAGAGGTTGTCCTAGAGGCTGAGCACATTTCAGTGGTGGATGAAGAGGTTCCTGTATACATTGGCCACGTACCAGCTGCAGTTTGTAAAACACTTGGAATCCTTTGGGACATAAGGCCATGTAATGTAAGGCCATTATCATGTTTGTTAAGAAAGCTAGATATGCTGCCAAAAATGACAAAATCTCCTTTAAACTTTGAAAGACTACAGCTCGACTCTGTATTAAAATAGGGCAAGAACAAAGTAAAATGGGACTAACCAGTTATTTCAGTGTTGCCTTTGCACTGTCTCTTCCCCTTATAGGCAACATTGATCCTCTTCCTTTTCATCTTCCTCTGGGTTCTCCAAAGTCCATGACTATAATCATGGAGTGGACCTGGCAGCAGTGTGTAGGATCTGGAATGTGTTTTTCCAGCAACCGTGCCTGGCTTTGCGGCTGACTTCTTTGGCTGACGCTGTGACTGGCTCTGCTGGCAGACACATCTTCTTGGGGGCTGTTTTGGGTTCACGGGGCTGTCAGTTCTATTTCCGTTCTGCCCTGGATACCATTTTTATTGACTCAAACTTCTTTTCTTTTTATAATTTATTTTTTATTTTTTATTTTTTCGAGGACTGTGTTTGTGGACAAACTTTCTATTACAAAAACACACGACACAGCAAAAATATTTCCATATTTCAGTGTTCTTGTAATTGTTTCCCTGGGAAACAAGTGTAAATGTGCACATTTTCTCAGAAAAGTAACTGCTTCTGTAGACTTGGTCATTTCCAAATAAAGCTGCTCAGCTTGGTACTTTCTGTGGCAATTTGTGCCACTAGTGTTGTGGTGAATCCTGATTTCCATAACAAAAAGTGACCTACAGTGCCCTTTGCTGAAATAAGACCTCTGTCTGCCAATGTGACTAACAATTACGTATGTGCTGCATTTCCACCTACCCTTATTAAGCACACAAACTGCTTTTAAGGATGTGGGCATTAAATCTTGCAGGCAGTCAGAGGCAGCAGGTCATGTTGGTCATGCCAATCTGACAGGATGAATTTTCCCTCACAGTTCTGGATTTACACTTGTTCACTCACTTGCTGACTAACTGCTCTGCTGATGTTTTGGCAGATTTCTGCAAGTAGTTTCACCAAGGGGTGAGATAATAAACTGAAAGACCCTCATTGGATCTTGAGAGCTCTCCAAGTTATTTTTTTTTTAGCTTTTCCTGATACTCTGAAATTTCAGATTGATTTTTTTTTTCTCCCTTGGATCTTTTACTCCTTTTCTTCTCACTTTTCCTTCCTTCCTTCAGGGATGGCATGGAAAAGAAAAAAAAAAGAAGGCAAAGAAATAGGAAGACTGTGAAACCCAAAAATACTTCAGTTTGAAAAAGTGGTCTGTGCTTTTTACAAATGATTTGAATGGAGAATGTTCGTAGCTGTAATCTTGGTAACTGGATTGAGGCAACATTTCTCAATATAAGTTCAAATAGGTTTTTGGAAAAAAGTGATTTCCGTTTCTGTGCTAGATACTCTTAGAGGCGTTTTGTATTTTGATGTCTGTACCCCTCAGCTGAAGCTGTAGGCACATACTCTAGGCTGTATCAATATGTCCAAAAAGTTGTTTTGGCTTGTACCCTCTTTTGAGTGTGGGCCCTGGCTCCTAGCTGTAGAGGTACAGGTTTACTCCTGGGCTTTTTTCTCAAAAGAGATGGCTCTGGATATAACCTTCTTTCCCGCATTGTTGAGTAGCTAATTGGCTGGCATGGAAGTCAACACTCCTGTGGACTTCTGTAAGACCTTTGACATGGTCCCCCACAACAGCCACTCTCTAAATTTGAGAAATATAGGTTTGATTGGTGGACTGTTTGGTGAATGAGGAACTGGTTGCAGTTACCCAGAGGGTAAAAGTCAACAGCTCAATGTCCAGGTGGGAATCAGTGACAAATGGTGTCCCACAGGGGTCCATATTGGGACCAGTACAATTTAATATCTTCATCGATGACATAGACAACTAGATTGAGTGCACCCTCAGCAAATTTTCAGATGGCACCAAGCTGAGTGGTTGGGAGTGCTGGTGGATGAGAGTCTGCATATGAGCTGGCAATGTGTGGTCACAGGCCAAAAAGCCAGTGGAATCCCATGCTGCATCAAAAGAGTTGTGACCAGCAGGTCAAGGGAGGTCATTCTCCCCCTCTACTCTGCTCTTGTGGGACCTTGCCTGGAGTACCAAATCCAGCTCTGGGGCCTCCAAGGTAAGAGGGCTGTGACTTTGCTAGAGTGACCCCAGAGGATGGCCACAAAGATGGTCAGGGGGCTGGAGCACTCTAAGAGAGTTGGGGTTGTTCAGCCTGAACAAGAGAAGGTTCTGGGGAGACAGTATAGCACTTTTCAGTACCTAAAGGGAGCCTATACAAGAGAGCTGGAGAGGGGTTTTTCACAAGGGCCCCTGGTCACAGCACAAGGGGGAATTACTTTAAATGGAATGAGGATCAATTTAGATATTTTTTTACAATGGGAGTGGTGATGCACCGGAATAGGTTGCCCAGAGAGGTGGTAGGTGTCCTATCCCTGAAAACATTCAAGTCCAGGCTGGCAAGGGCTCTGAGCAACCTGCCTAATGAAAGGAGGCTTGGACTAGATGACCTTAGAAGTCCCTTCCAACCCAAACTGTTCAATGATTCTATGTTTTGTGTATCCTTTATTTGGCTGAACTTAAGTCTAATGATTTCCAAAACAGATTTTTTTTGGTTTGAGGGAAATTTTCCCTCATGTTCATCTTGAGTACATTTTTATCTTTTGCACCTTCTAATCCATCTCTGAAACACAGAAGCAAGACTAAGAGGGAATTAGTAAATAATGATATGGCTTTGTGCACGAGTACTGGGAATATCAAGTTCCTCTTTTGCAAATAAATGGGAATTCCAGCTTTTTGACAAGGAACAAACCTTTCTGATTATAACAGGAAGGCTGAGCAGAAAATGAAAAGTACAAAATAACATTTTCTGAAGCTGCAGAGGAAAATGAGAAGGCCTGAATTCTGGATTACAAATGCAGAAGATAGAGGTTTTCTTTTAGTAATTCCAACTTTGCTTCCTAAACAATTGTTTAGTAAAAATTTGCTTGTTTGTTTCTTTTAACTGTGCAGTGCTATGGAGTTTTATTATTTTGAGAAATATCTGACAGAAAATACCTTCAGGAAGTGTTTATTAGTAAAGTTTATCTAAGGGCAGTATTTTGTTTGCTTTAACATTTTAGAAAAGTAAGGTTAATTGTGATAAATGGCTATTTCAATTAAATGAGTGACCACTTGTCTTTTGCATTTAGATTTATAAAGATCATAAAGGGAAAAATCAACAAACAATAATAGCTGATAAGCTCTCTTGCCAGCCAGTCACAGATAGATATTTTTTTTCTCTTTTTCCAATGATTTGTCCATTTTACTCTCAAAGTTCCTAGGAACTATAAGACTTATGCTTTTCTTCAGGTACTTCTCTCTAGTTAATAAAGCTCATTGTTAAAAATTTACCTTAGTACATGTTTTTCTGTATTGTTAGTTGCATCTTCATGTTCCAGTCTGGCTATTTATTCCCTTCCTTGGTGTTTACACTCTTCAGATACTCAAAGTGTATAACACATGGCTTTTGGACATTGTGCAGACAATCAAACATCATTCTTTTAATGTCTCCTCATAAATCAAACCCTCCAGCTGTTCACTTATTTTTATGGCTTTTTTTTTTTCCACATACCCATCATTCTTTTGTCTTTTTATAGTATTAAAGTACCCCGAATTGTGCATAAATTCCTGCCTATAATCCACCCCCCAGAGGGAGACTGAATTGCTTACTATTCACTCTCTGGTACAGTGTCTGTGACCACATACACAGCTAGTTATGAACTCCAATTTGGGTTGCTGTCTCACCTCTGATAATTTGGCGCTTTGTAGCACGTCTTTAATTAAGGCTAAATGAGACCAGTATTTTGTACTGTTTTAAAGATTTAATAAAGAACTAATAAATCTATTAAGAATTAATAACTATATGGTATTTAGAAATTTTAGCAGAGATGCTGGAAATTAATGGTCACAGATTTGCATAACAACCAACAACAAATAAGGACTAAATGTGATACTGCAATGTCAGAGAAGGAGACGCCAATGGAACAAAGGGTTTGACATGTCATGTAGGAAGGAGTTGTAGTATTCACATACACTGAAGAATAATCAGTAGCATTATTGAATCAGAAAAATAAGTCGGGATGGGTCTAAGATGTCACCCAGTCCATTATCCTACCTAGAGGTAGGATGCAGTATAGCTCTGTTGCTCCTGATGAGTTTATCTTTCCTGTTATTATGTATGTCCATGAAGAAGGCTGTAATTCCTACAGAAAATGTATTCCAGTATTTACAAAGCAATCCCGCTAGAAGGCTCTTTCTATTTTCCCATCTGCATAATTTTGATGTCTGATTAAAAGTTGCCTTTTTGCTACCTGAAATGACAAAATTGATGAAATATGGGGCTGGGACCCGTTCCTTGCAACAAGAAAAAGGGACATAAATTATGAAAGAAATATCATTACTGTGTGGCCTGTCATTATTAATCTAGCTCTCTAGTCACAAAATATTTGGACAGCCATAATCAGTGCTCTTGAGAATGACTGCCTGGTAGGGAAATGCTGACAAGAAGAAGTACTATCAATTCAACAAGAAAGGTTTTATCTATGCCAGAGACCCAGCTGCTGGTAAAGCTGATTGTAGTAGTGCTGTGGTGATTTGCAGCAGCTGAAAGTCTGTGATCTATGTACACTGAGTTTGTTTGAAAAATACAGAAGTGTGGTAAAATTTTTGCTCCTTGCATGGGCACCCAAAGTTTCCTCTGAACTAAGTAAATTTCACTGGTAAAACACTACCAATTGAAAACTGTCCTAACAGATAAAAACAGCAGGGCAAGATGCAAAGCCTGCAAAACTGCCCTGGGAATACTTTAAGAAGTTATTTCTTTTAAAGTTATGTTTAGAATATTTAATTATTTGGGGAGGTGTGGTGCAAATACATTGCAAGTGATTTGTGGCTTTATTGATACTTCAATCCCATATTCCAGCTGCATGGAATGAAGGGAGACATCATCGAGAAAATGCTACCCAGGTCTAGAAAGTGTTTAGTGGTCTGGGAAATGGACCAAATTACATATTCAAAGCAAAATATAGCACATCTTTAGAAAGTCTCAGAAGTATTCCACTTCGCATGTTAGTATAGCATTTACTGGAAGTGTACTACTAGAATATACATGGGTCATTCTTGTCCAAAACCAGACTCATTTATGAGTAAGTAAACACAATTTTAAAAGTAGGTACTCAATTTCTCAATTTTGATGTGTGGTCACTGCAGAAATCAGATGTTCAGCTAATGACATGCCATACCTTCTGCCCTTTGCTGCTCATAAATGAACTAATCATAATATCCTCTGTGAAGATGAGCCTGGAATTTTTTTTTTTTCCCATATTATGTACTCAGAAAACATATAAGAAAAGCTTAATGTCTCAGAGAAGGCTGAAATAGGTAAGATAAGTTCTTTGGAATTTGTCCCTATCAACTGCAAATACGGCCATCAAATATGTCAAGAGTGTGAGCCAACATCATGCCTGATGTCCCTTTTAAAAATAACAACAAGGGAAATCCAATAACATGGCACCATTCCACGACTCCATAGCAAAAAATCATAATATTTTGCCACATAACCTTGTAGGGCTTGGTTTCTACTACCCTTTTTAAAGTACTTAGCTGAAATGTCTAATTAATGAGCAAAGTCCTTCAAAAAGTGATGGACACCACCAGAAGGGAATACAGTCCTTAAAGCCTGAACCGTAGTGTTGGTAGACAAAAATTCTGCTTCCTTCCCCAAATCAAACCTGAATGTATATTCAAAATAGAAAAAATAATGCAATTTACCAACTAAGCTAAAATACACACCTTAAAAGTTTGCCTCAACCATATAGACTGAATTTTTCCCACAGCCCTCTCCCAGTCAGCCTCACTGCATGGTTTTTGGGGGAAAAGGATACTGATGTACAACAGGCCTAAAAAGACGTAAAATTAGACTCTGTAAAACAAAGTAAGGAAAGAAGACTTCACAACCAAGACTATCTTACTTAAAATGCCCTGTATCCAACATAACCCTTTCTTACTTAAATTGGAATCCAGTCATGTTAGTGATGGAATTCCTGTTTTTTAATGATGCTTAGAACTTTATAGAAAATTATTTTATACTACTCAAAGTGTTTGAAACACACAAGTAATGATGTATGTTTCTGTATATCGTGAATTGTATATGTGTGTATTAAGTACATAATTATCTATTATATTTTTCAAATCTATTTCTGGTTTTGGTAAGCCCATGACACCACTGAATTATCCTATCTCAAGTGAAATACAGGAGATAGGAAAGAAACTAAGAGTTAAAGTGTCTCCTTCTAATAAACTAGGAAATTTTTCAAGGGCAACTCTATTTAGCACTATGTACCTTACTAAATACTAATACTCTACTAGCATTTAATGTGCAATACCACACTTACAGTGTCTTTATTTTATTGAAGTTTTGTGTTCTAAAAGTGATATTTTTCTTTGTAATTGGCCCCATCCAAATGCAGATAGTCTATGTCTATGCTAGTCAGCTTCATCTCCATTTATATTCAATGGAAATAAATGGGCATCCTCAGGGAGCACCTGCATCTGTGCCTGTCTTTTCCTAAAACAGAAACACAGAATCATGCAGGTTAGAAGCAAACTCTGGAGCTCATCTAATCCAGTTCCTGGACAGTTGCCTGGTTCTTGACCAGCCTAGTTCATGAAAATCTCCTGGGAAACCTATTCCAGTGTTTGATCAGCTCAGTGGTAAAAAGTTTTCTACTTTTATGCAATTGGAATTTCTGATACAACTGAGCTCCAACTGGCATCTCTTGCATTTTATTTTATGCCTGTGTACCTCTAAGAAGAGGCTCCCTCTATCTTTCATATTCCCTTTCCTGAGGTAGTTACAGGCAACAGTATGGTCCCTCCAAGCCTTCTATTCCAAAGACTGAAGAAACCCAGTTCATGCAGCCTCTTCTCGTGCATCCTCCTGCCCATCCTGGTGGCCCTCCACTGGGCTCACTCTAGCATGCCCATGTCTTTGTTGTACTAGGTGCACTACTCCAGATACAGTCTCACAAGGGCCACATAGAGGCAAAGAAAGACTTTGCTTGACCTGCAGAAACAGTATTAACTCTTGTTAATACAGTTCAGTTGGCCCTCTCTGCTACAAGGGCACATTGACAGCTTACATTGACCACATAGTCCATCAGGGTGTCCCAGTCCTTTTCTGCTAAGCTGTTTTCCAGATGCCTGAGCCCCAGCCTTCATTGCTGCATGGAGATACTCCCTCACAGATGCAGGATTTTATATTTGCCTTAGCCCTCATTAGTTTCTTATCAGTCCATTTCTTCAGCTTGTCCAGGTCACTCTGAACAGCAAGCTGTGCTCCTGCATATTGACTGCTCCCCCACCAAGTCCGGTGTCACCTGTGAAGAGGCTCAATGCCTCTGGTCACCAGTAAAACTGAACAGTATCAGCCTTGCTGAGATCAGGGCATGCAACACCTTTTGTTCTTCCATTGTCCATGGAACTGGTCAGTTCATCATGGAAATCAGTGGAATTGGTCAGGCACGATTTGCTCTTTCTAGATCCTTGTCACCTTCTTGCCTTTCATGTGATCAGCAATGACTTCCCAGAGGATTTGCTCTGTAATCTGCCCAGGGGTTGGGGTGAGGCTGATTGACCTGAGTCATCCTGCCTACCCTTTCTGAAAATGGATGTGATGATGACCTTTTCCCAGTCATCAGAAACACCCACTGACTGCAGAGACCTTTTGAAGATGATGGCTGTCTCAGTTTAAAAGAAACCAAGATGTCTATCAAGGAAAGGGAGGAATCCTTCTGGACTAGGAAGGGGGTTTCTCCTCAAAAACAACCACAACCTTTGACTTTAAGACAGTTTAAACAGAAAATGTAGAGAAAAGGATAACACTTCTTTTCTACAAATATGTATATATGTATAGACAAAATAACTCAGAGCAGAACAAACAGCAACACTGAAACCAAAACTTTCAAACCAAGCAAGTCCTGTCTTTGCCCTTCGGGGCAGTTCCATTCACAGACAGCAGGAGGCGATGCCATGCCTGAGTCACTGATGGGCTCCGGGGAGGCAGAGACGGGGACAGGGAGAGGCACTGGTTCCGAAACTCATGTGGGAATGGTGGCCACAGGGATGGGATGAAACCTTTCCCGTGGGCAGTGCAAGGACCCTCTCACTGTCTTTTGTCCAAAAGCTCTGGGGACAGCAACTCCTCTGCCAATGGCGCTGGCCCCTCGATGAGCCTGCAGTGAATCCAGGCAGTGGTGATTGTTCCCTCAAAAGAATGGCCCAGGGTGTGTGAAGTCGAGGGGTGAGCCAGGACTCTGCTCCCTGTGCTTCCACCAGCCCATCAAGCAGTGGCTGGCACCCAAGCAGATGGAGGACAGAAGTGTAGCAAGAAACAGGAAACCACCTCCCCCAGTCCTCTCCCCAGCCATCACATTGGAATGCAAAGCTATCAGCCATCCCTTTCTTTAGGCTTTAGACACTTAGCTGCCTCTGGGACAGATAGTGAGGGGGCTGGGCTTCAACAAGCCATCTC
>VXBX01008609.1:3118496-3144802 GCA_013400415.1 Scytalopus superciliaris
AAAAAATTCCATGAAAGGTTTTGAAACTCTAATAATGGTTCTTTTAGCAATGATGTCAACCAGCTCCCTCAGTATCCTCAGATGTAGCTGATCTGCTCCCATGGGTTGCATGTGCTCCATTTGCTTAAGTAGTCCCTGACCCTTCTTCTCCTGCAGATACCATGTCATTCCCATAGAGTCTGTTGGTAGCCTTCAGGGTCTGCAAGCCTGAGGACTCAGCTGCCTAGTGAAAACTGAGAGGAAAAATAGAAATGGAGTATCTCTGCCTTTACCATGCCTGTTGTCACTCAGTCCCTTTCTCCATTGAGCAACATACCCACATGCACATTGATCTTCTGCCCACTGGACATATTTCTCTTCAGTAAACATAAAGACAGAGTAGGCTGATTAACTTAGTCTTCATTAATTTTCAAAAGCCTAGAAAACAATTACTTCATATTTCAGCTCCAAATAAACCTTTGTTTTGTGATTGACTGTTGCCATTACCAACCTGCACTTGGCTGGTGGCATGTTTGCAGTGGTTGATAGCTGCCTTCAGCAGCCTGGCAGGCTACTGCCACCACATTGCACAAGGAGCAAGGGCTTTGATCAAGCATCAGCATCAGAGTTTCCAAGCTTTTATTCTTTGTTGTGTTCTGACTTGTACAATGGTTTTAATTACTTGAAGAGTGATTTGTGGCAGGGGAACACAGCCCCATCATCAGTGCAGTCTCAAGCAGTTACTGAGCCTGTGCTGATGTGGATCACCAGAAGTCTTCCAGCTCTTTGGAGGTTCCTGCTGGTGTGCATCGGGACATATGCTTGGTTTACTTGTCACATACAGCAGTTTTGTAGGACTGGACTTCTGACACGAAATAGTATTTAGCCAAATAAAGATGTCAAAGATTACACTTACCTTCTGAACTAGCACTAAAGGAAGGTGGTACAGAAGATGCTTGTAAAGTATTTAGAAGCATTTAAGGGAAGAAAAGTATTTCTGCTGCTGTTCTGCAATGTTTTCTTTTGGGGGCAGCTTTACTCATGGGAGTAAAGGCAGATGTTATCTTTATTGGTTCCTCCAGTGTTCAATGCCTCTTGAATGTTGGACTGTACATTTGGATGCCTGATTTAGCCCATGTTTTAAACATCAAGGCTATGGTAAAAATCAAAACGTGACTTACCCTGAGCAGAGCAAACAAGGCAGTTTCAATCCTCAAACTCATAAAGAGAATGCCCTAAAAAACATTTGTGGAGTGCAGTGGGGGGGTGTCTTGATAATAGTGACTGGAATAAGTAGTAGTATTTATGAGAATGTAAAACTAAATTGGTGAAAAAGAAGAAATAGTTTATCTCATTAGCTTCTCTACCAATGCAGTCTTTTCTATAATATCCATTGTAATAACTATTCCAGGAGTTGCTTGCCTGCCAAAAGAGATGTGTTTCCATGGAGCACACAACACGCTGAGGGTCTGCATGGCTTCCAGCAAGGGTGAGGAACGGATTCCAGGTGACTTTAATGCCTTTTCAATCCGGGTCTAAAGCCTACAGTTAGCCCTAGACAACAGTTAATTAAGACCTTCCTGTGCTTAAAGGCCCTGATCCTCTGTAGCAGGCAGTGCCAGATTACTGAGGCAAAAATTGCTTTATAGATCTTTAGGCTGCTGTAAAGCTATTATAAATTAGTCTTGGCTACTTGTGAGCCTGAAGACTACATCTGGCAACAAGGGAGGAACATGGTATTGATACTACACCCTCCAGCTGAAGAAGGGAAGGTTGCATGCATGCAGCCACTATTCCTGCTTTGAATTACCCAGCATTTCCCCTGGTGGAGAATCATCAGAAGAGCAAGATTGCTGGGTCTCTGGCTCTTTTGCATCCCCCTTAAATGGCAAAGATCAGCTGAGGCACACCTGAGAATTGAAGCTGCACAGCTCATTTCATTTAACATGCTAATATATTTTCTTCCTGCTTCTGAGCTCTATGGCAAATGGTAAAATTTTGATTGGTTTTAATTGCACAGTATGTTAAATTACAACTAAACACTCATCATATATTAATTACCCACAGCTTTTTGAAGACACTTGTTGACATTGAACCATTACATAGATGTACATCTCATAAAATAGTTAATCTTCAGTAAGTTTGTTTCTTCAATCATTCTGTAATTATTTTTCTCTAACTATAGTTAGATTTGGTAGCATAAATTATAAAGTGCCAGATTATTATTTAAAACAGTATTTTAAAAGTCTAAGCTGTGTAAGTTAATCCTACAGAAATATGTCTTTAATAATCAACTGATATTTTTAAAAAATGCAATTAGAATCTTATTAAATTTAAATTAAAAGCTTATATGAAAAACAATTTAAAAATAGATATTGAAACCTAAGATTTCACACTCTTCAGTGTTTGCTCCAATTACAATGCAGACTTAAGAATTTAATAATTTTTTCCAGGTGGACAAAAACAAAAAGGGCTTAAATTTGTAGCTAGTTTCAGATTTTAAAATAAACAGGCTATTTAAATGGAAGGACATGGTTTGCCATGTTGTACCCACATGGGAACATTTAATTTTAAACACATCATAAAATTAAGGAGATTAACATTTTTAAGCAACTTTGTGCCATTTGAAGGGAGATTTTATTTTTATTTCAGAAACTGAACTGAACTTGGTTTTTCCAACATGCAAATTCTGGGTCCACAATAGGCACAGAGAAGTAAAAGCAAGGATGCTATGGCCAGGTGTTCATTTTCACAGGATGAATTAAAGTGAAAAAGTCTGAAGAGACCACAGGGTACAAGGGCGTAAAGTATAGGGAGTGTGCTCAGTCACGGAAGTGACGCTGAGCTCGGTGCAATTGGTTAAGCCTAAAGCCATGGTTTGCTCTCCTTCCTTTTGTAGAAGGGTAAAAATCCCAGCTCTTAGTTATTAGTACACAAATTTTGGCTCAGTACTTCCAAACTGTGCTGTTGAAAGGTTCTTTTCTTACCATAGAATATTGAAATATGTGCTTCGTATTTCTTGTATCATATCCACAGAGCAAAACCAGATTTAGACATAGAAACAGAGAGACTCCTGCAGAGAAAGCAGCAAGAAAGGGCGGAGGCAGAGGATGAATTCTTCCTGGTGTTGCACAGAGATGTGTAATATATGATCTGTAATTTTAGGCTGTGCTTTTTGAGCTCAGATGTTCCATAGTTAGTTGATAGTTTCACATACTGATATCTATCAGGATAACATAATAGCTATATGACAGTCATGGTTTTACTGACTTTCAGTTACTCCTAAGTAATTTTCAGGCTTTCTGGGAAATTTTGCCATCTTTACTATGTATTTAATGAGCACAGAAGTCTATCAAGTGTTCATTGTTCTCAAAGGATTGCCTCAAGGGATGCTTGCCTTTTTTTTTTTTTTTTTTTTAATGGAAAGAAGATAATTAACTTATTGGAAGAAAACCAGGCACATTGGAGCAGGGTATCCTTATGTTTTCAACACTTTGGACTGGGTTTTCTGAAACATCTCTTTTCATCTCAGATGCAGGATTGGGTCACTCACTCCTGATGAAAATAGTGGAGTGACTGAAACATGGTTTTCTTTCTCTAGAATGTTTGTAATAATCACACTGTATCATCAACGGTATGACTTGTCTGTCTCACTGGATGTCTGAAGAAAAGGATGGTCTTGCACCAATCAAAGGGTAGTGGTGTGGACAAACACAGCATGTCATTTGATCTTTCATATCCATCATGTAACAGCACATCTTCTGCACCTCTGCATGTTACCCTTTGTGTAAAAGGCCTGTAAATGTATGTGGCTTATATGTCAATCATCATGGGGAGTTATTTTTTGCTTTAGTTTCAGAAGAAATGCTGAGCTATGAAAGCATATGGGAAGCAGCAAGTAGAAATGCCTAGAAACAGGAGGGACTCTGTGACATGGGAATTTGTGGTCCTACTAGGAAAGGGCATAGGCGGGCCAAGGGTGGCTGTCTGGCAGATGTATTGGCTGCGTTCTGTGAAAGAGACCTCTCGGTAGTTTGAAATACTGCCATACCCACAAGTTTGTATGCAGAACTTCACTGGAAAGACACTGAAGGTCTGAACCAAAGTCCTTCTTCTTTGCTGGGGGTACACTTGCTTCCCATTCTGGTCCCATTGAAGTGTACTGTAGAAACTGCTGATACAAATTAAGTATTTATTAGCATAGAAAAGGCTTGTGTAACATAGTCCTTCATGCTTTTCATTGCCTACTTGAGCTGTTACTATGGATGGGCTTGATACTTAAATCCTTCTTTTGTCTAAATAGAGGAGCACTTTCTGCTTTACAGAGGATTTACTTTCTAAGGAAGGATTTGTAAAAAATGGATTTCAGTCTTCTTTCTGCCCTCAGAACGCTGTTTCTGTTACTAAACTCAGATGTCCCAAGTAAAATATCTGCCTGCCTAGCAGCAACTCATTAGGTTGAAGGACTTCACTTCTGCCTTTCTGAGCCCTTAGTATGTGCTCCAGACAAAGACTTAAAACTACTATTATGCTCCTGTAGAGGTCAAGAAAGAGTCCTGCCATCTATAACATTCATGAGATGAGATGAATGTTCAGTTCTTATTCCTCAGTCTGTGGAAACTCAAAGCCCGAAACATTGGACCAAATCATCCTTATGGCAGTGCACTTGGGCAACCTTTGAAGAGTCTCTACAAGGACCTTCAAACTGAATTTACTTTCCCTCTTTTCCAGATATTCATAATCTCCAGTGACTACAAGAGAGTGAACAACCAGCTTAGTCAGAGATGTCTCCTTTATTGGGTAAGCAAAGTCCAGCTGCAGGACATTCTTGCTCCTCAAAATTTTAACCTGAATATGCTTCATGGTGTTTAGCTCTATTGTTCTCTTTGCCCCTCTGCCCACTTTCCTGAGTAGTGGTAGATCTTTTAAACTCTGATAGCTCTCTAATGGATTAGCTACAAAATATATGTGTATAACAGATTGGAGCCCAAGTACTACAGTCAAGAGAATGCTGGATGATTCTCATTCCTGAATGTTTTATGCCAGGAGTCTTACCAGAAGTTTCAAATATTTATTCTTAAGAATACAGTGTTTCTTAAGTTCACTACTTTACATTTTTTTGTAGTACCCATCTATAAAATCTGTAACCCAAAATAATTATCAGAACTAAAAAATTGGTGAAAGAAAGGAAGGTGTTTATAGTTTATTATCATTATGATAGTGAGAGATTTCAATTTCAGTTAGATGGGTGAAGCAAATGTATGTTATATATAGGAAGCATAAAAATTTTAAGTGCTGCTTTATAAAAAGAATTATGCATTTTATATATTTCTCAGGCTCACTTTCAGTTTGGAAAATCTTGATTTCTTTTAAAATGGCTTTTATATAATGAATATCTTCTGAATTTCTTAAACCTTTCACATACCCTATGATTAGGGCCCAGAGAAATCAAAGGAGTGGATTCCTTGTGCTGCAGATCGGGTGTTGAAGTTTTAACATCCTATTTAGATGGAACAAGCAAAATGATCCTGTTTGCCCTTTCTGATCATCTTGTGGCACAGACAGCTGGTGAACACAAGGTGTTTTTTCTGGTTTTGTGACCTTCTGATTTGTGGAGTTTTGTTGTTCGTAAGCTGTAATATGAGATGGCTGTGAGAGAATGGGTCAGTCACTTCATTCTCTCTTCAGCATTTTACCAGGGTGAAAGGATCAGTATGACAAAGGCTATCTAATGTCAGAACTTATGAATTATTCAGGGATTTTGAAAGGTTAAACAGACATTCCTTTACTGGCTGAATTATTAATCTTGTTCATTTATGTCTATAAAGAATGATGAAATTAAAAGTATGAAAGCAGTGACATTTTTTTCATATTTTTTCCAACAGTAAGTTTGATTCTGCTTCCTGATAGCTCTTTTTAAGTGTTTATTAATATTTCATCCTCAGAATTTCCTGTGGTTTGAAATTCTTTTACTGACATGAAAACAGTTGTGATTTGAAAAACAGAACTGTGTTGAAACTGGTAATACATAAAGCATTTGAACTTATTAATATGACTCAGAAACAGGATAGAAGTAAAAGGTGCCATTTCCTATGTGTAAATGGAAAACCTATGAAGTTGACGCCTGGAAATCTCTTGTGATTGCATTGACAGATCATGAAAATAGCAGGATCCACTTATAGAGACTGGCTTGAAGGACCTAAAGATCTAGTATCAGTCCCAGCAGAGACTTTGTGTGAAGTTAGTTTGTACAAGGAACTGCTATAGATGTAGTGAAATAGCTTCAGAATAGTTCCTTCAGAAATTGTTTCTTTGGGAACCTGCTGTTTTCTTTAAAGGGCCAGGCAGGACAGAAGAAGGGATATTCCCGTGCTTTTTAGTAAACCCCTCCTAGAAATAAGAAAATTGCACTGAATTTCCTTTGCAAGGTTTTGGTAGCAGGAGGGCTACAGGAGTGGCTTCTGTGAGAAGCTTCCAGATGGTTCCCCCACGTCTGACAGAGCCAATGCCAGCTGGCTCCAAGACAGACCCACTGCTGGCCAAGGGCAAGCCCGTCAGCGATGGTGGTAGTGCCTTTAGGATAACAGATTTAAGAAGGAGGAAAAAATCCCATTCAGCAATCTGCAGCTGGGAGAGAGGAGTGAGAATATGAGAGAGTAACAGCTCTGTAGACACCAAGGTCAGTGAAGAAGGAGGGAAGGAGATGCTCCAGGTGCTGAAGCCAAGGTTCCTCTGCAGTCCATGATGAAGACCATAGGGAGGCAGCTGTTCCCCTGCAGCTCAAGGAGGTCCACGGTGGAATGAAGATCCACTTGCAGCCTGTGGAGGACCCCACACCAGAGCAGGTGGATGCCCAAAGAAGACTATGACCCCAAGAAAAGCCTGTGCTGGAGCAGGATCCTCTCAGATCCTGTGGGGCCATGGAGACAGGAGCCCATGCTAGAGCAGTTTTACTGGTAGAACTTGTGACCCTACAGGGGACCCACGCTGGAGCAGCCTGTTCCATAAGGAATGTGCCCCATGGAAGGGACACAAGCTGGAGCTGTTCATGAAGAACAGTAGTCCATTGGAAGGACTTATGTTGGAGAAAATTGTGGAGGACTGTCTCTCGTGGGAAGGACCCCCTGGAGCAGTGAAAGAGCATTGGGAGTCCTTCCTCTGAGAAGAAAAGAACAGCAGGCATAACGTGTGAACTGACCACAGTCTGACACTGCACCACTGTAGGGAAGGAGGTAGGAAAAATCAGTAGTGAAATTGAGCCCAGAAAGAAGGGAGGGGTGTGGAGAAGGTGTTTTAAGATGCATTGTTATTTCGTATTGCCCTACTCTGATTTGATTTGGAATAAACTAAGTTCCCCAAGATGGGTCTGTTTTTCCCATGATGGTAACTGGTGAGTTGTCTCTTCTTGCCTTTATTTCAAACCATGAGTCTTTCATTATAAACTGAGATTTGGGAATGGTAGGGACCCTTTATCAATAATTTGGACAAGGGGCTAAGGATGGAGATCGTGAAAAAATCTCTTGACCGAAAGGGTCGTCGAACATTGGAACAGGCTGACCAGGGAAGTGGTGGAGTTGCTGTCTCTGGAGGTGTTGACAAGGTGTGTAGATGTGGCACTTTGGGCCATGGTGTATTGGTGGACTTGACGCTGCTGAGTTAGCTGTTGGACTCAGTAATCATAAAGGTATTTTCCAACCTAAATGATTCTATGATTTTATGATTCTATGATGTATGTTCAGAATGAAGCATTTCAGTACTGTGAAAGGAAATAGTGAACTGAAGGGTCAACTTACAGCTGAAACCATTTGTTTCAAACAGTATATTCAAAGTGGGTTTTAAGGGCAATTCAAAGCTTAAAATGTTTTAAAGACATAAAAAGTTCCTAAATTCTAAGGACATCAGTCTTCTGAGAAGGACACTCAGGTTCTAAATTGCATGGTGCTAGCGTGATAAGCACAGAAAATGGCCCCTGGGCTGCTCATTACCTTGGGAGTGCATAAGGAATACTATTGAGTTTGAGCTTCCTTGCTACCTGTCCCTATGCAGAGACCAGTGGTCTTTCTTTTCCTTCTGAGTAGAGGGGTACAGATGTCACACTTATATTTACCTCTCAGACACACGCTGTTAAATTCTGCTGGGATCACCAAGCATTTTTATTGCAAGTTTCTTTCCAATCTGGATCATTCTGATCAGATAGATTTTGGAGTGACTCCACGTGCTGTTATTCTCTGAGGAGACTTTAAGCTTTGGAGAAAAGCATGGGAAGAGGCACCTGGCTCAGCTGCAAACCCAGGTAATGTGTCCAGTTTGCAGCCACACACTCACAGGACTCAGTTACACAGCATGTTTTCTTCAGTGGTGAAGCTGTCATAATAAATTCCTGCCTATGTGTCCCACCCTTCCTCTCCAGCTCTTCATCTGCAGCTGTGGACTTGCCCTGTAAGCCTGGTCAGTAAAGATGTACTGAGTTAAAAACAGCTCTGTTATTCAGCAGTTGTTTCAGGGTTGGCTGAGAGCAGAGCTCCACAACAGCTGTTCCAGCCCAGCTGGGAGACAGTGGTGTCTCTGGCACCCATGTGGATCAGTGTAGGCTGCTCTCACAGAGGTGGTGTGATGCTTTTGTGCAGGACCTGAGTGGACCATTAAGAGCTCACCCACCACTGGATGTGGTTCCAGCACAGCAGGGTGAATCAAAGTAAAACAGGACCATGGGTTTGGTCCTGCTCAGCATGACCAAATGTTTACCATGGAGCTTGTTGGATAAAAGCCTTGAGTTAGCTCACATGATCATGACTTCTGCTGCGACTTTCTTGCTGCTGTTCTTTGTATATCTATCTTGTATTACTTAGAAGCCCTTTGTGCATCTTTTATGTGGGAGCTTACAGAGCAGCAAATACCAAGACTCCCATTGTGTTCTCACCTCTGTTGGTGTCAATCAAGTTCAAATCTCTCGAATTTAAGGGGTTTAAACTGATATAAAACTTGATTGAGGATATAAACAGGCTCAAAGCTTAATACTATAAAAACCTAACTGAGAAATATAATACACTGAAACTGAAAGCAAGTGCATGTTTTCAACGGTAACGGGGAAACATTGCAAAGGTAGACAGCTACAAATAGGCAATACTAATTAAGTTGTTAAATTTACAAAGAAAATGTATTGATTTGTTCCTTTCAGGAGAGTTAGGTTGTATGGTCCCATGAACTGCAATACACACAGTTAAAACTAATAAACAAGCAAAGAAATGAACAAATAAATGATCAGTGGCATGACTATTTTGTGTATCATGGCAACCCCCCCAAAATCATTTATTCCATCATTGTTGCAGTTAGTTTACCTTCTGCATTATGTTCATAACTTAGTGAAAATTGCCTGCCCAGATTTACTTCTTTAATGAAGTGTATAAGTACAAGTGACACAAGTTTGGGACAATATATGTATTGATACCAAATATTTAATCTTCTGCCCTCAGTGTCCACTTTTTTGCCTAAATATATGTGATGTTACAATAGCATCTGTGTTTCTGTATTTTCAGTGTCCTCCACAAAATTTGTAGCCCAGTGTTTTGTTGATAACAGAGATACACGACTTTAATTGTATCATCCTGTTTTGTTTGGAGGAGTCTCATTTTAAGATTGGATTCATCTCTCCTGCCTTCCTTTTCTAGCTCTCTGTTTTTGTCCATATTTGTTTCTTACCTGCCCCCTTCACCCCATTTTCTTCTGATGCTCTGTGAATGTTTTATTTATGCAAAATTTAACCTTAGAATCTCCGCTTTTTTCTCCAGCCTGGCTTGGTATGGTGGACATAAAGCTGGAAGATTTAGATCTGTAGTTGTAGGTAGATGTCTGAGCTGAATAAAGTTTTTCTTAGTTTTCTTGTTGAAAAAATGAGTTGGATTTTCTTTAAACTGCCTCATACTTCTCATGGTAAATGTTTGCTGTGGGGGCATGCGGCAGGCTGATGGGTTTGAACCATTGCCTGTAACAAGAGGGCAGATATTTGTATGTTCCGGTGGTGCCCCCAGCAAGGAAATCTTTCTAGGTAGGGTTTCTCTCAGGGCAGCTTGTCGCAGCCTGGGGAAAGGTGGTGACTGTGGAGAGTCAATCATGAGGAGGTCAGTGACACCTTTATCAAGTTGCCTCTGTATTGGGATGTAAATGTTGTCATCTACTGCCTTAAGAAGGTCTTTAAACCTCATGTCCTGACAAGGTAAAGGACTTCTGGTAATAATTCTGTTTTCCATCAGTGGCTGTGGAGGCAGTTTGCTTGTACTTGTCATTGCTTGGATGTTTGAAAAGGGAGATTGCTTATTTACTGCTGTTGATGGTGATTTCTCATGAAGACATGGTTTTCTGCCCTCTGTCAGGTTTCCAAAATCATTCTGATTCTTCTGAGAGTCCAGAAGTCGCTGATAAATGGGCTCACAAGGTATACTTTTGCTTGATGACTTAGGAGGCCTAAGGTGGACCAACCTTTTGCCTGCAAACTTGGAGACTAAATAGAATATAGAATAAATCAGATTAGCTTCTGCTGGAATGGTATTTTCAAGAAAATAACATGTTAATATCAAATCAGCTGCATCCCATAATAAAATCAGTATTTGTAAAAGCATAAATGAAAGTAGATTTTGACATAGAATGAAATTTTGCGCCAATTATTTAAAGCAAATGGTGATCTGTATGTAGACAGTCATCAGTTTTTTGGTTGGGTGAACAGTTTCTATTATCACGTCAGTATAAATGTGTCTGGCTTAATTTTAGTGACTACTATAGAATCAAAGAATCATAGAATAGTTTGGATTGGGAGGGACCTTACAGATCATCTCATTCCAAACCCTCTGCCATGGGCAGGGACACCTTTCTCCAGACCAGGTTGCTCAGAGCCCCATCCTACCTGGCCTTGAATACTTCCAGGGATGGGGCATCCACAACTTCTCTGGGCAACCTATCCATTTATGCTTCTGGGGATATTTGTCACAGTAGTTTAACCATGTGAACAGCTGTGGTGGTGCAATAACTGGAGCAGAAATAAATTCAGATCTGGAGTTTGATTATCGAGTACTCTGCATCTTCTATAGTTTTGAGACAATGGAAAATGATGTCATGAATGTGAGTACAACCCCTTATTGAATATACTGAAGTTGTGACACTTGCACCATGCTCACATTCATCCTAGGGATGTAAATAAATGCCTCTTTTTTACTCATAAATGTCTATTCTTGGAAGTGCTTTAGCAGTACTTGTGCCATCCCAGGGTGATTCATAAAGGAACTAACCTACACAATGACATGGAACAGTTCTTTGTAATCAGTATCTGTAGAATATGCACTGAATCAGATGTTCACCTGCTTATTTTTTCACCTGGTCAAAATTAAATCTATAACCAGACTTGGGACTGGGAAACAATTGCTTGAAACACTTGTAGTTTCAAAACAAAATGCAAAGATATTTCTATAGCATTTTCAGGAATTTTGTTCCCTTTTTTTTTTCCTTAAACAGATATCCTTTTACTCTTTTAGACTAAGAGGCTAAGACTGTTAGTCTTAAATGGTACCTTTAGACAAGTCTTCTTGGTTTTCTAATGTAATTGCAATCTCATCCTCTTGAATAACATCTGGCACTGCCAGGGTTAGTACAGAAGGAAATGCTCTGTTGCCATAATTCCCGAGGTTTTCCAGAGTGTGCATTTCAACCTTCTCGGAAATCTTAATTTCTGCCTCCTTATTCAACTGTTTATCAGGACAAATACTGTGTTTTTCTATTTCATTTTCCCTCTGTAAGATGATCAGACATCATATGATTAGTAAGGGATAAAAAAGCTCCTTAAACTTTCAAAACTCCTGCAGTATAACATGTGCAATGGGAAATCTTGTTTTTACACAAGTTACACACATCAACAATTTAATCTGAGCAGACCTCATGCCAGAGGTTCTTCCTGAAACCTGGTTGTACATGGGCTGGCAGACCTTTCCTTTTACCACACAGACTACAGGGAGAAAGGTTTCATGGAAATCCACTGGAGATCAAGATGCCATCTTTGGAGAGCCAGTGGCACTTCCTTACGGCTTATGGCTCACCAAGTCTGCTAACAAATGTAGAAGTCAGATCAAGGTACCACAGAGCTCGTGCTGCAAAACAAAAACATCACAGGATGCTGTGAACCACCCAAGATCCAGGAGGAAGATTGCCATGGGACTGTTGCTGTTTGCTGTGAGGGAACGTAGTCAACACAAGAGTAGACCAGATCTGGGAAGATTTTGCAGCAGAATTGCAGCAGGAAGGCCTCCCTGGAGCTGTGGTAATAGGACTGCTCCTCCCAGAAAGAACATGGGCTTCAGGACCCACTCTTTCCTGCAGTGTGGTTACCCTCACTCCTACAAGCATTGTCCATGCATATAGGGATGTGTTCTCATATGTAGGGCGCTTGTCTGTCCCATGATCCAAGTTTTCAGAGTCCACACTGTGGCAGCCTCACACACACACTGAGTTTCAGGTATCAAAACCTTGTCAAAATGCAAGGGCTACACAGTGTAATAAATCCCTTCCTACAGAAATAAGTGCTGTGATGAGCTGATAGTGCCATGCACTGCTTCTGTCATAAACCATCTTTCCTCAGGGCTGGCGCTTCTGAAAATGACATTTCTGAAATGTAAAATCACAGAATATTCTGAGTTGGAAGGGACCCACAAGGATAATCAAGTAAAACACCGTAGTGAATGGTGCATGTGGAGATCAAACCTGTGACCTTGGTGTTATTAGCGCCATGCTGTAATGTAGTTTCTAAAACCAAGACAACTATCCACACAGGTATTACAGTTCATTACCAAGTTTTTGTGGGGTTTTTTTTGCTGCTCTTCATATCATCTTTGACAGATCCACTTTGTTATAATGCTACCACTTCAAGAATTATCTATAGTGAGTTTTGATCTTTTCACTGCCGTCCACACATAATGCAAACTTCTTGCTTCCAGAATCAGAGAAGTAAATTGTTTTACTATAGTATATTTATCTTTCATGGCTTTCTTCTATTCTTTGCCTTGCAAAGTACTCTCCTTGTAAAAAATATGTTTTTAATCTAACATGCCGTTATAAAAAGTGGATGTAATTTGTGGAGAAAAGGCACTTTTGATAGCTTGCATGTATTTTGTGAGTTAACAAAAATGTTTGGAAAAATTTGAAGGGCCCCAAACCTCAAACTTGTGGGGTCACCCCATCCTTCCTACATGTTTGCAGGAACCAATCACAATTAAGGAAATTATTTTAAAGGTATTTATAAAAAGAAACACAATATGTTTAAGTTGACAACATATTGCTAAAACCACACTAGATCAATTGGGAATTTGAGATGTCATAAGTATTTTAGGCTATGCAATCAAATAGTCTCCCAGGATTTTACACACTGCTAGTTAAGAAAACAAATTTTCATCTTACATTTTGCAAGCTGTCACCTTATATACAGTATATCGGAAAACTTGCCATGACTGGTTTTACTGCCAGACCTCTTAAGAGCTAATTGGTTAAGCACCTGGGCAGGAAGCTTTTTGGCAGAAATGCTATTTTCTGCAAGGACTAGCTATAAAGTTCTGGATGGCAAATTGTGATCATTAAGGCTCCCTCTTCTACAACAGAACACATAAAATGTAAATACATTGCTTGCAGAAATTACGATGCATAAAAAGACGGGCTGTGTTTTAAGTTTATCCAGTGATAAACTTAAACTTACAGCTCAAATTTAAACATAGAACAGATCTTATGCTTTTTCCAGAGTAAAGCTTTCAGCAGACTTCTCTAGTTGCACACAGAAAAATGAGACTCACATCTGTTTGCATCCACCAAAACTATTATTTGCATGTACAAATGTTAACTTGTGTATATGAGATGTTGCAAATACAATGACTCACAGTGATTTATCAAACACAGGGGTTTTGTACAAGAAAAGCAATTTCCACAGACTTTTTTTTTTTCAGTCGCAGATTAGAAGTTGTGCTGAAAATTTGTCCCCAGGAAATTTTACGTTTCTTGGTATTGTGTGAAAAATCATAGCGTATTCTGCTGCCTGGAATGAGTTTAGTGCAGTGGTTTGTGAATATGCGTTTGAATTCCAAACAATGTTTTGGGCTGATTGTGTTGGTGGAATTTTTTATTGCTTGTTATTCATGGGCATTGTTATGAATGCAATTACTTTTCCGTTTGTGTTGATATCTGATATGTTTGGTTCTTTTTGGACAGACTATTCAGAAGAGCCAGATGCCAACTTTCTCTACAATTCACTGAGGGGAGAGGAGGCTTCTAATTTGATCAAAAATACTCTAGTATTTTACCATAAATTTTCTACTTTATAAATATTATAAATCTCTCTTTTCATGGGAAGACAGGAATATGCAATAGTCTTTATGGTCCTAGACAGAAATAATGCAAATTAATGGCAATTTGTTTTCAGGTTACTTCATTTTATCTGTGTCTGTTAGTTGTTACTTATCTGTTTACATAATTTACATTGAAATTTGAACTAATTTAGATGCAAATGCTAATTTTGGTGCCTTAATTTTATACACATAAGTTGTCTTGGTGAGCTCAGTGAAACTATCCACATCCTTAAAGTTAAAGCAGATGCATACGTTTGCAAGATCTGAAGAGCTGAAAGGAAATTATGTGATTTAAAGATGGATCACACACTGCTAGTAATAGATAGCAAATAGTTGGCTTTATGCAGACTAGAGAGAACATCTATCTATGCATTTTGAAATATCCTTGGCATAATTTGTAATTCAAATATCAAATGCCCATACTGTTGTAATTAAGCTCCAGTAACATCAGGCTCTCAACAAGAAGAATAAAAAGTGGGAAATTTACCCCTCACACTCAGTTACCAATCTTTATGCTTCTTCCTCAGTTTCAGCTCTATGGCCGGGTGGTCAGAGAAGTGCATTACAGGCTGCCAAAGAGGTGGCTGAATTTGGCCTCTTTTAGACCAAAGCAGAGAATCCTTTCCCCAAGATAATCCCTCGCCAGCTGCCTCCTCAGAGGGCTGTGCCAGAGCAATGTGGGCTAGTCTCCAAGGGAGCTGGGGGCTGCTCTTGGCTCTGCTTCTGCCCAGAAACGTCATGCCACCCGTGTGGGGCTCTGCCTTGGAATCCAAGAGATGCATTCTTTTCTTTTCCCTATATACTTCACATATGCTTAGGGCTAAGTTTTGCCATTGTGCAAGTGTGTGCAGAAAGCAGCTTTAGCTGAAGAACAGGCCAGAGGATATTGGAAAAATAAGAACATTGATTGAGTAAGAATGCCCAACTTGATTTCTTAGCGAGCCTTCCTCTCTTTCTCCCCTGTTTTTGCCCACACCTTAGCCTTGCTGGGCAATATGAATATTATTGAACGTTGGAGAAACTGGCATAACATGGTAGCACTGATAGTCATGATTTCAAAGAGCTCCTGGGGAGGAGTGATTGCATAAGTTGTACAAAAGGCTTGAATAAGAAATGATTAAGAGGTGATCTTTATTAACTGCAGATAGTTGCACAGCCTAACTGCTAGCAAGGGAGAAATATTAATTTTCATGATAGAGAAGAATATAAGATGGAGTAGTGGGGCAAAAATAAGAAACAAATGATGCAGAGGGGTTATCTGGGGAAATGCAGTGGGTTTACAAACACTGTTTGGTAACAAAATGATGCAAATTGTACTAGTAGCAGGCTTTGTGTTTACGAGTTTAAAGGTAGCATTTACAAACTTCGTGCTGACAAACACAAGGAAACAAACTTTTAATGGCATGGAAAGATGGCATGAATTGGTCTGTTCTAGTTTCTTAATTTCTATGTCTTAGGAATAGATATTGGGAGGTGTTGCTTGTGGTAGAGTCCACTCTGCCAAATTTAGGCATTTAGCTTGTGCCTGTATTTCAAGTTCTCAGCAAAGATGTCCCCCTAAAAGTGAGTAATTTCCCTGTGAAACCATCAGAGATTCTGTTCACAAATTTAAGAACTCCTCTCACTGAACATGTGATGATTTGCAGATCAGCATTGGTTTGTGATGCAGAAGAAAGAACTACCCACCTGGGAGCTGTATGGAAAGGAACACAAGGAAGGTGTAGAAATGGGGAGTTGTGTTATGACACAAGTGAACAGATCCCCAGTTCACATACCAGGCATGTTCTGCTAGGTTTAGCTCAGCAAGGGGAAGTGCAAAGTCCTGGTCCTGGGACAGAACAACCCCAAGCACCAGTATGTGCTGGGGCCACCTGGCTGGAAAGCAGCTTGGAGGTCCTGATAAATACTAAGTTGACCATGAGCCAGCAGTGTGCCCCTGCTGCAGAGAAGGCTGATAGTATCCTGGGCTGCATTGGGAGTGTTGCCAACGGGTGGTGGAATGTTTATCCTTGGAGACATTCTAAAGCTGTCTGGACATGGCCCTGGGCAACCAGCTCTAGGTGGCCCTGCTTGAGCAGAAGGGTTGGATCAGACGGCCTCCAGAGATCCCTTCCAGCTTCAGTCACTCTGTCATCCTGTGATTCTGTGAAAGTCGCCACTGTTTTGAGCTGGGAGCTGGTCAGGTTATTTTGGGTCAGTATTGGTTTGGAATTAATGCTTAGATTGCAAAAATGTCAACACAGAGAAAGAAAATGTCAGTCATTCATTTGTTAAACTCTCCCTTCTGCAGCCTGCCTGGGAAATATATTTACCAGGACTTCAAAACAATAATTTGTAGCATTATTAACTTACAAACAACTATATTTGGTGTCTGTGCTTGAATTTAGCTTGACTCTCTACCTTAAGAGGGCATTTTGGATGCCAGGAGTGGCAGGAAGTAACATAGACCCTTAATCAGCTTGCAACTTCATCTACAAGATTGTTTCCCTCTTACACCTGGTTCGGATGCTGAAAGAGGTCATACAGGACATGAAACACTACCACTTGCCTGGCAGGCTAGATCTCTGCTGGCTGTAAATCAGCTTGATATCCACAGGTATAAGAAAGCTGGTCAATAGCCTTCACAATATGGGTCTTTTTGAGTCACTTATGATTTAGCAGATCCTACTTAAAATGGTAATACAAAAAAATTCACATATGTGAAGAAAAGCCTCCTCTCCCTAAGCATGCACACACACAACTCTCTAACTCATATTTTTGAGTTATGGTTCTGTCTGCAGACACTGCACAGACTGTTGCGACCTCGAGGCTGTGTGCTGGGATAGAGATCTGGATCTGCTCAAGCTCATCTGAATAATTTCTAGAGGAGTCGACTGGACCGTCTCAAAATACAGCTTCTCCGGGGCGAAGGCTTTGAATAGGAGGCTAATCGCTGATGTGTGGTGTTTTGTAGCTGAAACTTTTCCCATTGCACTTGTGTGTTAGAAGCTGGAATTTGGCTTCCTGTCTGCCTAGTTTCTGCCTGAAGCAAAATTTTTATGGCTGAGCTGTGAACCCCTTAGTGGAGACGGTTGTAAAAGAAAAGCTTACAGCCTTTTTGACTAATTGTGGCCTTACCAGTGATTACCATAATTTTTTGAATTTATTTTTAAAATTTTTGTCACCTCTGATCTCACTCCATGTCCCTGAGTGAGTTGGAGCTGGAGTGTGAGCATGAGATACAGTGGTAAAAACACACACAAAAAAGATGCTGGGAAAAGATTTTACAGTGTCCACAGCTTCCCACTCCCCAGACTTTGGATTAGGTCCTCCCAGACCAGTTAGAAAGTGAAGGGATGGCAAGGTCACTGAGATGCTAATGATCATTTTCCCAGTGGAAAAGTAATCTTATATGTAAGGCAAAATAATTCTCAATCCCATTATAACCAGCAGCTCATTTTTAAAATTCATTAGTCATAAAAAAAAAAAGGTATATTTATCTCTGGGAATAAAAAAAGTCTCATAAATTAATCACTTCACCAAGTGCCAGAAGGCCATTTTCTTGAGGCTGCTCTGCAACTTCACAACTATTTTTGATGAGTTTTTCACCATTCTATGGACAACTACCTTTTTTCCCATCTGCTGTGTGGCTACTGCATTGTTCCTCATAAAAATTCAGGGAGCACTTTATGCCTCTCATGATTGTTGTATCTTACCTGAGCTCTTTTGCGGTCTTTCTGGTACCTGAGTAGTTTCTTCAGCAATAAGCAATAAGAAGCCATGGCAGAAGAGGGTCTGTTATTTATTAAAATGTTGATAACTTCTGAAAGATTGAACTCCATCATTTCTGTCATGTAGTTTAAAACAACAGGATTCAGTTCACTGGGGCAAAGCCTGAAATATTAGGAAAACTTGTTTAAAAACAAGTGATGTGTTCAGGTACTATGTCAGAATTTACAGTAAGTGGACCATACACTTCTTGTGATGTAGCTGCAGTAAGCTAAGTGGATTCTACAGACAAATTATGATACACAGTTATGCAATGATCCCCTCTTGTCTGGTTACCCTAACTTCACTTCTGGGCTGAGGCGCTGTTACTGCATCATTAAATATCCTATTGTTGATATAATTGATTATTCAGAAAGGACACCCACCAGGATTAAGCCTGAAACATTAAAAGATGGAAAACAGCATTTTCTCATTTTAATCAAGTGTGTATATTTCAGTTCTCAGTACAGTAGCCTCAAATGGATTAACAGACAGTGTGTGTGCATGTGCATAAGAAGACAGGAAGACTGCCAAAGGCAGGAAAATCTTAAGAAAAAAAAAACAAAAACAAACACCTAAATAAAGTAAAATAAGATTTTAATTTTTATATAAATCAGATTGTGAAATAAAACATGCTTTGTTATAATGATAGTTGCTTTACTCACAGGCTTCTGTGAGTAGCAAAGTCTAATAAAGGCAGTGTAGAAATATGTCAGCCTTGGATTCTGAGATCCCTTAGACATTTTTTCAAGCTTCAGTATGAATGAGCACAGAAATATCTGAGGGGAGGGAAGGACGGCAAAGGTAGGAGCAGTGAGTAGTTCTCCCAGAACCTAACAAATTTCCCATAGATTTCTCACAACCATGGCTGTGACCGATAGTGGATCATCTGCATTAGGAAAAGTGCCAAGTGTCTTCTAGACACCATTGCAGATGGTGCAAATTACATAGGCCAAATTACTCTCTTTTTCAATTAGTGTGAAATACTGACTTCTACAGACCAATCTGGGTGTAAAATATGTGACCCATTACTAGCCACTTTCAGCAGTGAAGGTCATGTAAAAGGTCCATCACTGAACTTAGGTATTTAAAGACGTACAAAGCATGTTTTGCAGCCTCCCAGTATGAAAGATGAATAACATCTTGAAAGTTGGCAATGTTTATGTGAAGCATCATACTGCATATACCTATTTCAACATTTTATAATAATCTCAAACCATAAAGTGCCTTATTAAGAAAAAACAGAGGTTTGTTAAAGCCGGTTACAAAGATGGAGAATAAAATTTGTTAGAATAACAGGAATTTCAGTGTAATACAAAAATGTTGTTCCCTCAGGTGGACATGTGAGACCTAGTTTTGTAGGAAATTATTAGAAGCACACTGTCCAGAAATTAGTGGCAGCTGTGAGGCATACTGAGAATAAAATTATTGATACAATGGATATAAGCAGTTCTATAAGGATGTTTTCTCTTATCTAAGATTAATCCATGGTTAGAAAAGTTGTTGTGGTGTTTCCTGAAGTAAAAGTCTGTAATTTTGGAACAGCTTATAGTAAATAACAAAAATCTCTTAAAACAAAAACCAAACAATCTTAAACACACTTCCTTCCCAAATCCCCAACCCTGAAATCCCAAACTAGATGACAAATGTCAAACCAGTTACCTGTTCTCATAAGCAACAGTGTTCAGTATGTTCCTGGTGAAACCTTCGTTCAACCATTTGTCTTTTATTGCTTCTTTGACTCCAGGCCTCTTAGCAGGGTCAGGCTCAAGTAAGGACTGCATGAATTGTACAGCTCCTATGCAGTATTCCAATGAAATGGCTTATTTATTAAGAATACTTGATTATCTGACCACTGCATCATTTTCCTGTTTCAGAAATATGGCACTTGCTCTGCTTGTCCACACTGTAAGAGCCTTGGATAAAATTCAGTCTCTAGGGCTTTCCTCTGAGTCTGCTGTGGTCCCACACAGAGACCCTGTTTCGCCAAGATCATCTGAACAAGGTGGGCAGCAAGAGCCAAACCATGCTGGGATGCATGCTAGGGACCTGTGGGTACTGCTGTAGATACAATACTGGACCTCACTTCCTAATTTTCTTGATTTACCCCAGTGAATGCTGCCTATGGCATCGGTAGTAATTTCAGCATCAGGCTCACTCAGCATTTAATTAGGGCTTTGAGGAGGAGTACTTCAATGCCAGCTGAAGTTTTTTAACCCAGGAATTCTTTTCCTCACACAAAGAAGCCAATTGGATTGACAAAACTCTCTGTAACGAAGGACAGAGATGGACCCCTGTGCTCAGCTGATGTGTTATGCTTTGGCTTCCTGGAGCTGGGACAGAGAAAACTCAAACATTCCCATATGTCAATCACTCAGCTCCAACACTGCATAAAGTCCCTCTCCTTCTTTTTTTCTTCTTGGGAAAATTTCACTGAATTCTTCCACATTCCTTGGGGATCCTTTGAAATGAACAAAATGGCAAGTGAGCACTAAACTGGGAACATACTGCTCCTTTCACTTGTAATCCCTGTCAGAAGAACTTAGATCTAAAGTAGGCAAAGCTAGTTTACTACTGCTTTCTCACTAAATTCCCAATAGGCAAGAGAACAATGGAGTTATCCACAATCTTCCACTAACTGTGTGGGCTTTGTAGAAAAGCAGAGATAATGCATTTATTAGTAGAAGCTATAACAATAACGTAAATAAGAAAAAAATAGAGATATAATTATTGCTGCTATGGAGGGATTGTACAAAAATGAAGCTGCTATCTGGCAACCAATCTCCAAAGACAGAGAAATGAGAGGCTAATGTTCAAACATTCTTGACAGCTATGGTAGATATCCTCATACCATGTACTAGGGGAGAGAAAGAAATTGAATCATTGCATTATCTTAATACTGTACTCCAAACTAGATCCAGCTAGCTTAGTCTGCAACTGTCTGCTGCTTCCCAGTGCTTGGCTGCAGGCAGCCACTGAAGCTAAACTTGGTTCCTAGGCTCATTCTTGCCTAATGTCAGAGCAATGCTGTTCAAAATGATGGGGAGATCTGAACTCTTGCTGGTAGGTAGCTGGGCTAAATGTGTCTCATTCTGCTCTGCTTTCTGACTTGGTCAGTGAAGCTGTACGACGAGCTGTGAGAAGGGGCCTAAGCCTGTGATGGCCAACAGGGAAGACTGTAGTCTGGGTGGAGAGAAAATAGGGATTAAAGCCAGAGGTGTGTAGGAGTCATTGTAAAGCAGCAGAATTTTGAACTTTGAGGAAGTAAATTCTGGACTGCTGATTGAGACTGTATGTACACCAATGTGACTTCTGGGATTTAGTGCAATGGGTTGTAATTCAGGCTAGAACTTTTGAGAACTATCTTTCCTGGTTGTCCCAAAAGACTCCATTGACTGTACCTCATTAAAGATTGTCAGTAAAATTAATTGGAAAATGTTGTATTTCGGTTCTCTGTCATGACAAATATGAAAAGACTCATCACAAAAATAGCCCTCCCATTTCTTTACTATTCTCAATGTCATGGGCTTTGCCAGTAGCCAAAAGATAATGTCTTCAGGATAAAATAGCTAAGGTTTACGTAACTTATTTCTGAGAAAAACAGGAAAGAATGCCTGGTTATGTCATGCAGCACAGGACATACTAAACATGACAGTGGTCCCATTTACTGCACAGCTGCTCCACTTATGTAAAAGCAATGTACATTTTATTCCCCCTGTAAATAACAATGTTATTTTCCTACTAGCCTTCGATAAAGAAATATTACCTTAGGCTCAAAAGAGTTATTTCTAAATGTAAACAAAACAACTGGGAAAAGTACCTCTTATTTTCCAGAAGATTGCATTATTGTTAAATTCCCTTTATTGCATGGGTTAGAAGTTTTTTACATCAGCATTCTTTATAAAAACTGAAGTGATTTACCAGGAGAGATATCTGATGGAATAGGGCTGATTTCTCCAATTAACATCTTTTGGTGTAGTTGCTTGATATTAAAAGGTTCCACAGTGAAGGGTAATGTGCCTGTTAGCATAGCAAACATGCTTACACCTCTGTCAAAGAAAAAGACAAACATCAGGGCTCCATATAATGCTAATAAATATTTATTTTAAAATCCCAAAAAGCTGTGAGTCAGTCTTCAGAGATTTGCCTTCAGCATCAAGACTGAGCAGTAATTTGTACTGAATACACATTTTATGCCTTTTTTCTTTGTGTAAATAACATTTTATCTAGAAAGGAATGTTGTGGGAACTATGTATAAAATGGAGTGTACAGTGAGTGACTGCAAAGCCTGAAGTGTTGAAAGTGGAAACCTGCTGTTTATTTTAAAAATAAGCTAATTGGAGTGACAATATAATGTGCCCAGCCCATCAGAATAAAGCGTTTTGGTTTGGAGGCTGAGTGACAACACAGAACTGGGACTGATGCAATAGATCTTGTTCCAAATAGTAATTCAGTTCTTCTTGCTTTGCTCAAATTGCTGAATTAGATGTGACTTATGCCTAGAAGGCATTCATTTGGTAACAACTTGCTGTTGGCTAAAGACTTAAAACTTTAACTCTTGCAAAAGACTAACAGTCTGCTAGCAGCCTGCTAGCAGCCATCAGCAAACTTTGCAAAGGTTTGCCATTCAGTTTGGAGAAGAACCAACATTTGGAAAACTTGCTTAGTTATCCTGAGTTTGTGAAGATGGAGGTTTCCTTGAACACTCTCCATGGTACTTCCTTTCTCCAGCTGAACTGCACCACCACAGCAGCAGTGTTCCATCATAGAATGAAGCATAGAATGGCCTGGGTTGGAGGGGCCCTGAAAGAACATCTAGTTCCAACCCCTCTGCTGTGGGAAGGGACACCTTTCACTAGACCAGGTTGCTCAGAGCTCCTTCCAATCATCCTTTACTATTTCTCTACTGAACTCAGCAGAGATATTAATTTTAGGGATTCAGGAAATTCTAATTGAATCAGCCTGGTTTGTACATTAGTGGGGATGATGATGACATCTGTGAGACAAATTGCTAGTGTACACTACTACAATGTTTTATTAATGTTTTCAAACAGTTGAGAAACCATGAGAAGAGTGTGGCACAGAATTACAGATCTATCGATAAATGTTTTCTATTAATCTTTACTAGGACTTATCTTGTCTCACTTCAGTCCTCTAAAGACTAGGTATCAATAGTTGTCAGTGGAAAGAGACAGGCCTCTCCAAGAGACTTTCCTCACAGCATTGTTATACAGGTATTTTAGGCTACAGTTAAGTGTCTCAGGAGATGAGCTGTCTCCATTCACCAGAACATGAACTACCTGGTATAACCCAAATGCCTAGTTGTTAAATGGCTACATTTATGGGAGATCAATCTCTTTTCACTTTACCAAACCTTCTGATAAATCTAGTCCTCAAAAGTAAGGCTTTTCAAAACTTTCTGATGACTCTTTTGAGTAAAAAACCCCTCAGAGATACAAAGGAAAGATGATACAAGGAAACAACATTGGGTTGACTGAAGCACCAAGTATTTTTGTTCCATAATACATAGTAACATGGGGATTAAATGTAGCTGGAGTGAGAGAAGGGCTCTTCAAAACTCTCTAATAAAACGGAGTGACATGCAATGCAAATGGATGGCTTAATGTAATTTTTCTTTGTAACACTACAAGCACTACTATGCACTTTAAATTGCTGGTGATATACATGACTGGTGCCTTAAAATGGCAATAGTTCTTTTCATCAGGCTACTGGATGGGGAAGTCTTGAAGGTATGGGAACCTGGAGAATGGCTGGAGCTGCTGTCCTAAAACCTGTTTTAAAATCTTGCTCCTATAAGTAGTTAATAGTAACAGAAACAATGTACTTGGTAGTTAATTGTAGATGGAATCTGATGGTTAACCTGGAGAGTTCATTAATTATAACAAACTGCTTCTCCTCTGTCCTACTGAACTATCTGGCTTTGTTTGAATACAACAGCTGTTTCCTTAATTCAGCTGGTGCATGAAAGCCAATCATTTCCAGTCCTCCACAGAACCTTTAAAATCTTCTGCAGGAAAGTCATCAGCAGGCAAACAGGCACTGCTGTTCACTGTTGCCTCTCAGGAGCCTTCGCTCTATTGCAGTTGAATCTGGTTGGTTTTGTGCATATGCTTTTCACTGACTGTTGCTTTCTGGTTCCCATTGTAATGACTCCTTGTCAGTCCTGCTGCATTGTCAGTATTTCTGCACTACAGAAACCTTTTGATTTAGAGTCCAGTCCATCTGTAATCTTTTACTTATTTTGAGACAAATGAAGTAACTTATATTTCTAATTAATATTTTAGTCCATCAGCATTCCCTTTGCCACTCTAATAATGTGAACAATTCTGACTTGTAAATGTGTTTTGTACTTGAGGTGCAGAATCTGTCTACATTAAATACCAAGGACCATATATAAGTTTTACATATCCCTCAACCTGTTATATGCTCTTTATTAACAGTGAGCTCAGTAAATGGTTCTAAGGTTACTGCTTTGCACTCATTCAGATATCTAAAACGTGAGATCAGTATTATCCTATTTAAGTGCTGACAGCATTCTGTAGATCTGATTATTCTGTGTTGTCTACATAAATTTGGAGTAACACTCCTGAAAACCAGACTTCTATATAAGTAATCTGGTAGCATATGGTCTCTTCATCCTTAACTCTGTGTACTGTTCATAGTCAGTAAATTTAGAAGAAGCTGAGGTATAAGAATCATAGTTAGATCAAAACCCTAATATAATGGATGTCTGCCAAAAGCAGGCCTTGAAAGGAATAATGTACATTACATATCTATATGTATATAAATAATTTTTCTCTTTTGAGCATATTGGAAAACTAAGCTTCTGTTTTAGGCACCTGAAACAGATGCCTATTTGTATGTACCAGCAACCCTATACACAGACCAAACCCCTCTGTCCTTTGTGAACACTCAATTTGGTAAAAACTGAGGAAAACTCCTTGAGGAGAATCCATACTCTGACAGCTGGATGGGCAAGTGTGACATCCCAGTTCAGAGCAGCTCTGTACATCTAGGCTTTCCTTTCCTTTTGGCACGTGTCCTGAATGAAGTGGTTTAGTTCAAATGCAGCATTGTGTGTCAAACAGAATCACAGAATAGTTTGTGTTGGAAGTAACACTAACCATCATCTAGTTCCAAGCCCCCTGCCATAGACAGGCATAGACATCTTTCACTAGACCATGTTGGCCAGGGCTCCATGCCTTGCAGGGATGCGGCATCCACAACTTTCCTGGTCAACTTGTTCCGGAAGTACTACATTAAGATTCTTTAAATCCATATACTTGTGGAGTGGGATGGGAGGTGACACTTCTAGCTGAGAAATCCTATTACTCTTACAAGCCTTGCAAGCTATATGAAATCCATGGGCTTTTATCATTGCCTTCAATAGCTGGAGTTTTACTCTACCACTTGTTAGNATGAATTGCCTTTAGACAAATGATGGACATGGAGAGCTGCACTCCTGTTCAGATCCATGAAGATCAAAGGATACAAAAATCAACTTAATACACTATAAATTCCCAGCTCCACCCAGGAAAAAAAAAAAAAGAAAAACATTGAATAACTTGTCTGCTAGAACTGCAAACCACAAATGCATGTGAAAAGTCTGAGATAGTTTATATGAAAAACTACTCTTCTCATGGCACCTTCTGCATTCTTTCTTGTTATAGGAGATGTAATAAAGAAGGAAAATTGAGTCCAGTCAGNGCCAGGGCTCCATGCCTTGCAGGGATGCGGCATCCACAACTTTCCTGGTCAACCTGTTCTGGAAGTACTACATTAAGATTCTTTAAATCCATATACTTGTGGAGTGGGATGGGAGGTGACACTTCTAGCTGAGAAATCCTATTACTCTTACAAGCCTTGCAAGCTATATGAAATCCATGGGCTTTTATCATTGCCTTCAATAGCTGGAGTTTTACTCTACCACTTGTTAGTCAGGATACTGCAAGGAATTATGGTTATAATTGCAAAGAGGTGGAAGGAGTCTGGATGAAGATGCATCTTATCAGCCACTGTTTTTTAAATCTTAATGTTCTATGCAAAGGTTTGGTTTAGTTTACATTACACATGCCCTGAATCATACCTGCTAGAAATTAGCTTAAAAATGTGTCCTAGGTGGACATGCAGACCCAGGCTGAGTATATGGTTACTATCAATACTGCTGAGGAGAAGCTGATACACTGGCAC
>VXBX01008609.1:3146071-3176411 GCA_013400415.1 Scytalopus superciliaris
ATTCCCAGCTCCACCCAGGAAAAAAAAAAAAAGTAAAACATTGAATAACTTGTCTGCTAGAACTGCAAACCACAAATGCATGTGAAAAGTCTGAGATAGTTTATATGAAAAACTACTCTTCTCATGGCACCTTCTGCATTCTTTCTTGTTATAGGAGATGTAATAAAGAAGGAAAATTGAGTCCAGTCAGGTTTGTGTCACCTAGGAAGGAAATAACTACATTTTTATCATAGCTTAGTATAAAGGGCCTAGCTAAGGTATAGATGAAGGTCTTGTAGCTCTGCTATAACCACATCTTTGGTCTGTGTGTCCCTGAGGCTCAAATTTTGTGTATGGATTTCTTCTTTTGGCAAAATATGCCTTTGACAGAAAATGCCCATTTGTCAGCCTGTCAAGCTTTCAAGGCTTCTGATTTTGACAGAAGTTACTCAGCTATCAGCTGGAACTGTGTGGTAGAAGAATAGGAGTGTGATGGGGTTAATCTGAGTGGGTTCATATGCACAAGTTCTTTCCCTGGTTTTTCAGTGCAGGTTCCTATATGCAGATAACTTACCTTCTGCTGACACAGGGTTTCTCCAGAATACCATATGTAATGATCATTCATTTTTTTTCCCAGTGTTTTGCAGTGGGTGCACATTTCAAGATACTCAAATGTTTTTTTCTGGTAAGTCTTCTCTGATAGATCTTTGCTTTTGCTGTTGATGCCCCAAAGCTGAGAGCCACCAACCCATTTATAACAGAGTCTTGCCTAAACAATTCAATGTTGAGAGTGTTTCAGTAAGTACATTTTTAGATCTACTTACATGGACCAGACATCCACCTTTGGACCATATTTCCTATGAGCAAGAAGTTCTGGGGCAGCATAAGCTGGGCTTCCACACTGGGTATGTAACAGCTCCTGGGAGAGACCCTCAAACTTTGCAGTATTGCTCAGTCCAAAATCTGGTGATCACAAAATCAAAGGCAAGGAAGTTTTAGTCTCTTCTCAAGTCACTGTAACTTACCAATTGTCTGAAGATAGGAGAAAGATAAAACCAGCAGCTAGCTGTAACATCTGCCAATGTCTCAGCTGTAGATGCTGATTTGGGTTTGAATAAATGTGCCGTGAATTAGCAGAGATATTACAGTGAAGTCATCCAGCCATGGATCTGGTTTGACTGATTTTGGTTTAACTATTTTGGTTTGCCTCTGTTGACTGTGTGCTAGTATGAAAGCTTAGCTACACAGCTATGTCAGCGTGGCTTAATGAGCCACGGCATTCAGCTCAGCTGGGTGTGCTTTAGCCTGTGGTTAATGTGGGGTAAAATGTGCTAACTTAAGCCTTTCTCTCTGTGTATGTGCATGTGTGCAACAAGGAGGGAAGAGAGAGGTGTGATTGTAAAGGACTGGTTGGCTATAAAACAGGGGTGAAGAGTTGGTGCCCTTTTTTCTCAGAGGTGTTAAGCTTTCTAAAGTTTGGGAAACACTGGGTTAAACATGTGGCTTCTCTAAGAGTTAGAATTCCTTGCGGAGATTTTTCTGTGGGGTTTTAATAGAATAAAATTAATGTTTCTCTGAGCTGTGTTAACTGCTTGGTGTAAATTCTCTCATTTTTATAAATGTTTGTTTCACAACCCTAGCAAGATTTTTGTTAGTGACAAAAGAAGTCTTTTTTAAAATTTATTTATATATATATATCAACACATATCAAAATATGAAGTTTCTAGCTGAAATAATGACTCAAGAGAAACTAATGTGTTCATACCTGCATTTCATCCCAGAAGATTTATTTCTTTGTCTAAAAATCACTTCTGCTAGGAACAGCTTTCTACACATAAAAGCTGTAATTGTTTCTTGCTTCTTTAGCAATACACAAGGCAGAATTGTTTTCCTTGTTATCTTAAAAATACGTTTCAGTTAAAGCTCAAATAAACAAGTCGTTATAGTTCATAACTTGTATTTATTCTAAAAGCTCAAATATGTTTATTGAATAATCACAAGCTTACTTGTTTGAATAGTAGATGAACTGTCACTGTCACTGCCACAACAAACACAAAAAGAAGAAAAAAAGCTTAACTGATAGCATGCACCTACCAACGATTTTGATGTTATTGTTCTCATCAAGAAGAAAATTTTCAATTTTTAGGTCCCTGAAAAGAAGAAGGAAAAGAAACTTTAAGATTCCTGATGTCCCAGCTAACCATTTGCAGATAGTATTTACCAAAGTTTAAACGAAATAGTAACAATAGTTCTGCACAGCTCTGCCTACAATTGTAACAAGATCCTTATTCCTTCCTGAAGTTTTCAGTTGGGAAGATGGAAACTTTCTGTATTTCAGGGAGTATTTTATGAGTATGCATTTAAAAAAGACTGTTAATTTTAGGAATTGCCTGTTCTACTGATTTATACATTTTTTAAAATGAATTGTGTGTATTTCCTCTTTTGAGTAAAAAATTTGCACATACCGGACTAGAGTTTTTCTGGTTTTGTTTGAAGCACTAAGAACTGCTGAATATTTCTGATTTCTTTGTAAGTAAATCATGCCAGGGAGACAGAAAGGATGAGAAAGGAAGTGGAAAGTTAGGTTTGCCTTGCTTGTAGAAATGGGGAGGGATACCAAAGCTGGTTCAGAGACAGATACCCTGAAGTGGAGACATCTCTGCAGCAATCTTTACATAAACAGGGTCAACCAGTACCAGCCATCCCCTCCCAGGAGGACATAATTCAGAGCTATTAAAAAAAAAAAAAAAGCTGTTAACTGGCTCCGGTATTTACTTGCTTATTGTGGGAACATTTATGTATTTATAAATTAAAACCCAAAGCCTGAATATTGCTTCACTTTGGGGAGTGCCCAAAATGGCAACTGAAATCTTTTGCATCGTGGAGAAATCCTCAGCCAGTGTCATTTGGATGTTGGGAGCCAGTCCAAGAGCCTGCGATGCTTTGCTGACTCCCATCAAAACCTCCCACATACTGCTGGAGGCTTCCCTCACCTCTGTGGGGGACTGAGGGGATAAAACAAGTTTCAGAAGCAGCTCCAGGGACATGGATTTTTCCTCCCACCTGCTCTGAAGTTATGAAGTGCTTTTGTGAGTCCAAAGACCTCAGAAAGCACAGGAGGACAAACCAGAAGGAGGGATGGGAACAAGGAGCAAGGGCTGGATGGACTGGTGCTGCATGAACAGCACTGTGCTGATGCAGGGGATGAAGTCTGGATGTGCACCTGGTAGTCATGATGGGTGGTTTTATGGGAACACCCTTTTATCTTCATGGCTCTGAATGGGGCATCATTGCACTCAAAGCCCTCTGCTGCCCCAGACTTCGAATGGAATGGGAATGGTTTTAATGATGGGGTTTAATAGGTTTCAATTTGAATAGCATGTTTTCTGGAGTGGCAAATAAACCAGTGCTCAAAAGCTGGGAGGTAGTTTTAAGATAATTTTGTTCATAGTCTACCTGTGTCATAACCCTGTGCACTCTGGTTTAAAACTAATTGTGTTTCAGGCCATTGCAAATACGACATTTCTATCAGATTTTTCTATCAGTGCACTCTGATGACTTTTACTACACTACAATTAAATAATGTTACATTGAATTGCTACAACTGCTATTCTATAGGCTGAGCTGAGTGCTTGAACAGTTAATAAAAATGTATGCTTTCTTGCCTGAAAAACCTGATAATGGCTACTATGAAAGTTTATAGTGTCAGAAGTTATCTTGCATCAAAGATACATTTTGGGTTGGTTGTTTTGGTTTTTTTTCCAAAGGAAACTTAAAAAAAAAAAAAAAAAGGTTACAAATTAAAGCAACACCATGATTTTTGTTTTTCCTCATTCTTGTGGGGACGTCAGAGAGAGAGCCTAAATGGCAGCTTGTGATGTGTCTCCTGGTCTTTGGTCCAGTAGGGATTCAAAAGGATATATGACACGTTTATATGGAAGAAGGGAAAATATCCAGGAAAAAGAGCCAGGAAAAATTAGGAACTGTACATACAAGCAAGTAGATGTCACCTAGTAAGCACAGGATTGAGGATTTGGTAGCTGACTGTATGCATGCACCAGCCCAATCCAGTTGCAAGGCAACGTGATTTAGCTTACACATCTTTATTTGAGATTTTTAAGCTCAGAAGCATTACCTCACCACTTGGCTGTGTGCAGAGCAGGCACAGGGATACTAAGCAGAACTCAGCTGATGAGTGTTAGTTTGTGGAGCTGTTGAATCAGTGTGTCTGAGCCTTCTTATATCTGGCACACTAAAATGCCGTGTGCTGGGGCAAGCGAGTCAATGCTGTCTTCTGGGTCATTTTGGCAACTGTGACACAAAATCAACTGTGCTTTTGCAGGGACAAGAAAGGTTACTACCTCCACTGTGAAATGTAAACTCAATTTAAGCTGTAAGGATTTGCTGGATCAGTGCTGATTTTAGAGCTAAATTGGAAAAGTAAATCACAAGAAACAAAATAGCTGTCTGAACATAGTGTAGAATTTCTGTTGAGACATATCAGTTTGAATTAAAAATAGGCACAAAACTGATCAGCTTTTCATCAAGTACATTATTAAGATTATAAAAAATTTTGCTTTTCTGGGGTATATCCAGGGTTAAAAGTCAGGAATGCCCATAAGACACTTTTGAGCAAAAGTACATTAAATTTGCAAATTCCTAAGTGATGAGCTTAGGAATGTGATCTTGCAATCACCAGGCACCTCCATTCTAGCAAAATAAAGGGGCTTCAGGCATAGACCCAAGAACTGGCACACTATTATCCATCTCATGAACTCATACCTGGTGTGATTTTACCAAGACCTTCCCTGTGGATCAGCAGCTGTTCCCAACAGGCAGCTTGGGAACTCTCTTTTCCTTGTGTTAGAGGAATGTAAAGAGTTGAACTTTTCTCAGTGGTTAGATGAGAAAATCAGACTGAATTTGTGAGGTAACTTTCCTATTTCTGTGCTCATCTTTCTGGGGACACTGATGCCTTTTTTTTCAGAAGAGGATACACCCACAATCATCCTCGTTGGTTTAACCTCTTCACCAAGTTGTTATAAATCACTGCAGCTGGAGTTGAGCAGGGAAACCTTTCCAGATCTTTGCCTCCCAGTCTGCTTCTCATATGACGTCAAGGCCACAGTTCTGAATCTCAAAACTAGCAGCAGGTCACCACTTGAGGTACTGCTGACTGAACCTACACCTGCAACCAAGCAAGGTGGCTGGGCTCCTGCCAGACCACACAACTTCATAAACCCTACGACAAAATGCTTGAGAGCCAGGGATGAATTTTCCTTTGGTTAGGGCAGTTTGATAGTAAATCAAGTCATCAGAGGAGGTCATGCCTCTTTGTACATGGTTAGTATCAGGGTGTGCAGCAAAATTCTTCTCTCTTGCAAAGCTTTCTCAGCAAAACATGAGCAACAGAAGAAGAGAGAAGTAGGGCAAGAAGTCAGGCTACTCTCCAGCTCACTGTGAAGATTGTTTTCAAACAAAAGGAAGGGAAGAGGGCTTGAGAAATTAGTGAGGAATGTTGTCATGGGAAGAACATAAAGGTTATGAGCACTGAATAAATGCTGTAAAATAGATTAGTTAGGGAACCAGCAAGGCAAGGATGTCAGCCTGGACTAAATGGGTGAAGCCCCTTGGGTTTATTTTCTGGTGGTGTTTGTTTGTTTGTTTGTTTGTTTAAATGCTCTAGGTCAAATGCTGATCATTTCTTTCTTGTGTACTCCTTATTAGTTAACAAATCCAATATAATGAAGTGCAGGATTGCAAGCATTTCGAGTCACAAAGTGCTTTTAAATGCTGACCCATCACATTCACAGCTTATTTGTTTCGTGGTTGCTTTTGTAATGATGCAGTCAACTGGATTACTTGTTAGATCCTGGAGACTTCTTAATGAGTCCAGTTATCATTCAAAATTAAGGATCTAATCGACTGTAAATCATTAAATAAAACAGAAAAATGGCAGGAAAAACTGCTTCTTGCCTATTCTGCCACCTAAAATGGAAATACTATTCCGCTGCTCTGGCATATGTGCCAAGATTCCTAGCAGGGGGGAATATCAGCTTGAATGGGCTGCTGAGGTTCCTCTAGTAGTGGCTGAAGTCATGCTCTGTCCTTGTAATGCAAAATTCAGTATGGAAGGTCAGTGACCTGTCCAAGGCCTGGACCTGCAGGACATGTCCTTTTCACAAGCAGTGAGCTGTGATTCCTCAATTTTCAGTCCTGAGTGTTGTGTGGTTAGTTCAATATCAATATGTTGTGGCTAACCAAAGGAATCAATATTTATATGCGTAGCCACACCGAAACATTTGAATTAGATACACATTTGTCACCAGCTAATTCTGAGATAATTGTGGCAAAGTATTGATTTGTTGTGCTCATCAGCTCTGATCCCTGGCCTTTGGTACTTTACTATCCTAGGTGTGTATACCAGCTTATAGCAGTAATAACCACTACTGAGAATAAAATGCTTTATTAAAATGAGCTGAGAGAATGTATTCTTCTTTGCAATCTCTGTTTTTATGAGGGAAAAATAAAGAAATTCTCTCAGTGAAGAAGAGTGCTCTATGTTCTTGCACACTTTCTTTTCTTACTGTTTGAAAGGGGAGAAGCATCTTACCTGTGAACAATCCCCTGGCAATGCAGATGATCTACTGCAGACAGAATTTGCCTGGTGTATCTCCTTACTTCCCATTCTGCCAGCCTCTTTTTGTCACAAATTCTGTCCAGGAGGTCCCCACCGAGGCACAGCTCCATCACCATGTAATAGGAGTTGTCAGTCTCCAAGGTCTCATATAGCTGAACAATATTGGGGTGCTTAATCATCTGGTGTATCCGTGGCTCACGCTTCATGTTTTTTAAGACATAGGAATCCTGCTTGGCTTTCTTCTTGTCAATGACTTTTATAGCTACCTAAATGGTAGAATATTTGCAAATTGGCAACAAGCTTTGCAACCAAGATTAGTTTTCAAAAGATATGGAGTAAGCTGACATGTGGGAGAGGCTGCTTTTGGCATGGTGTTGATAATCGATATCACAGAGGGAGACACTCCTGATGGAAGGATGCACTTTTTATTTCTCTTCAAGGCCAACACAGGAAGGCTGAACTCTGTCTTATCTATGCCTCTCATTGCATTAAAAAATATGCACATATGAAATATTCTGAAATGCAAAAAATTCCTACATGCTTGACTGGGAACTACGTCTGTAAGGTACCACATCTATTTTCTAACATGCTCCCTTCTCTCTTACTCTAAAAGCCAGTCAAGATGCTGGGTATTATGGGCTGGGATTAGACTCTTTGCGGTTTGGGGAACTAACCAGACACTACTGAAGCTACTGAAGCCGTAAGGAAAGTAAAATTCAAAAAGTCACTTTACAGTAACCCACCTTTCCACACTTGTGTGTAGTGGTACATTATTTTAGCCAGAGTGAGCTAGAGATAATAGATTTTATCTGTGTCCTGACATACACATGATTACTGTTGGAGTAGTTGGCTTTTCACTAAATGTTGTCCATAGCTTTAAAGGTCAGATACACAGAACTAATTACTCAATGACGATTATTAGGAAAAGCAGAATTGAAATTGTCTTTATGCCATCATCCTTCTCTCTTTCAGCAGGAAGATATCTTTGTTTCCTATATTTTATAATTGTGAAAATAGTTGCACTCAATACATATTCACACATGTGACTGATTATACATGAGAAATGAACTCAATTTATGAGGTTAATTTATGAGGATAAGTTTCAGAGGATAATTCACTGAGTAGATTGTGGTTTGCAGATTAAATGGTCTGAAATTTTCTGCCATAAATTAGTGTGAGGTTACTTGTGATTCCTAGTGTGTGTTACCCTCTCACTACGAGCTTACCTTCTCCCCGGTGGGGATGTGCAGTCCCTCCATCACCTTGGCGAAGGAGCCCTTGTTGATCATTTTGCCTACTAGGTAATTCCCAACTTGTTTGGAATGAGGGAAAGTCTTCCCAATCTCTTGAGGCATCTTGTTAAAAAAGGCAGGTATTTTTATATCCTTTAAATTTTTTTCCCATTCTGGTAATAACCCATCCAAATTGCTAGTATCTGTCATTTTGTCATCGAAGCCTGCTTTCATTGCTGTGGGCATCCCTGGAGAGCTGGATTTGTATTGCTACTTTGCAGATGTAGCTTCTGATTCACAGCAGATCGAGGCATTATGTCTGAATATCTTCTGGTGCAAGTGCCATCCTGCTGATCGCAAAACAACTAATCCTTTCCCTCTGAGGCTCAGGGGAGTTTGTCACTGATCTCTAGTCTGGGCACACAGATCTGCTCAAGCGGAACCAAGTGGTAGATTATTAACCTCACCTGATACACTATGTCAGTTAATGCCCCAGACCTGCCAAGTCAGATGACACATAATCCCAGAATTAGCCTGGAATGTAAGGCTCTCTTCCTCCTACAATAGTTCCCTAAACACCAAACTAAACAGAGTCAGTTTTCCGGGCGTGCATATGGCTAGTGTGCAAGGACAAAAGTTTGGTCTAAAAATGCTGTGGTAACATGAGTTGGAAGCGGAGTTGTGTACCTGGTGCTGGGTTGTCCAAGTATTTACATATTTGCTGTGTAAAACATAGAAGTATATATGCACTTGTAGCATATTTAAGTCCTGACCTGATTCCAGGTCTCACAGAAGTCTTTTGCATTTCCCGGGACTTGATTCTTGTTGTCTGGGCAGTCAGGACAGTTTCTGTGTGTTTGTGGGTGCTTTTTCCTCCATGCAGCAAGGACTGATAAAGAAAAAAAAAAGAGGCTTTTTCTTTTCTACAGCTGTTGCCTATCTGTATCTGTCTTCATTACCTGGGTTCTTTCCAAAGTCATGGAGAGAGAAAAGAGCTTTTCTGAAGAATGCTTTCACATACCTGCAATCTGAGCTGGGAGTTGCCACTCTCTCCACTGACTATAGTGAAATCTCTGGGATCCAAAGCCCTTCCCAGAACTTAGTGCGATGACAAATCCTTTCTCCACCCTTCGTCACTTGGAGTTGAAAAATAAGTGATGTCGTGCTTGCCTGATTTGACTTCTGAGGCTCATGAAAAATTTCCCAGAATGAGTGAAAATTAGAAGGAATTAAAAAACACAGAATGTTTAAAATCCCAAATGGATTTACTGTACGCTTTGTGGTTCAAACTCTCATGGGTGAGTTCAGTGTGCTGCCATCTGTATACAGCTGCTCGCAGGCACAGGGCAACCACTCACCTTTTAGTGTCTAAGCAAAAGATAAAGTCTCACTAAGCTGAGCAGGTTGTCACACTTTGATATATATCTGTTGCCCGGCTGGAATGGGACTTCATTTCATAACTTAAGATGCTTTTCTATTAATTACAGAAAGCCTGAAACAAATTAGACATTATTTTGGGGGAAGAACAAGGAAATTGTCCTTGATTTGTGCTTACTATTTGCTCTGCCTCTTCCCTGTCCTCCTAAACCACTGTTCCCACTAAAAACAGGAAAATAAAGGTGAGGAGAACCACTGTATAGAACAGAAACACCATGTTTCTGGCACATTTCAGAAGAAAGGAAAAAACCTCTTAAAAAATATAACAAACATTTAAAACATGATAGCTAGCTAACTTAACTATTGCTATTTTTGGGGGGAGTCCCAGCCTGACACCTTTAAAAATGTTGAAATCAACAAGTTTCCAAATACCTTTCAAAGTAATTTTTTTTGGCACAGTGGCAGAATAAAAAAAGGGTGGCAGGGCAGAAGGAACAAAAGAGAGTCCATGTCTATGTAAGGGAGTCAATGACTAGTGACCAAAGCCAAATGAAGCTGAAACGCTGGATGAGAAGGGACTGACCCACCAGCGCTAGTAGTGTCTCTGCTCTGTGGTTCAGCTGTTATGTGATGTGCTGCACTGCAATGTGTGAAAAGTGTGAGAAGAGACCAAATAGCACAGATCTCTGACAGAAGAGAGGTGCCAATAAGGAATAATCTTCAACAAGGAGGAAGGGTGAGTACCACAGAAGGAATGACCACTTTAATGGCTTAAAAAACAGACAGTTCTCCTTCCCAAACACCTGGAGTAGCACCTTGCATTCATTTGCAGGGTGGAGTGGGAGGGGAGACAGTTCTGCTTTCTTGAGAAATTAAAAAGAAGTAAACCAACAAACGTGCAGATCTGAATAAGGTACACAGTTTTTCCACCACCAAGTGAAAAAAAAAAAAATTGTATAAATTGGAGACTAATTCCATGTTTAAGAAGAAAGGTTTTGCTTTATCACTCCATATTCTTGCTACCCTTTTAGAGAAACTGAAACAAAGAGTGTTTCTCACGATATTTGTGTTACTGATCCAGAAAACATGAGGCCATGTGGGTGCAGGAGTTCACTTTACATGAAGGCCAGGCTAGTTAAACAACCTCATTGGGTTCAGCAGAAATAAAACAGCACAAGCAGGAATTTGTCACTTTGCAGCCACCATCTTGGATTTCCTCCTGTGAAGCAAAATCCTGCCTGTAGCTCTTTTCAAAGCTCTTGTTTTACATTAGAGATGAGGCAATGTGGTCCTGGTTTCTGGTTTTTTGCTATTGCAGGATGAAGCATTAGCTTAATGAAAGGCTGTGGTTTACTTCTTGGAGGAATTCTTTTTGAAGTCCTAATTTATACTCTTGTGAATACTGCCAGTTTTGTAAGATCCAGTGTGAGAGCTTTCAAAAGGGCCAAAATGTCAGATTCCTGGAGCTGTAAAGTCACTCTGATTTGAGTCAAGAGTTCCCCCTAAACCTGGATTTATAGGGTTGTAGAGCATGTGCTCTGCCTAAAGTTGGACTATCCATAGGCACAGTGGGCATGCTGATTTGGTGGAGTCTGTGTTGCTGCATGGGAGCAATGCTGCAGTGGACTGGGAGGTAAGACTTATTAGCCAGGGGACAGCACCCCACTGGAGACAGGTCTGGTTAATTGGGAGGCAGCATACGGCTCTCAGGACAAAAGTCATCATCTCCTTCTGGATCAACATTGTCACGGAGGTGGTACCGGCATGCACAGAACTAATGTGAACATCTCTTTTTCACCAGTGGTGCTTTAATGCACAACATATTCTTTGATGCTTTGCCAGTGTTCCCCACTTCCTTGACTTCTTTCCCACTAACTGTTGCCGTTTGCTGCTTGAGGTATTAATGGTGCTGGCTTAGATCCTGAGCTTGGCCCACTGTGAGGGTCTTGAAAGTTGTGAACAGGTCATATTTCCACACTGCTTAGGTTACCTGGCTGTAGGATGTAGGCTCAGCAGCTCCTTCTAAGACTGAAAGCTTTTCAAGTTTTGTGCTGAGAAGTGGGGATTTCCTCTTCAGAGAAGGAAATCCAAGATGGTGGCACCTAAATGTGGTGAATGGAGCAAATAAGGGTGGGAGAATTGGTTTGAAGACATGGTGGAAGGAATTTAATCTAAATAACAACCTCACAGTCTGTATTGTAATAACTCTCAGATCCTGGAACCACTTCAGTCTGTGTTTTATAATGTACCTAAGACATGCCCTTATTGCACTGTAACACCTGCCATATTGTAAGTTATTTCTGACTTCTTATACCCTTTTTGGCAGCCATGGAGTTTACTTTAGAAGTTACTGCATGTGCAAGTTCAGCAGCTTTTCTGCAGGATTTACTCACTGCCACGTGTTAAGGAGTTAAGGCATGTACTCAAGGGCAGGTTTAGACTCTCTGCCCAGAATGGGGTAAATGAGGGATTGCTCTCTTTTGAGCATTCTAGTACTTCCTTAGTCAAAGAGGTGCCTGTTCTTCACCACCAAAAAATCAGTAGAATCAGAAACATATGGGTTGCTAGTTTCAATCTGGTCCAGAACTCACACAAATAAATGGGAATATTTCTTTTGTCTTCCTAATGGGTTGGATCAGGCTGTTAAAGTGCAAAAGACTTTATTCATCATAATGTATTAAATTTTAATTCATGTAAGTGTATTTCCAAGATGTCACTTATGGACATACTTCACTCTCACAGTCCATACTATCACTAAATTTATATCTGATTCTACACTGGTTCCTTAGCTATTCAATTTAAAGATGAATGGCTTTACTTTACAGATAGTTTTTGTCTTTTCCCATGCAATATATGCTTACTAGATTTGCAAAAATCTTCTCATGCATGTTGATTTTGTTTAATATTATTTTCCATTTCTAGGAAAGAAATCTTACAGGTTATATTAATTGTCCATGAGTACTGATTCATGATACATTTTAGATGGAGTTTTTGTGTCAGATCTGTATTTTCTCTAAATGAGGGTCTCTGTTTTTCAAACATACTGGCAACTTTGGTTTAGTAATCCTTACTTGATTCTTCAAGATAGCCTTCATAGTTTCATTCATGTTTCAGTGTTATATCAGGTTCTTGAATGTATACAAGAACTTAAAAACCAAAAAGCATCCCCAAATCTTGGGCAGGGCAAAAACCAGATACCTGGAGTCAAGCATGTCAGGTGAAGCCTTTGTGACCCCTCTCAGAAGTGTAACCCAGCTGCAATCACTTGCCATTCAAAGGCTTCATATACCAAGGGTGGCTTCTGTGGACTGTTTGCAATACTATTTACAATGGTATCTGTCAAATCCTGTCCATACCCACAGCTTTTATCTTTAAATCCAACATGTTCTTAAGTATTATGCTATGATGAGAAGTACTAGCCCTTCATGTATGTGTGGACCAGGAGGGGCGGGAGTATTTGCAATCTAGTTCCGATTTGGCTCAAAGGAAACAATTATGGTAGAAGTAGCAGTAATTTCCCAAATCCAAATCATATTTGGGATCTACTTATTTATCTATAGCCTGCTGAAGGACCAAATTATCATGCATTCAGTAATGGAGTATTGCTAGTGTTATTTACTTGCTTTTTGACCTTTGGCATTTCCAGCTGACTTTGGTGGAATTAAGTTCAAGAATAAGATACCTTAACTCGATCCTTTACAGTTAAACATCTTCATGAGGGCCAGTTGCCTAAATTTAGGCACCTAGTGATGTTTGAGTTGCCTGCAGGTATCATGTTAGCTTTCAGATTCTGCTTAAGGCAGACGTGGTTATCCCCAAGGTCCCATGACATCTCTGCCAGCCCAGAGGGTGTCTTGGAATGTCTCAAGTGACACTAAACAGTTACGTTAGACAATGGGACTGATCTGTCAGTGACCAGATAAGGATAAGATGAATCCCTGCCCAGGCTTCTCCAGCTGCACTAGGATCACCATGGAATACTGTGGGAACTCTGAGCCTCTTCTTGAATGTAGGTATTTCCATGTAGGCATTTTGATCTCAGACAGAAATCTCTCCTCAGTGCTCTAAGTGTGTGTGAGAAGATAATTCTTTGCCCTTGCATCATGAGTTTTACATGTAACATTATGATTCCCAGCAGCCTGATTACTTCAGGAGATGAAGCTGTATTGCTGAGCTATTTATTGATGAGGTAAAGTCACATATCATTACTACTTTTCTTCATTATTGTCTTTTGGAAAAGGATAGTTATGTTCTTGTTTTTATGAGTTTGTTTTTATTGAACTCAGGGGAAATCAGTGTATCAAACTGTAGCTCTTAATGAATTGAACTTTGAATGAACTCCCTTTTTTGTCAGTTTTTTGTTGTTTACTTTATATTGATTTTACTGATCTGAATATAAGAAAGTGATACTATTATTGTCTGGAGCCAGTTGTAATCAACAATTTTTTTGTTCCCTAAAACTCTCAGTATAGGCCTAACACTATCCTTGTACAAGTCAATGAAAAACTACCATGGCAATAAGTAGTCCTGAAATCCCACTGAAGATGGGTGGAGATCATACCATTTCCTAATACACTTTAATGAGAACATATGTTGGACTATCAATTAATAATGATCGCTGGAGACCAAGAGAAGGTTGGACAATTACAAAAAAATAGTTTCTTAGATATTTTGTTTGTGTTCAGAGGTCTAATATACTGCTTGCGGCAAAAAGGCAAATGGGAGCCATTAGTTCATACGATTGTGAGATTTCTCCTTAATTTCCTTTTCTCTCCATCCTCACCATCCAGAGTTTTCAAGTATGCAGTACCATGTAGGAGTGGTGCCCTCTGACCAGCACCTGAGATTACCAACACGTTGAACATGTAGGATTGTACAACATTAACGCATGTTTTTGTAATGTCAAGAATACAAATAATTATAGTACAATATCCATTTTCTTGGTTGTCCATCTGCTGCTGAAGTAATAGAGTTCTGTTTTGAATTGCATCTTCTGTTTGTTGAATTATATTTTGCAAGGAATGGAACAGGCAGTTTACAGGTTGCTTTTCTACAGTGTCACCATATGAATGTTCATTGACCACAGGGTAAAACAAAAGCTGAAGAGATCCTGGTCTTTGCAAGCTTCACAACATCTGAGAGGGTGAATTCCCTGTTGCAATCTTGCAAATTGTCAGCCAGTGCTCTGGTCATAGCTAGGCTTCTGAGTTCTATGATTTTTCAGCCAAGCTAGAGTCTAGTCACTTGTACCTGGCTTAAATGTAAGAAGGTAGGAGAAAGGATGAATGCCTTTGATCTTACTGGCACCCAGTTCCTGCAATGGGGAAAGAGTGTGCACCTTCTGTGTTTTCTTCTTACTGAAGGGTTAATCAGTCTTGAGGGACACAGCTCTTACTGTGACACCTGTCCTTCCTACCAGATGAGAAAAGGAGAAATGTCAATACTGTCTGGGTAATTAAATGGGAAACAATACCCCTTTCATAGCATAAACTAAGCTCTCTATGAAAGTTGTGGAGAACACAGCCTCAGATCTCTACCTTTTATCCTTGTGTGTCTTTTTTACAGGCTCCCCTGTACCATGTTGTAACCTGGATTTTTTTTTTTTTACTATGACATTACACTGAGAATATGACAGGGGTGCCCGTTTTCAGAAACAGTTACAAGATAAAAGAGAAGATGAAAGCTTTTTCTTCATAAGAACCTATGCAGAATGCAGTTTGTACTGCCTTTGGATTCTCATTCCTCTATGGATCAATAAATTAAGTAACACATCAATACCAGATAGCAAATGAATCTGCAAAGGAGGGCTCTTTGCTGTGGGTTTGTGTCTTACCATGAGAAGTGTTTGACCTGCGTGTGCTGTCAGAAAAAGAAAGAGCTACTTCATCATCTTTGGGGGTTTTTGATTTAGAAGCTAAAACTGATGGGATACCTGTTTCTCAGCCTTCACCTGAGATAGTACGTTTTTATTCATTTATTCCTTTGTTAGGTTTGCTTTTTGGTGGACGATAACAATGAGAGTAAATAGCTGGAGCCTTTGCAGTGACTGGTCTTTGAAAAGGCAGCGCTGGCAGGCAAAAGGGAAACAAGGGCAGAGCAATAATTCCTGTAAGCCTTCCTTGTGCTGTCAGTGTTCGCCAGGGCCAGACTGTTACATCAGTACTAGATGCAGGGTTTTGGAAAGGGTTAATACACTTCTCATGCCTCATTGGATTGACCCCTCTGCATGGTCTTCAGAAGAGCTGGGGAGCTCTGCTGGCTGTGCAGGGGGTTGCCTGCCTGGTCATAGGCAGCAGAGTCTCCTCTGTTGAACTACAGCACAAGATTTGTTACATGCAGCAAGGTAATTCCCCAGTGATTTATATTAGGAATACAGTCCGGGAAATATTTGGTTCGGGTTAGGGGTGCCTAGGCTTTTGTGCGTATGCATGTAGATTAGCCTCCGACAACATCTTCGCTCCGCGTATCTGGAGCTGCGTTGTATTCCCGGCCACTCTCTGGGAATAAATCCCTTGTGCTATGGGGTTTTCCTGGGGCCTGTGCTACCACAAGAGGGAGCGCAGCAGCTGGGGAGGGCCCGGGGACACCTCGCAGCCCGGCAGCCAAAGGCATCCCTTACAGGATACCCATCAGCGCAGGCAGGCTTGTTAAAAAGTGAAGGTCCACCTGAAAGAGGATGAGGCAGGAATATGTTTGGTTTTTACAGAAGGAAAGGATTTTTAACCCTATTCCCTGAGTCAAGGGTGAGGCAGTGGTGGCTTAAGCCCACAGCCCCTTACAGAAGGGTTATTCTGCATCCTATATTTGCCAGGCAAACAGCATGTGCATGTAACACATGCAACTGTGCTGGTGAGTGGCTTATAAATCAGATAATTAAAGATGTAGCTGACTATAGTATCTTGAAGGAGGCTTAGCACTGGGCAGCGACTTTTATTTACAATTTAACAGTTAAACATATTATACCGCATAAACCTTGAAATGTCTTGATTATAAAATGTGTTTTGGAAAGTCCATGTGCCTTCCCCACAGAGTGCTAAACCTGGTGAAAAATGGGTAGCATCAATAAACACCAAACCTTGTACCAATAAATGTGTTCCCTTCATTACTCAAAGAGCCCAGAGCTATGGAGGTATAAAAGGCCCCATTCTCCCCTACAGGGGAATAACACATGTAGGGTAGAGGAAATTCAATGAATTTCAGCATGCAGTTTCCTGCTCATTTCTCCATGGGAGGGGGATGGGTAAGGATTTAAAGCTTGTTTTCTCCATGGAACAAAATAGATACCTGCCTCCCTAACCTACAGACTGCTTTTGCAGTCATCATTAGGTGCCCCTCACAAATACAGTTTTTAAACATCAGGCAAATAAGTTGTGTGTTCCAGTCCTGCCATTAGCACAAGAGGAGTGGGAGCTGTGTGTCTGTGCTGCACTCCAGGCATCCTGACAGACCTTCACACCAGCAGAGTGTTTGGCCCTAAATTGCAACCTTTGAGTTCTTGCAGTCTTAATGGGCAGTATGAGATCTGCTGTGTTTTCGAATAAATTGAAATTGCATTGTTGCCATAAAATTATGCAGGATGGTTTTAATGCTTCCTATATTATATGTGCTTTATGTACATATATAAAAAGCATACAGAAACAGGGGATGTGTGAATTCTCTTAAGTTTCTAAAGAAACCTGTTCATCTGATGCAGATGAGGTATAGTAGCATTTGTTGATTCATATAATTAGAGCAGCATGTACCTTCCTTAACCCACAAACTGAACTTGAGGACTGCCCCAGACCTAGCCCTGTGCACATGAAGGTTTCTGATGGGAGGCAGATGCTGGCTTTGTGGGAGACATGGGGAAGAAGACCAACAGTCTGGTTGACGATTTTCTCACTAATTTGAGGTATGTGTGTGTATGGGGTCATGTTTCTCCTTCTCCCTCTTGCACCCTGCAAAGATGGATTCCTGATAGACCACAGTAAAATTAGGGGACACTGCAGTGACTGAGTTCCCAAATGTCTTTTTTAGCAGCAAGATTGTTTCCTTCAGTTGGCCGTATCTCGGTTTGAGCTTGAGATGTCTTTTCCCAGACTTTGAATCAGATCCAGAGATGGGTGTATACATTGTCTCTGTGTTGAATGCTTCTAAGTATCTGCAAAATTATGAAAACCTTAGTCTTTTTAGATTATTCCCTTTGTCTTAAGTGACACTTTTTACCTGATGTGTATCTTGGATAAGGTTTCTCCCATGCAACTTTACCCTTGGTCTGGAAGAAAAGGTTGAATTTGCTTCAGTGTCTATTTCTTTTTTCGTTTTTAACAACCTTTCCCTTCTTTTGCACCTTTCTCAAACATAAATCCCAAACAAAGCACAAAGGCAAAAGGGCTTCCCACCATGCCTCTGTGTAAACTCTCTAAAAACGCAAAGCAGGAGCCTCCCTAAACATGACAGTTGTTGCAGATGCATTGCCCCTGTGTGGCAGATGAGAGAATAAACAACATATGGGAGCAGCAAAGTGCTGCTCCAATGCTGTAGCAATGAGTACAGGATAAGACCCCCTGTAAAATAAAATAGACTTTTTGCCCTGATCTCTTTTCAAGTGCTGTAAAATCACATTTATTTCAGGCACATTTTCTTAGCTCTTGTTTTCATTACTTTTTTCTCAAAGATTGTAAAAAAAAAAAAAAAGTTGGTGTATCTGAGCAGAGACCCCATGCAGATAATGGGGTCATTTCATTCAAAGTTCAGAGACCCCTCAGATAATCAGACAGATACTTATCCTGAAAATTCACTTGCTGCTGAATTTCATGAGCTGGCTTTTCCTTTCTACACCAAGGTCGCTTTCCCCCTTGCATGGTGGCAGCCAGTGGCTCCTCTCCATAGCTAATATTTGCCCCCCAGACATGCCAGGAGATGCTCTGCAGACCCTCATGCTGCTTCTGCCCTGAGTCCCCTACGCAGGCCTGGAGGTTTCTTGGTCCAGAGCAGCTGTGGTGGCTGTTTTATCCAGTCAGCAGAGACCCTCTCCTGTAAGCACTTCAACACAAGTGTGTCACGAGGTGCTTTTGTCGCTAAATATCTGACATGGTTCTAAGAGCTTATAATTTTGGACTCTTAACCTGTTAATGAAAGCATAAGTTGATAGTGGGGATATTTAGTTGTTATTTTCCCTTGATGCAGGCAGTGGTAACAGTTGTAATAACTTTGCTTTTTTGTTTTCCCCACTTGGAGAAATCCTCATTACCTAAACATCACTTTTGACCTTCTTTTATATTTTCAGAATGCACTTTATTAACTCCATTTTCATATGGGACATGTGAAATCTGTCACTTGGTACAAAGTGGACAAAGTTTGCACTTCTGATCCAAAGAACAACAGTGAGACAGCTTATATGAAAAGGAAAGGAGAGGAGANAAGGAAAGGAAAGGAAAGTGAAAAGAGAAAAGAATATGGGGATGGGTGAATTAAATCTGTGCATAAAGAGTCAAAGTTTCTTTGGGCTCGCTGCTGGAACAAACTTAGTGTATTTAGCGGGATTCAACTAGGGAAAGTGGAGCACATCCTTATCCCACCCCCTGCATGCACTTTGTGCAGAGATGATAAATTTAAATCAATTGCCTGAGGAATTTATTTTCATAGCACCTCTTTACTTTGCAGGCTAAGAAACAAGGCATCCAGCCCTTCCCTGCCAGTAACACTGGAGGTTTTGCATTTATTATACATTTGGTGTAACAGTATGCAACAGTGAAAATTTACTAGATGTTGCAGAAAGAAGCAAGGGAAAGTTAAAACACAGCTAGAAATAAAAAATGAGCACTGTTGGTATGTACTTTTATTGATTTCTGACAGCCATGTTATTTTCAGGAACAACAGAAGGGAAAAGAATTGCAGCCTTTGAATGGATGAGTGATATACTACCCTCTCCTTTTTAACTAGTCTTATATATTTATTTTTTGTGCTGGTGTGTGCATGTGCAGAAGAGTGTCTACCTAATTGGCCTCAAGAGGGGATTAAACTAAATAAAATCACAGCCCACGGGGGGCCTCTAAATATGGAATTTTAATTTGAAAATTTTTGTGGGTTCCAGTGTAATTCAAGCTTTTCAAGCTTTATTAGTGCACAGTCATTTGTGCAGCTTGCAAAGCTCCCATCTCAGTGAGTTTGATATGCCTGCCCCTGCCCAAGCAGAAGACAGAGCACTCTCTTCAGCTGTGACATAACAAAAGCCCTACTGTAATTAAAATATATGTTCATAACAGCGACAGGAGGCGGCAGAAACCGGCAGTGCTCATCCATGCAGTGACACCACTTGAAAGTGGTACTAAACAGAGGTAATGACAATCAGCAAGCATCTCTGCTCTGCCTGCCTCAGGAGGCGCTGGGAGCAGATAGAAGTAAATACCAGCGATTTTACATGTTCGCTTGTAGTAAAAGTCAAAATATGCAGTTTGGAGTAACTAATTGCTGTGGAAGGAGAGAATGAACCAATAGTGCTTGTTGCTGTGAAACTGTTAATGGAGAACTTATGGAGAGAAAGTCCAAGTTCTCTCATCCAAATTGGAATGTGAAAGAAATCTGTTGGAAGGTGATGACAGAAATGAAGTAAAACAGTTGTTTCCTGATCCATGTGCCAGATGTGTCACATACTGTGATAAATAAGATCTGCATCTTACACTCCAGAAATTGGGGAATATTACAAGCGTTTATTATAGTGAGGTACAAAAAAAATGTACTTGAAATGCTTTGTTTCTCCTGGCACCAAGCAGTGAGAAGTTATTGCACAATGCCTGGAGCTGCTAATTCTTTTGTTTAGGTTCAATCCAACACAGCCTATTAAAAGCTTAAATTCAATTTTATTGTTAAGGTATTTATTAACTGATTATGAAAAGACATTAAAGGGCTCATAATTAAACTACTAAATTGTTCCTTACCTTGATGAATCCCCCATTTTCCAAGACTGACTTTCATAGTATAAAACATCAGGGTTTTAATTTAGAGAAGAATGCCACTCACAGAAAACCCCCAGCTTTTGCTTAAGCTCTTGAGTCAATCCCAGGCTGCCTTGATGCTGTTCATAAGCCCAGAATATCATGGCAAACAGCCTAATGCACTGGTGGCACTTCTTGGGAAGACTGCTCTTCTGTAAGTTTGTGGCATGTTGTCACACATTTGCAGAAATAGCTGCTTGTTGATGTTGGATAACCCAGTCTTATTACTCAGGGAAAAAAAGTCCTATTGACTTTTGGCCCATATACTTTTGAAAATGTGTGTTGTGAACAGATTGCTAGCCCTGCCGAGACTGAGGGCACATGCTTCCAGGCAAAGCAGATTCTGGGAATAAGATGCACTTCCCCCACGTTCAAAGTCTGGGAAGACAGCAGAAGCTGAGTGACTGGATTTCCCAAAGCAGGTCAGCATGGGTCCTCAATGAGTCTGCAAACCCTTCAAGTCAGTGATTTTATAGAGGCAACTGCATTGTGCCTTCATCCAGATGGCTGATGTTTGGGTGGGGTGAGATGGATGCAGGAGGCAGCCAAGGGGGTTGAGTCTCTTTGTGTTTTCCCTTTGGAAATTGCTCTGTTCATCAGAAAGGTCATGTGTCCAGCACTTGCCTCAAGGATAATGGGAAGACTGGGTTGACTACTCAGAGGTCTTACAGCTCTTAGCTGGCTCTGGCTGCCTGTGTCCTCACAGAGCTCACCTGCAGAGCTGAAATACTCAGTGGCCTTCCATGCAGACTCCATCAGGTGGTTTTTACTATCAGAACAAACAGAGAGTACATACATGTCTGATTACCACAGACAAAGATGAAAGTCTGAAACCCTTGATAAGCCTGATTTGGGTGAACCTCAGCAGTCCCAAGAACCTGATGATGAACAGCAATTCCCTGAATATGTGAGTGGTCTTTAAAAAAGAAAACCAGTCTTATAGTTGCTGTGCCCATGATGCCCCACGGGAGAGATAGGTTCCTTTCCTGTGGTGCTGTGCCCACTAGTTCAAGAAGCTCTCCCAGCCTGTCCATGGCATGTTCACTCTGCATGCTCACTCAGAACTGCAGGGGGTGTCCCTCCTGACACCCCACCATGGCATGGGGCCATTTTGATTAGGAGGCATCTCACCTGACCCTGAGCACCTAAAGTAGGCTAGATGAGTATTTTCTTACCCTTTGGTAAAAATCCAATTCAGACCAGCACAGGTAGCTTTTACTTTGAGATAGTTTTTTTGCTCCTCCTGAGATTTGCCTTCATTAGTCATCTGCTCTCTTGCCCTCCCCTTCATTGAAGTTTCCCAGTGAGATACTGAATTTAGCAACCCTATTGGAAAAACCACCCTTTAGTTTTTGGCAGAGAAGCTGCAGCTGTAAGTGTTTATGGGAAATAAAGATATCTGATTAGGTTTTTTTTACACACTAAGCTGCATACCCTCTGGTAACCTTATTATTTGTTATACTGTTGGAGTCTGTGGAAGCATGGCAAGACTGCAGTTTCTCAGCAGCACAGCTAGAGCTGGCTCACCTTCCAAAATACAGAGGTGCTGTTGCTATTCAAAAATATTTTATTGAAGAAAGTGATACTGCTTTTGACAAAACCAGGCACAGCCTTACAGTAAGGGCTAGTTAGGAGCCTCAGAAAAATGTTCTTGTCATCTGGAACCATGTTTACCCTTAGGGGACACATTAGAAAAGACAATGGACAGTGGGCCACAGTGACAGCTTATGAGAGGAAATAAATGAAAGAAATAAAAATTACTATGCTTTTGTGAAGCTGACATGCAGATAGCTGACAAAGTTCAGTATTTTATGGCTCTATAAATGACAAAAAAACCAATTGTCCTGGTTTATCACGGAAAGTGCAAATACCTACCATGCATGACAAGCATATGAAAAGAAAATAGATGATACTGCAGTGAACAGTGAGTGATGAATGTGGTGAATAATGCATGATGCACATTGCATAAGCCAGTGAGTGGTTTCCCCTGAGGCAGGGAATATTTCGGTGTTACTTCTTTATATAGCGAGTGATATGTTTCTCCTAAATGGAGACTCCAGAACCTAAGACCTAAAGAAGAGCCCAGCCTAGCCTTTCCCAACCTCAGAGGAGGTTAAATTCATTAGGTTCTTCCCTCTTTAGTCTGAAGAATCCTGTAAAAATGAATGTTAGTGGCCAGGAGTACCTGTTCTGGGAAGGGGATTCTCACCTGCCCATACAGATCCTCCCAAAAGTGTGTTGTGACCCAGAGGGGACTGGAGAGGAGCCTTGGCTCCACCTGGGGTCTTGGCAGAGTTCAAGCATGGCAATGCAGTGGGGATGAGGGTAGCTTCATCTGCTCCCTGGAACAAGGACCCTGAAACTAGAACTCACTCAAGTCAGGCATCCAAAGGACTGGACAGACTGAAACCTCAGTGTCACCAGTGACACTGCAATTCCAATCAGGTTCATGGAGAATCTGTGCCATAAGGGTCATGAGTTACAATTTGGGATTATTTACACTGCTGTAGTTCTCAAAGTTTGTGCTGTGGATTTCTTGGTCTAACACAGATAAGCATTGCCAAAAGAAGTACATTCCAAACTCTGGTTAGATAATACAAGTTTGCTCTTTCAATCCGAAATCACTATGAAAACAGCATGATTTGGTTTTCAGGCAATGCCTGTATCTCAACACCAGTTTTATACAGGAGCCTGGAGCATCTACCTCAAGTTGCTGTGCACTTGGGGCTATTTTCACCTATGTCAGATAAATTGGAACATCAAACTTTAGGGTCCAGAAAACTTGTAAGATCTCTTCAGAGATCCGTCCTTCATACAAAGTTGCATGTGGCTCAATGGCCATACAGTCAGGGCCGTGTCTGCAGCTGCAAGGATTGTCCAGTGTGACACAGGAATGAATACAGGACTCCTCCCAGTTTGAGGAGAACCTAGAGTAGCTTTCCTCTCAGAACCCCTGCCAATGTTTGTCAGTTCATATTTCATAGTTTGCACTGCTCTTTGTGTTTAGAAAATAAAAGCTGGTCCTGTCCTTGCAAATAGAGCACTGAATATGGTTTGAGTGACCCCTGGGTGAGAGGAGGGTAGCGTGTGGTGCATGAAAAGCACAGTGTCTCTAGTGCAAACCTGGCCTGGCCATCAGCCCAGCTGAAGAAATGTGCTCTGGCAGTTCCTGTCCGTAGGTGTTACTGACTGACAGATAGCAATGGAGGCAGAAAAATGTCAAAGCTTTAGAAAAATCAATATTATTAAGACCTTGCTCCCCTCGTGTCCCTGTTCCTAGTAGTTTCTTGAGTATGACCAATTACATTCTTTTTTTATGACCAGTCAGAAATACAGTTTTTATTAGCTGGTTTGCTCAATGATTCAAATGTATAGACTTTATTTCAGTCTCATTTGAGTTGGAGGAAAGCATACAAGGATTTTTGCTGGCTTAAATTAGTGGAACTGCCCCTTTGGCTGAATGACAGGGCCCTCGCCTTACAGAGCACAGCTCCAGTCCTGTCTCTGACTTTTCCCTGTAAATTAGTTTGTGAAGTGGTGTTTATTGCTACATTGGGAGGTTAAGACAGCCTAATTGTATGTTTGTACAGGAGAAAACATCACGCCAGAGCCTTAAGCAATTATTCTTTCCATGTCCTTTCACTGTTTAATCTTGACACTGTTCAGAGGGAAAAGGAGACAATTTGTCTTCACCCTACAGCCAATTAGTAGTAAAAGTGCAGAATAGCTAATGCAATATCCACTGAAGTGCCATCATCCATTAATCAAGATAAGATTCTGAAATAATATGCATCTAGAACCCCTTGTTGGGAATTGTTCTGAGTCCAGGCCTGATAGCAGCCAAGGATATCTCCGTGATTTATAACCAGCATGTGGTTTCAACATCTGACAGTGCTCAGCACCTCTCCTCCTACTTTTCCTCTCCAGTGGCCATCTCTTTATGGAAAAACTATTCTCCAGAGGATTAATCTTTTTAACAGACCTTTGCTCACCGAAATGTTTTGTCTTTTCTAAACATTCTAAGGTGAGTCACAGGGAATTGTCTTTCTTTTCCTAGGAGGACACACCAAATATAAGCCAGACAAGCAGTGTCTTCTCTGAGTTGATTAAAAAGAGTGACACAACAAAGGTATGAATGATATGAAAGCCACTGTATTAGAAAGACGAAATCTCTCTTTTGGACCATATGTCCTTTGTGAAAGTGGCAAATCTCTTGAAGCCATTCAGGTCTTCTGCCTGACATGTACATGCAAGAAGCCTACAGAGCCACAGTCAGACACCTGGTAAATGACTGACAGCAGCTGAGTTCTGGTCATGTACTTGATTCCGGATGTCCAGGATTCAGTTTCCTTCAAAGTGTCTGTAGACAGGTTCCCTCATTGGCTGTGGGGTTTTTTGCTTGCAAAATACTTCTGTTAAAAGCGCTATACAAAAATCACCAGGGTCTATCTTTCCTGGGGCCGGCTCAAGAGGGCCCCAACTATCTTTCACTGGATGCTTAAATACATGCAGTAAGAACAAGCTCATGCTCAAATTTTGCTTTCAGTTGGCAGGGCATAAGTTTTTTGGGCTCCTGCCCAAGAATGATCCAGTCTCATATGTTTTAAGAGGTTGAATTCAACCCCTGACTGTTGGTACACGCAATTGCATTGCATCAGGAATGGGCACGACACCTAATTTCACTGATCACTAAATCCTTAGTGTACTTCATCATCTTGAGCCATTTTGGTGGAGTAAACAAAGCTTTCCCTCATTGATGCTGGGTTTTGATACAGCAAAACTAGATGTTTTCAAAGAGGCTTTACTTGCTGGATGGAATAGAAGGGAGGTGCCAAGAACATTTTAATCAAATGCTCATTACGGAGACGGTCCAAGAAAGAAACACTGCCCTGCCCCAGTCCCTTCCAAATCAACAGACTTTAAGGCTTTTGAAGGCTTCAGCATCTATCTAGCTATATATACATACACAGCATGTTCTTAAAATTTCAACAAAGGATAAAGTGGAGGAGGACTAGTAGTCAGCAAGATGGGAACAAGACTGCATGTCAAACAGGTCTGGGAAACATGTTAGACTATTCCAAATGAATTCTGACCTTTCTTCAGGGGGAAAAAAGTGCTTTTTATAAAAACCCTCAGATCTTCAGCTTCTCAGGGAAATTGTCTTTTGCCAAGTAACACAGTCACTTACATTCCATACATCTCTGCCAGAGGGTATCTCCCAGGCCTGATGTGCTAGTAAAACAGGGAGTGTAAATCTGGATAGGATGCTTACGCCAGCCTTTCAGATGTGAGAAGACAGGAGACAGGCTTTAAAAGCTTCACTGTCTTAAAATGAACCCAAGAAGGTGGTTGTGGGTGCTGCAGTGCATGTGGAAGCTCTGCTTCCCTGGTACCCTGGGGACAGGAGAAATGACATCATGATGATGTCATGCTCATCCTGAGCTTCCCAAATGTGAATCGCAGCAGCATCTGCTGTAGGGAAGCATTTCTGGGAGAAAGGTGTAAAAAACATGGCACTTTCCAACCACACTTGGAGTGGGAAGTTTCAAGCACTGATGCCGTGTCCCCTGGGGCCTGAACCACCTCTCTTCTAGGTGTCTGACTGTCAAATGCACTGCAGCACATGCTTTTCTTCTCTTTCATTTACTTTATTGAGGATGGCATTGGTTACAGCTGTTTAAAAAATATCAGAGCAGGTTATTATGGGAAAGGACAGAAGAAGTTCTTGCTGCCCAAATGCAAAACTCAGATGGTTTTCTTTGCAAGAGTGAAGATCATTAGTGGTTTTTCTTCCTGGGCCGTTTTCGGGGAGAGGAGGCATCTTTGGTGTGAGAGAGCTAGCGGAATGGGCAGTTGGGGATTTTGAAGCGCTGGCTGCAGCTCTGGCACTGATTCCCTCCGAAACTTAGCTCAAAATTTTAAATCGGAGTCTCTGAAAGGTCGACAATAATAAGTAATAGGGCTGGCCAGAAAACAAGAATTCTGTTTTGTGAAAAATGTTGCGGTTTCAAAATTTGTTTTCATTCCAGTGAAGAGAGAATATGAGATCTTTCTTCCTTTTTTTTCCCCTTTTTCGAGGCAGAGGGGAGAAAATAAAACAATAGGCAGATTTTAAAAAGGCCTAATAGCCTAGTAGGTTGGAGAAAAGGTTCAGACAAGGAACTTGACCTGACATCTCCCCATCCAAGGTGAGATGGGGGATCTTGGCTTCAGAAAGGTGATTTTCCCATAGAGTAATTCTATCTCAATGAATAAAATCTTTTTGACAACTCTTTCATTGAAACATTTGCGTTTCTTTACAAGTTTTAATATTATTACTTTATTTTTCTTATTTAGAAAGAGGTTTGAAACATTTCTGGATCATTTCTAATAGCCCCCTGCACATATATTGTCATTATTTATAGCAAATGCCAGATGCAGAGAGTCCTTCATCACTCAAACACTATGCAACTGCTTGCTGAAATTGGGGGAGATACAGAATAGCAAAACATCTGAATATTTTGCCTTATACGTATAAGGTTGTTAAAAATTCTGATTGTGTGTCTTGTTCTGCAACTTTGGGCAGATGTGTTAGAAATACAGGTTTTAGTGTCTCTGACTTCACCTCTGCCACATCTGAAATGCTGATGATATTATTAGGATCTTTTCCCAGCTGACACGGATGTTGATAACTGTAATTAATATCTGCACAGCTCCTTGAACGTGACAGTCTTAACCACACTTTTGAATACCTTGCCTTGAATACCTTGTGTGGACAAGACAGTGAGAAGTGTAATCAAAGATACAGACATGGTGCAACATATCAGAATAGCTCTCCAGACTATTCAAACCAAACCAGCCCAACAAAGGTCTGGTTGACAGGCCATCTGATGGCTGTTCTCAGTTTTGGACACGGCACAACAACATGAGATCATTTTTAAATAATCAATTTTTTTTTCACCCAAATGTTTAATGTGCAAGCCTTGGATGGTTCTCCTAGGTAAAGTGAGCCAGTATGAAGTACAATGGGGATGAGATCCAGCTGTAGCTACTACTTTGCTTGTTATAGCTAATATCCAGTGCTTAAATGGTGCTACAACAGATTGCAATTGCAGGGAATTCACACAAAAACCAGACTTCTCTACATAGCACTGCAGACATGACTGAGAGGTGCAATCTGTGAACTTGTAAAGGCTTTTCAAAATTCAGGTGGGTCTTTCCAAAGCAAAACACTATTTCTGTAGGCAAACTAGATTTGGCACCCATTCTTGCATAGATTTGAGTCTTCTTGGTAATCACTGAAACCCATTCAATTTAAAAATATCAGACTCTAAGTATATAATAGTTTTGTACTGACTAATTTTCAGATCACAACCTTTTAGCCAAGCAGAAGAAAAGAACCAAACCCTCAAGTAGGCCTGTCAATTCTCTTTGTAGCCTGTCATCATCTGCGCACATCAAGCCATGGTGACCCTTTTACAGCTGAGCTGGCTGGAATGTGATTTTAGGGGCTTTGTGAAGGAATATAGAGAGCCTTAGGGAACTGGAGAGTGACTATTCCACCCTCTGCATTGGTGACATCTCTGGCAAGTCCAATAAAATTCAGTAGCAGCAGCAACAATAAGAAAAAAATGTGAGATGCCACCTTGTATTTTTGTAATATATCAGAGATCCTAGTAAGGTAATCCTTAAAAACGCACCTCCAAAGTGTCTCAAATGGGTTGAAGAGGGAAGATAGGGTTAAAACAGTCAGATTTGGGTGTCTGTAGAATGGAAGCTAAATATAAGTGTCTTTTATTTTTTCCCCTTGAAAAGCAGAGAGCTCTGACTATACTGCTTTACTTGTTGATGTTCAGGTTCAGAACAGATTTTCAGGACACAGAATTTACCTGCTGATCTTTCTTGATTAGGCCCAATGTCTGTGTTCCCTAATGTGAGCATTTCCCCAGCTGCTTGGCGACAGGGATTGTTTCAGCCCTCTCTTTAGACCTGAGAACAGAAACACGTCTCTCCTTTCCCTGGTGAAGAAAACAACCGTGGGTAAAATTAAGTGAATATGATTATTTTATAGCATAAAAGATTTGGGGGAAAAAAAGTCCTTGTCTATCTTCTACATTTGGAAATTCCTTGATGTTTTATGGGTATTGAAGGAAATAAAGACAGGAAAAGGAGTAGCCAGTCCATGAGCAGGACACATAATTATACTGCTGAATAAGGGAATTACATAGAATAATACCTTTGTCACAAGCAATAATTTTTATATTAATACTGTGCTGTACTGAATTTATCCTATTTAGCAGCTGAAGCTAGTCTAGCTGGAATTTAGACCACGCTGTTAGGTTAGGTTTGAGTGCAAATCATACCTGCATTTTGTACCATTAGTGGCTCAGAAATCTAAGAAACAGATGATTTGCACTGCTTGTGCTGCAAGAAACAGGCCAATGAGATATGAAAACTCACTACATTTAAGGTAAAAAAAACCCCAAATAGCTATTTTAAGGCCTGTACCTCTCTTGCTATATGGAAACTTAAGGCAACTGGGAGTATAGGAGGGAGGTACAAGGAATGGATGACTTCAGGCAAAAAGCTCTCGCAAACTTCTTGTGACATTTTTCCTACCTCCATCATAAATATTGTCAGCAATGTCATACAAATAAATACATTTATTCATTTGATGGTAGACCTATGCCTTGGGCCATATCTTACAGGTTTGTCAAAGTGCTTGGAAATAAGTAAAAAAATCAGTGGTGATCCTTTTCATAAACACAGGAAAGTAACTGAAAGTTTCCTGCAGAGGTGGAGATCTGTTGGAGGAGGATACTTATCCCAGGAAACAGAAGATTTGGCTGCTGCCACAGATCCATTTTCCCAAGATTAAAAATAATGCAGGGAAAGAGTTTGTGGAACCAGCTCCTGAGACATCAGGTTTTTGGAATTTGGAATCAAAAATTGATTCTTTTGGCCCACAGTTGGTGAAAACAGTGGAAAGACTAGATTTATTTGAAAGAGAAATTAAAAAAACATGAGCAGTCATAAAAAATAGTACTGACTATGACAGTAGAACAATTTATAATTGGGGGTCAAGTATCCTATTAGTTTGGGGTTATTTCTCTTTAAATAGAAGACCAGTCACAAAGGATTCCTGAGAGATGATATAATCTGAAACTATATTGGAAAAAAAGTTTGCTCCTCTCTTAAATTACCAGGGCCTTTTGTATCCTAGTAAAATACTTTATTACTTGATCTGGCTCTAGAGAAACAGTGATTCCATAACAAATCTTTCCCAGGACTTTAATTATTTCCTTTATTATATCCTGAAAAAGGACCAGGGTATGATTTTTTTTCTGGGCAAACAAACAAAAAACAAAGGAATGTGTCTTTATTATCGTAATCCTAAATTGAAGTTAGGTTGCTAAGTACGAAGAGTGCAATAGTTCTGTTCTCAGAAACACGTCTCAGATTATATTTCAAAGAAATATCTGACAATCTTCCAGTGAGTCTTTTAAAAATGAGCCCTGCCCCAACACAACTGTGAATCTTCATTGTCACTATAAAAATAAGGAGGGCTTTCAAATGAAGGACCATGTGGCTTGTGAATCATTGAGGTGCTTCTCTAAAGGCCCTGACATTTGACATTTCGGTGACAAATCCAGCTGTGTATCACAGGGCATGTTCATGCTTTCAACAGCTGTAAATATCTGATAGTGCCTTACCAGTTTCCCTTATGATAACCCATTACAGATACTGTCCTGATGAAATTTGCCTGCTGAGGTGGGCAGTGAAAACTAGAAAGATGTGCAAAAGCATTTGTCACCTTGAAGGACAAACAGGCAACACAGGGCCCTCCTGTGCGTAATTTGGCTGAGAATTTTTTTTTTAACAGAAAACTATTGCTTAATTCATATCTCCATTGCTAATTTTTCCTTTCCTTTTTTCCTTTCCTTTTTTCCTTTCCTTTTTTCCTTTCCTTTTTTCCTTTCCTTTTTTCCTTTCCTTTTTCCTTTCCTTTTTTCCTTTCCTTTTTCCTTTCCTTTTTNATCTACAAGATATGATTTTTTACACATGCAGGTCTTGATTTACTTTCCCAAGAAGATGAAAAGTAAAAAAGAAAAACCACAAGCCATGCCACAGTCTCATTAAATACTAAAAAAAAAACA